>JANFOE010000518.1:0-600000 GCA_025667525.1 Glebionis coronaria
AAAATGCTTAATCGTATTAAGTAAACAGTAACAAGAAGCAAGATACCGAAGGGAGTTAATGCTTTACTCTTACTGGATTTCTTGTTGTTGAGATGGATTTCTTGTTGTTGATCCTCCCCGAAAAACAATAGTAGCACGAAAAACAGGGCTTTTTAACGACCCAACATTTTTTGATGAAAATCAAATAAATGAGATAAGGGTTGACCTTTTTCACGAAAGACAAAGACGGAGAGAGCAAGTTGTCCTCAGACATTCTGTCTTTTGACAACCTCTGAATGGTACCCCACATGGGGCCTCTTTAAAACAACGTTTTAAAGCTCTTATTTAACTCTTTTCGGTTATACAAACCGAAAATTATGTAGTCATAACTACCTAGCTACTGATCACAAACACAATCGCTAAGGGCGAGAGCCTTCACTCCCTCCGAGCTCCTCCCCCTTAGTTATAAGAGGCGGAAGATGTTTCTTAATACTGGATTTCCGTTTTATACTGGATTTCCGTTAAGATGTTCTTTCCGTCCCCTATAACCTGTAAGGAGGTATGGAGTCGTCGGTCACTTTGCGTGCTTAATGAGGTCACTACTCCAAGAAAGCGACTAAAGTACGGTCAGCAGTTTCACCGTTTCTGCCCAACACATCTGTGCCTCTAGATCGGACCGTTCAATCAATGCCTTCTTGTCTATCTTTGCTAGATGCCTTTCGAGCGATCTAGCAGGCTAACTATTCCTTAGGCAGCACCTATGAAGATAGTTTCATTGATCACATACGACATTCTGAAAGTTGGTTATGTTATTATGAATTGTTATAGTTGATAGCCAGCTATTTTAGTAATCTGAAAGCTTGGTCTGTTGCTCCCCGGGGAGAAACAGAACATAAAAGGAAGAGTGTTGCTCGGGGAGTAGAACCTGTACGGCTACTGCAGCTAAGTGCCTGGCAGGAACCGACTACCTCTTCGATTTACAATCTCAGAGCTAAGTCGGCAGAGAGTGCTTCTCTCAATGGAGCACAAACAAATTGATTCATTCCTGGGGTCACGGTTCCAAGCTCTGAGTGCAGCCCTAAAAAGCGTAACTCAGGGCATTTGAACCTGGGAAGTAACCCGCATGAAAGAATGCATGGCAGGAACGGGGCTTTCCCGTGGCAACAGGACGCTTAAGGCTGCTCCCCGAATGGGGGTCCGGGTAAAGAGCACGCTAGTGTGTTGGTTCAGCAAAGCGTACACCTTATCTCTTCGATCTAGGATCTCAGCGCTAAGACGGGTTCGGGCAGGAAAGCGTACACCTTACCTCTTCGATCTAGGATCTCAGAGCTAAGACGGGTTTCGGGCAGGAAAGCGTACACCTTACATCTTCGATCTTCAATCTCAGAGCTAGCCAGGCTTCGAGCAGGAAAGTGTACACCTTACCTCTTCGATCTTCAATCTCAGAGGCGAGCCCCCCTCCGGCGGGTTTGGGGGGGGCAGGCGCGAAAAGAAACTCTTTATAAACAAAGCCCCCCGCCGGGGGGTTTGGGGGGGGGGGGGGGGGGGGCAGGCGCCAAAGATACTATTTATAAACAAAGCCGGGCCGCTAGAAGAGCGCTGCTCGGGGTGAGTAGTGCGATATGCAGCTAATGAAACTACAGCAAGAACAGCAAGAAGCAAGTTCCCCTACAGGTTTTACTGCTTTTATATTGCTTGATTTTCTTTGGGGTCACGGTTCCAAGCTCTGACGTGTAGCACCAAAAAGCGTAACTCAGAGCATTTGAACTTAGGAAGTGACCCGCATAGAAAATGCTTAATCGTATTAAGGTAAACAGTAACAAGAAGCAAGATACCGAAGGGAGTTAATGCTTTACTCTTACTGGAGTTCTTGTTGTTGAGATGGATTTCTTGTTGTTGATCCTCCCCGAAAACAATAGTAGCACAAAAAATAGGGCTTTTTAACGACCCAACATTTTTTGATGAAAATAAAATAAACGAGATAAGGGTCGACCTTTTTCACGAAAGACAAAGACGGAGAGAGCATGTTGTCCTCAGACATTCTGTCTTTTTGACAACCTCTGAATGGTACCCCACATGGGCCCTCTTTAAAACAACGTTTTAAAGCTCTTATTTACTCTTTTCGGTTATACAAACCGAAAATTATGTAGTCATAACTACCTAGCTACTGAACACAAACACAATCGCTAAGGGCGAGGGCCTTCACTCCCCTCCGAGCTCCTCCCCCCTTAGTTATAAGAGGCGGAAGATGTTCTTAATACTGGATTTCCGTTTTATACTGGATTCCCGTTAAGATGTTCTTTCCGTCCCCTATAACCTGTAAGGAGGTATGGAGTCGTCGGTCACTTTGCGTGCTTAATGAGGTCACTACTCCCAGAAAGCGACTAAAGTACGATCAGCAGTTTCACCGTTTCTGCCCAACACACCTGTGCCTCTAGATCGGACCGTTCAATCAATGCCTTCTTGTCTATCTTTGCTAGATGCCTTTCGAGCGATCTAGCAGGCTAACTGTTCCTTAGGCAGCACCTATGAAGATAGTTTCATTGATCACATACGACATTCTGAAAGTTGGTTATGTTATTATGAATTGTTATAGTTGATAGCCAGCTATTTTTAGTAATCTGAAAGCTTGGTCTGTTGCTCCCCGGGGAGAAACAGAACATAAAAGGAAGAGTGCTGCTCGGGGGAGTAGCATTTGTACGGCTACTGCAGCTAAGTGCCTGGCAGGAACCGACTACCTCTTCGATTTACAATCTCAGAGCTAAGCCGGCAGAGAGTGCTTCTCTCAATGGAGCACGAACGAATTGATTCATTCCTGGGGTCACGGTTCCAAGCTCTGAGTGCAGCCCTAAAAAGCGTAACTCAGGGCATTTGAACAGGGAAGTAACCCGCATGAAAGAATGCATGGCAGGAACGGGGCTTTCCCGTGGCAACAGGACGCTTAAGGCTGCTCCCCGAATGGGGGTCCGGGTAAAGAGCACGCTAGTGTGTTGGTTCAGCAAAGCGTACACCTTATCTCTTTGATCTAGGATCTCAGAGCTAAGACGGGTTCGGGAAGGAAAGCGTACACCTTACCTCTTCGATCTATGATCTCAGAGCTAAGACGGGTTCGGGCAGGAAAGCGTACACCTTACATCTTCGATCTCAATCTCAGAGCTAGGCAGGCTTCGAGCAGGAAAGCGTACACCTTACCTCTTCGATCTTCAATCTCAGAGGCGAGCCCCCCTCCGGGGGGGTTTGGGGGGGCAGGCACGAAAAGAAACTATTTATAAACAAAGCCCCCCGCCGGGGGGTTTGGGGGGGGGGGGGGGGGGGGCAGGCGCCAAAGATACTATTTATAAACAAAGCCGGGACGCTAGAAGAGCGCTGCTCGGGGAATAGCGCGATATGCAGCTAATGAAACTACAGCAAGAAGCAGCAAGAAGCAAGTTCCCCTACAGGTTTACTGCTTTTATATTGCTTGATTTTCTCTGGGGTCACGGTTCCAAGCACTGAAGTGTAGCACCAAAAAGCGTAACTCAGAGCATTTGAACTTAGGAAGTGACCCGCATAGAAAATGCTTAATCGTATTAAGTAAACAGTAACAAGAAGCAAGATACCGAAGGGAGTTAATGCTTTACTCTTACTGGAGTTCTTGTTGTTGAGCTGGATTTCTTGTTGTTGATCCTCCCCGAAAAACAATAGTAGCACGAAAAAACAGGGCTTTTTAACGACCTAACCATTTTTTGATGAAAATTAAATAAATGAGATAAGGGTCGACCTTTTTCACGAAGACAAAGACGGGGAGAGCAAGTTGTCCTCAGACATTCCGTCTTTTGACAACCTCTGAATGGTACCCCACACGGGGCCTCTTTAAAACAATGTTTTAAAGCTCTTATTTACTCTTTTTGGTTATACAAACCGAAAATAATTTAGTCATAACTACCTAGCTACTGAACACAAACACAATCGCTAAGGGTGAGGGCCTTCACTCCCTCCGAGCTCCTCCCCCCTTAGTTATAAGAGGCGGAAGATGTTCTTAATACTGGATTTCCGTTTTATACTGGATTTCCGTTAAGATGTTCTTTCCGTCCCCTATAACCTGTAAGGAGGTATGGAGTCGTCGGTCACTTGGCGTGCTTAATGAGGTCACTATTCCCAGAAAGCGACTAAAGTACGATCAGCAGTTTCACCGTTTCTGCCCAACACATCTGTGCCTCTAGATCGGACCGTTCAATCAATGCCTTCTTGTCTATCTTTGCTAGATGCCTTTCGAGCGATCTAGCAGGCTAACTGTTCCTTAGGCAGCACCTATGAAGAGAGTTTCATTGATCACATACGACATTCTGAAAGTTGGTTATGTTATTATGAATTGTTATAGTTGATAGCCAACTATTTTAGTAATCTGAAAGCTTGGTCTGTTGCTCCCCGGGGAGAAACAGAACATAAAAGGAAGAGTGCTGCTCGGGGAGTAGCATCTGTACGGCTACTGCAGCTAAGTGCCTGGCAGGAACCGACTACCTCTTCGATTTACAATCTCAGAGCTAAGCCGGCAGAGAGTGCTTCTCTCAATGGAGCACGAACGAATTGATTCATTCCTGGGGTCACGGTTCCAAGCTCTGAGTGCAGCCCTAAAAAGCGTAACTCAGGGCATTTGAACCAGGGAAGTAACCCGCATGAAAGAATGCATGGCAGGAACGGGGCTTTCCCGTGGCAACAGGACGCTTAAGGCTGCTCCCCGAATGGGGGTCCGGGTAAAGAGCACGCTAGTGTGTTGGTTAAGCAAAGCGTACACCTTATCTCTTCGATCTAGGATCTCAGAGCTAAGACGGGTTCGGGGAAGGAAAGCGTACACCTTACCTCTTCGATCTATGATCTCAAAGCTAAGACGGGTTCGGGCAGGAAAGCGTACACCTTACATCTTCGATCTTCAATCTCAGAGCTAGGCAGGCTTCGAGCAGGAAAGCGTACACCTTACCTCTTCGATCTTCAATCTCAGAGGCGAGCCCCCCTCCGGCGGGTTTGGGGGGGCAGGCGCGAAAAGAAACTCTTTATAAACAAAGCCCCCCGCTGGGGGGTTTGGGGGGGGGGGGGGGCAGGCGCCAAAGATACTATTTATAAACAAAGCCGGGCCGCTAGAAGAGCGCTGCTCGGGGAGTAGTGCGATATGCAGCTAATGAAACTACAGCAAGAACAGCAAGAAGCACGTTCCCCTACAGGTTTACTGCTTTTATATTGCTTGATTTTCTTTGGGGTCACGGTTCCAAGCTCTGACGTGCAGCACCAAAAAGCGTAACTCAGAGCATTTGAACTTAGGAAGTGACCCGCATAGAAAATGCTTAATCGTATTAAGTAAACAGTAACAAGAAGCAAGATACCGAAGGGAGTTAATGCTTTACTCTTACTGGAGTTCTTGTTGTTGAGATGGATTTCTTGTTGTTGATCCTCCCCAAAAAACAATAGTAGCACGAAAAACAGGGCTTTTTAACGACCCAACATTTTTTGATGAAAATAAAATAAACGAGATAAGGGTCGACCTTTTTCACGAAAGACAAAGACGGAGAGAGCAAGTTATCCTCAGACATTCTGTCTTTTGACAACCTCTGAATGGTACCCCACATGGGCCCTCTTTAAAACAACGTTTTAAAGCTCTTATTTACTCTTTTCGGTTATACAAACCAAAAATTATATAGTCATAACTACCTAGCTACTGAACACAAACACAATCGCTAAGGGCGAGGGCCTTCACTCCCTCCGAGCTCCTCCCCCCTTAGTTATAAGAGGCGGAAGATGTTCTTAATACTGGATTTCCGTTTTATACTGGATTCCCGTTAAGATGTTCTTTCCGTCCCCTATAACCTGTAAGGAGGTATGGAGTCGTCGGTCACTTTGCGTGCTTAATAAGGTCACTACTCCCAGAAAGCGACTAAAGTACGATCAGCAGTTTCACCGTTTCTGCCCAACACATCTGTGCCTCTAGATCGGACCGTTCAATCAATGCCTTCTTGTCTATCTTTGCTAGATGCCTTTCGAGCGATCTAGCAGGCTAACTGTTCCTTAGGCAGCACCTATGAAGATAGTTTCATTGATCACATACGACATTCTGAAAGTTGGTTATGTTATTATGAATTGTTATAGTTGATAGCCAGCTATTTTAGTAATCTGAAAGCTTGGTCTGTTGCTCCCCGGGGAGAAACATAACATAAAAGGAAGAGTGCTGCTCAGGGAGTAGCATCTGTACGGCTACTGCAGCTAAGTGCCTGGCAGGAACCGACTACCTCTTCGATTTACAATCTCAGAGCTACACCGGCAGAGAGTGCTTCTCTCAATGGAGCACGAACGAATTGATTCATTCCTGGGGTCACGGTTCCAAGCTCTGAGTGCAGCCCTAAAAAGCGTAACTCAGGGCATTTGAACCAGGGAAGTAACCCGCATGAAAGAATGCATGGCAGGAACGGGGCTTTCCCGTGGCAACATGACGCTTAAGGCTGCTCCCCGAATGGGGGTCCGGGTAAAGAGCACGCTAGTGTGTTGGTTCAGCAAAGCGTACACCTTATCTCTTCGATCTAGGATCTCAGAGCTAAGACGGGTTCGGGAAGGAAAGCGTACACCTTACCTCTTCGATCTATGATCTCAGAGCTAAGACGGGTTCGGGCAGGAAAGCGTACACCTTACATCTTCGATCTTCAATCTCAGAGCTAGGCAGGCTTCGAGCAGGAAAGCGTACACCTTACCTCTTCGATCTTCAATCTCAGAGGCGAGCCCCCCTCCGGGGGTTTGGGGGGGCAGGCGCGAAAAGAAACTCTTTATAAACAAAGCCCCCCGCCGGGGGGTTTGGGGGGGGGGGGCAGGCGCCAAAGATACTATTTATAAACAAAGCCGGGCCGCTAGAAGAGCGCTGCTCGGGGAATAGCGCGATATGCAGCTAATGAAACTACAGCAAGAAGCAGCAAGAAGCAAGTTCCCCTACAGGTTTACTGCTTTTATATTGCTTGATTTTCTCTGGGGTCACGGTTCCAAGCTCTGAAGTGTAGCACCAAAAAGCGTAACTCAGAGCATTTGAACTTAGGAAGTGACCCGCATAGAAAATGCTTAATCGTATTAAGTAAACAGTAACAAGAAGCAAGAAACCGAAGGGAGTTAATGCTTTACTCTTACTGGAGTTCTTGTTGTTGAGCTGGATTTCTTGTTGTTGATCCTCCCCGAAAAACAATAGTAGCACGAAAAACAGGGCTTTTTAACGACCTAACATTTTTTGATGAAAATCAAATAAATGAGATAAGGGTCGACCTTTTTCACGAAAGACAAAGACGGGGAGAGCAAGTTGTCCTCAGACATTCCGTCTTTTGACAACCTCTGAATGGTACCCCACACGGGGCCTCTTTAAAACAATGTTTTAAAGCTCTTATTTACTCTTTTTGGTTATACAAACCGAAAATAATTTAGTCATAACTACCTAGCTACTGAACACAAACACAATCGCTAAGGGTGAGGGCCTTCACTCCCTCCGAGCTCCTCCCCCCTTAGTTATAAGAGGCGGAAGATGTTCTTAATACTGGATTTCCGTTTTATACTGGATTTCCGTTAAGATGTTCTTTCCGTCCCCTATAACCTGTAAGGAGGTATGGAGTCGTCGGTCACTTGGCGTGCTTAATGAGGTCACTATTCCCAGAAAGCGACTAAAGTACGATCAGCAGTTTCACCGTTTCTGCCCAACACATCTGTGCCTCTAGATCGGACCGTTCAATCAATGCCTTCTTGTCTATCTTTGCTAGATGCCATTCGAGCGATCTAGCAGGCTAACTGTTCCTTAGGCAGCACCTATGAAGAGAGTTTCATTGATCACATACGACATTCTGAAAGTTGGTTATGTTATTATGAATTGTTATAGTTGATAGCCAGCTATTTTAGTAATCTGAAAGCTTGGTCTGTTGCTCCCCGGGGAGAAACAGAACATAAAAGGAAGAGTGTTGCTCGGGGAGTAGCACCTGTACGGCTACTGATGTAGTAGTTTTTATAGATATACAAGTCTTAGGAAAGACGAGTATAAATGCGGTAAGTATTAATCGACACGATTTAATGAAAAACCGTGAAGACGAATAAATTCCAAGTTCGTTCTCGAAGGAGGTGTGTATTATGTGTGCCAATTATGTAAAATAACAATGTTTGGATTAGTGTCGTTTTAGGTGTAAAGAGAGAAAAATTAAAGACGAGTTACGACTACGTTTAAACTACGACGTAATGACGTAAAACGCAAACGTAATTACGTAAAACGCGACAAAATTAAAGATTAAACCTAAAAATTAATTAAAAGATTAAACTAAGTCTTAAATAATATAAATAAGAATAAAAATCCAACAAATATATTTTAAACCCTTTTATTAATTAAATATTCAATTTTTAATGCTAATTAAAGCCCAAAAATTAAATATAATTAACAAAATGCCCAAAATATTAATTTATTGAACTAATAAGTCACTTATATTATTTAAAGACTAAAAACTATTTTTCTTAAATTTTTAAAACTATTTTGCTATTTTTTAATGACTTAAAACTATTTTTAAGTTAAAATAATCAAAAAAAATAATAAAATAATGACAAAATTAATTTAACAATTTTAAAAATCCTAAATTACCCTAGTGAACAGTAGAGAATTGAAAAAGTTTGAAAAAAGTAAAAATTTGCACTAAAAGACAAAACTATTTAATAATTAAACCCTAATTAACTTAAATTAATTATAAAAAATAATTAAAAAGTGAACAGTGACTAATTTTAAAACCAAAAATCTTAATTTAATATTCTAAATCTAAGAAAAATTTTAAAAGTGAAAAATGATAATTTTTTACACTAGATGACAAAAAACAGTAATTAAAAAAATAATTAAAATGGCTAATTAATCCAAAAATTACTTAATGAACAGTAACTTAAAATTAAATTATACTAAAAAATTAAGAATAAAATAAGAAAAATAATGCAACAAAAATTAAATCCTAATTCCTATTTTTAAGCACAAAAGACAAAAAAGTTAAGATTGATAGTGACACTTTCTTTTGTTTCTGTCTTTTTGTGTAGCAGTGGCTACAACAAAGCTATCAGTGGGAAAGGAGTTCCCACTGACAGTATAAAAAAACGGGCTGTGGACCTTTTGCTTGATAACTTGAGCTTTGGTTGGTTTTGTTGGACAAGATTGGCACCCCTACACTCAGTGGAGTGTAGGGAGTCAAGATAAACACAAAAACACACAGGCTCAATACAGATTACTCAAACAAATTACCCTAGAATGTTACTGATTAAGGGTCTAAGGGCTGTGAAGGCTGTTGACTAATCTAGGTGCACAAAAACGATTTTTGGGAGCTCATATCTTGCATACAAGTCAAACAAAGCAAGTGAAAGCTATCTATAATCCTAGATACTACCCTAAGCTAGCAAGTAACAAAAGTGGTGGGCAAATTTTGGTTAAAAACAGGCAGATTAATGCATTAACAGATTTATGCTAGTTTATACTAGTATAAGCATGCAATTTTGCTTACAATACTACCAAAGCCAATTCCTAGGATAGAAACAATCTATTGCTAACATACAAAGTTAACCTAGGTGGGATTTAGACCAAAAGCTAAAGCTTAAATCAGCTTAAACACTATTCCCAAACACCCCCTTATATTTCAGAAATGGAAATTTAACAAAGATATTGTTCTTGAAACTACACAAATCTAATTACCATCTATCTAATCATGCATATTAAACCTAAAATAGCATAAATAAACAGAAAATACTAGCATCCAAGTAAAAACACACCAATTCTCACAAATTCATGTAAAGCAACAAACATATATCCAAATGGGGTTCAAAGCCTTACAATGGCTGAATGCCTTCCAAGTGATTCATGGGAGAGCTTGTATGAGCTTGTAGAACAGTAGAGAGCCCCTGCTGGAGTTCAACAACAGAACTAGGGGAATACAATGTCTTCAAAACAGGAGAGTGGAAAAATGGATGATGCAATGGACTTGTTCCTTGCTACTTAATGCCTGCACACAAACAAAACAAACAAGAACAAGAATACAAGCTTAATAAGCTAAGCTCATAAGCTAGCTTATGAGCTGGCTTATTAAGCAGTGAGCCATAAAAAAATGGGACAAAAGATTTTTCTTTTCAAAACCCTTTAGATGAAACCAATCCTAAAAACCAACTTGAAACTTTTGAAAATCTTAACAAAAGCCTGAATTTAGTCCATGATTCCACTTTCACTTCATCATGGGGTGAATTCAAAAACCTTTTTCAAAATTTTTAAAACATAAATTTTCTGAAAATCACTTAACCAACAGAAACCTAATTGATTTTTAAACTAACTTGCAATTGAAAGGACTGATTAAGCTACAAAGACAATAAATGGAACACAGTATTGCAGTTTAAATTCGTTTCATTGTCATTACTTTGAAAAGAAAATACAAAGACTGGAACCAAGTGAAAATGGGTACAAGTCACCCATTTTATAGCATTACAAGGAAGCTTCTAGGAGCTTGAATAAAATAATAAAAAGCTAAACCCTAATTATGCAAAAATCCGAATCTGCCCTTGCTTTTGAATCTTCAATCTTGGTCATAGCTCTCCATGTGATGTGCCAGCTGGTACTTTGTGATCTGAGGCGTTCATCTCATCCTTTAGGAGCAAGGATTACCCGTGAGCTGTTGATGGAGTCAAAGATGCGAGTTTTGCCATATTTGGGGGTGACAGAGTTGTCCCGTGTGGGGTCCAGGGGTCACAAGATTCAAGTGTGTGAAGCGGGTTTGGTTCACATGGGTATCAATCATGTTTCTGGAAGCTTGCACACAAAACCCCTTTGATTTGTATTAAATTGAGATTAGGGTTTATAGCTTGGATTAGGGGAAGATTAGGGGGAAAAAGATGCACAGTGTTTGTTTCCCACGTATTTACCAAGTTTAAAATGAGTTTAAACTTTTTAAGTAAAGTTTGTCTGGCAGTGTTTGACTTGGGCTTGGGTTTGGGCTTGGTCGGGTATAAAGGTGGATATGGGTGGGTAAAAACGGGTATGGTTGGGTTAAATGTGGGTATGGGTTTGTTTTGTCCCTGTTTGGCCCCCAGACTTTGAAAAAGTCTTCACATAAAGTTAAAACAGCCAACAACTCTTTTCCCTTTGGTATAACTTTGCTGAACTTGTCATTTTTGGCACCAAAGTTTATAAAACACAATCACAAGGGTATTTTATGCATTTAATGCATTCTTCAAGGGCATAAATGGTATTTTCTTGAAACTTAAGGACCAATCTTGTAATAATAGAGATTTACAAGGGTCAAAAGTGACAAGTCTTCAAAAGTTGAGGGACCATTCTTGCCAAATCTTCAAACTTCAAGGACTTCAAAGGAAATTCATGATTCGGGCTTGGTTCTTTGTGCGGCTTCGTTTCCCGTGTTCGTTTTTGCTTGATTCCTTTGATCTTTTGGTGAATTCACGATATCCATACCTAAAATACACAATGAACAAACATAGGCACATATATGGGTATTTTGACGATATTTTAAGTGTTTTAAGCCTAATTTGGACGATGAGACTATGTATAAATACAGTCTCATCACTCCCCCATACTAAACCATTGCCGTGTCCCCACGCAATGCTAGAATTAAGTATCGTAGCACTTCCAAAATTCATTTTATGATGACATTTATTGAAGACATAAACTTAAGTAAACTACTACATGCGTTTTAGACATAATGTATTGTTTTCATCACGAGAATGTGACTTTTGGGATCATAGAACAAGAACACGTGAATGCTTCGTTAGAAATAATTTCGTCGTCCTCGATTTTCACCCAATTCCATGCTAAGCGTGTAACGAGATCATTGTTATTATAAGTTAGCAACACGAACACATCTCATGAGTGTTAATTACGAACCTAAACTCCCTTATTCCTACTTGGTATCTCTTATATTTTATTTTTGTCTTAATGATCACGAGGATACATCATCGACTTATGCGTGAATAGAGATTAAGTCTAAAAATAGAAACTTAACGGTGTAACCAAAATCATCAAATCAATAATTCATCCCAATAGACAACGATGTCAAAAAATTAAATCAACAAGAAGGATCGATAAACACGGTTTTATAACGGTTTTGAACATGAGACTTATTACCAAGAGTTTTATACGCCCCCTAACGGAAGGGCCTTATTATCTTTGGTTTACCTCCATCTTTTATTCAACTTCGCCATGAAGCTTTTATTATGACTTCGGTCTTGCCTTGCCTTTTATTATCCGCCTCATCGGTGGTTTTATTAGCCAAAGACGTATATCCTCACGCTAAAGCGAATTTTGGATCTTTAAAGCTTCGAAGATTAAGGCTTGATTCACTTTCAATTTGGGCATAGATTTTTCGGCCTTGTGAGCTTCAAATTTTTGCTTAATTTAGGTGAGCACTTGAAATCTTATTATTAGGTGAAGCTTTCGATTATTCGGGTGCCAATACTTCAAAACCGTGACGCTGGCGATACCTTAATGTTTTCCCAATTTAATTACATGGAAGCTACCAAAACAAATTAAAAACCCAACAATAGTGACTAAACCGCCAAATCAATATTTATTAACAATTATTTATGCAAAAGCGTTGGGAGAATAAGCTAATAATTACTACACATAAGATCGTGACGATTACGAGACTTATAAATAACTCTATCATTTCTCGTCCTCATTTAAGAGACTTAGCCTAAAAAGTTAAGGAATCGAAGCTAAGTGCTCAACACGCACGGTCGAGTCAAAAATTAATCTCGTTCTCACCATCGGAAAACCTACATTCGTGTCTTAAACACTTATGAAAAACAAGAAAAAATTTTGAAATTTGGCCATTTTTAGCCTTATTTGTAACAAAACGATAGCAAAAAAATGAATATTGGATTGCGTGTTGACGTAAGCAAGGTGAAGTATCTACTCACCCCCCATACTAAAACTAAACATTGTCCTCAATGTTTCGAGTCTAGGAGTGTAAACACCCCCATACTAGAGACGAAGTCGAATGCTTAATCTCGAGCATGGAAAGGGTAAAACGAATAACCTAAAAGCCGTTTATGAATTATGCTATTAAGATAAACGTTAGAACATAAAAGGATATCATCGGATATCGGAATCTCCAAAGGCAACGATCGAAGCTCGAGTGCTACATAAAACGAACACGAGAGGCTTCAATGATGACGATGAACCTAATGAATCACAATCACAAACAACCACGAAACAAAGGTTGGAAGAGCACAAGTCCCCTCGTTACATTAACTAAGAAAGCAATAATATTTACAAGGATAAGCATGAGAATCCCCCACGAGGCACCTTGTTTTTGATAACCGAGTCAAAAGCTCGACTCGGATCCCCATAAATGTGATCATTTAGGGATAATCTTGGTATGGTCATTTTCGGTGGGGCTTACATGATAAACAAGGCCCAAAAGTACATGGAGTACTTTAAAAACCCGATACACGTATACCGGGGTCAAAGATAGCGTCTTCGTTTTCGGATGAAAGACGAAACAACGCTACTTCAACCGAAGCCGAAACCCCAATGGGGTAGAAGAAAAGAGATAAGAAGTAGAAAGGTGGGGCAATGGGTAAGGCAAACTTATGAGCTACTCGAGGTAGACTCACACCAAGCAAACGAAAAGATTTTCCATTTATTGCATCGGTGGAAGACCGAGATTTCCCTTTACAAGCAATTCCGGGATCGTAAATCTCGTCCTCGGTGGAGAAATGGGAGGGAACATTTGGGGCTTCCCCCACACTAGCTCCACACCAACCATCGTCAAAAGGAGTAGACAAGGTGGTAGTACTCATAACACGATGTGATGACGGAGTTAAACATGTAGAAAAATCATTTAAAACATTTTTAAAATCCTTTCCTTTTTCATCGTTCAAAAACTCTTTATGAAAACCCGATTGAATAATGTTGAAAATATTTGGCGTGTCAAATTGAAAATTAGTCGCGCAAAAAATCCTCACATTTAAGTCTTTGGCGGGAGGGGGGTGGCGGATTATATAAGTTCTCAAAATGTTTGTCGATAAAGAACACCGCCCCCTCGGGGTCTACATACTCGTCATCCTCATGAACGTCGATCTCATCGATTTCTTCATCAAAGATAGGCTTGTCAAACCAAGGTTTGTCATTCCCCTCCTTGAGTATCTTAGAAACTCTCTCGAAAAGATCACGATCAAGCACGAAACCATCATTCTTTTGTGGGGATCGTTGATAAGTTAGATCCTCACGAATGTGGTAAACGTCATTCTCAAATGAGGAGTGTTGATTAGGTAACTCCTCGAGAATGGGATTTTTAGTGGTCACATGAGTTGGTTCATCATCGAAAATAAGACGTTCCAACTCATTGAGTTCATCCTCGATCTTGGAAAGGTCGACCTCACTCGTAGGTGGAAGTGAAGGCATAAGAGCTAGCTCTCGTTCAATGATTTCCTCAATCTCGGGATCAAACTCATAATCATCGTACTTCACATGTTTCTTCTTAGGAGAATCAAAAATAGCATGTGGATGTCGAAGTACGTGATCAAGCTCGGCAAAATCGCCATCGTCATCGTCAAAGAAAGAGTCGATGTGAGCACTCACAACCATGGACTTACAAGCTCTAGGGCTACGCTTAGGTGACTTTTCTAAGACGAGAGGATCGATGTCGATAAACCCTTTAGCCTCAACGGGTGTTGGGCTAGGCAAAGGAGGCACTTCGATGGAGTTAGAAGTTGAAGCCTCAAAGACGTGGTCCTTCGAAGGTGGTGAAGACGAATCCATTTTGGTCATTGTTGTGATGGCATTAACGTCACCCTTCGGAATTGGTGGTTCACTTGTTTCGCTAAAAACATCCCAAAGTGAGTTTTCATCCATAAATTTACACATACCCTTTTGAATTAGGTACACGTATTCTTTATCATTAAAATCATCATCTTTAAAACCGTTTTTCTTAATTCTTTCAAAACATGCATCAAGCTTCATTCTTTCCGCTAAAGTAAACATTTTGAAATCATTATAATTTGAATCATTAGGTTTTGAAACCTCGGTTTTTTCATTCTCATTAAATCCTTGGGATTTTCTAGCGAAAAAGTCTATTTTCTCATCCCCATATCTCATAGTAAGTCTCCCCTCGTGAACGTCGATTACGGTTCTAGCCGTCGATAAGAATGGTCGGCCTAAAATAATGGGACATTTAGGGTCACACTCGTAATCGGATATAACAAAATCCGCGGGAAAAACAAACTTTCCAATTCTAACATAGACATCCTCGGCTATTCCAATTGGTATAAGTGGAGTACAATTTGCAAGCTCGATTGTCATGTTCGTGGGGGTAAGCGAAGGCAATCTCATCAATTTCCAAAGAGAATGAGGCATAAGATTGATGCTAGCACCTAAATCGGCAAGGGCTAAACATCCCTCAATCTCGGAAAAATCACAAGGTAATAGAAATTGGCCCGGATCCTTTTCCTTTCTTGGCATACGCCTTTTGGGTTTTTTAAGAAGGATCGAAGCACAAGTTTCTTCAAGGGTTACTTTGGTAAGGTCGACAAAGCTCTCTTTTTGAACCGTGGATGGAATTTGAGGTACACGAGGGTGTGCACTCTTTTCCTTGGTCACCACGTTCACCCCATCGACTTTAGAACAAGAAGACGTCTTAGAAGTCGAGGGTTGAGAGGGATAAACAACACGGAATCCTTCAAGGTTAGGGGTAATCACACGACCTTTCTCACGAGACGAGGCGGCTTTGCATTGTTCTTTCGGATTAGCAACGGTGTCACTAGGTAATGAGCTTGATGACGAACCCGAGGCTTTGTTCATTATAGCCGAAAACATCTTTTTTATATCAATTTGCCCTTGCTCAATCTTCGTGTTTTGCAATTTCAAAGTATTTGTAAAGTCGTTTTTCAAAGTACCAATTTCTCCCTCTAATCGTCTCATATTAGCCTCATTCGTTTTCATGTAATTTTGAAAATCGTTTGACGAACTATTTTGATTAGAATTAAAGTTCCCTTGGTTTTGATTACTTCTTTGAAAATTTCCTTGATTACCACTTGAAAAATTGTTACCTTGATTGTTGTTGTTTGAAAAATTCGAGTTTTGATTATTGTCTCGATTTTGCCAAGTTATATTACGACCTTGATTATAACCTCCTTGATTTTGATTCGAAAAATTTCCTTGTTGATTATTTCCTTGAAAATTGTTTCAATTTTGAAAATTGTTGCCTTGGTTATAATTTCCTTGTTGTGATGGACCGGCGTTATTTTGATTAGAAAAATTGTTGTTTCCATTTAACGCACTCACATTAGACGTTTGGCCATCCGTAGCCGCACACTCGTAATAATTATGAGGTCCACCACAAAACGTACACGAAACCTCAACCGCTTTCACCGTAGCGGGAGCGTCTTTCTTTTGCATCTCAATGAGATAAGACGTAAACACATTCGTCAACTTATCGACTTTTGCATCAACTCTCTCAATGTCGCGATTAGAACTACTAACATTGGCGACATTGGCAACACTCGGTGCGTTGCGGAGTTGGTAAACCTTGGATCGGTTTTCGATAATTATCAAAGCTTCTCTCGGAGTCTTACACAAAAAGTTGCCACCGGCGGCGGAATTCAACGAGTCTTGTTCGTGAAAATTAAGACCGTTGTAAAACGTATCGATTTGGTGCAACTCGGAAAAACCATGGTGAGGACATTGCCTAAGCAATTCCTTAAAACGATCCCACGCGTCTCTAAAAGATTCATTCGATTTTTGCTCAAATTTCGTAATCTCGTTTTTGAAAAACGTTGTCTTAGACGGTGGGAAAAAATAATTAACGAACTTGGAAACGAGATCCTTCCACGTAGTTATGGAATTAGGTGGCTCTTTCTCGTACCAATCCTTGGCGGCACCATCGAGCGAGTACGGAAAAAGCATAAGCTTGACGACATCGGTGTCGACGTTCTTAAACTTGCTCGTGGCCAAAAGACGATCAAAATTCCGAATATGGTCGTGAGGATTATCGGCTTCACGACCTCGAAACTTCGTAGCTTGGATCAACGAAAGCATTCCGCTCTTGATCTCAAAATTCTCCGCCTCGATAGCGGGAATTACGATCGCGTCTCCATAACCCTCGGTGGGCGCTTGGAGCAATTCCATCATAGAACGATTGTCGGCCATCTCCTCTTCGGTTTCTTCAACAACGATATTAGGAACGTCGGTTTCTAATTCTCGTCTACGTCGTCGATTCCTTCGATTACGATTGCGTCGATTCGAAGCTTCACTAGAATTGGAATAATCCTTCGATCGAGTGCGCATGCACTAAGCGTAGAATGGGTGGTAGCAAAGAAGATTCTTTTTTGTGGTTTTTCGATTTTTCAATTTTTTTTGGTTTTTGATTGGTTTTTTAATTTTTTTGGATTTTTGTTGTATTACGTAGACACAAATCTACAAATCTCCCCTCGAATCGACTTTCTCGATTAAAGGAGCCTCAAAGAATGAAAACGATCACGTGGAGTGAACGTTCTCGATGACTTTAGAACGTTGGTGGAACACCAAAACGTTCAAGAGGGTTTAATCTTGAAAACAAGCAAATATATATGATACGTAGATAATACTTGGGCGGCAAACCCTCGATTAGCCTTCTTTCTCAAAACACGCACAAGCAAGCGGAGGAAACGAGGCGGCGCGAAGCACTTAAGAGCCTTTTTCCTTTAGGTCGTGAAATACAACCGCCTTATACCCACCTTATAGTTTGTGTTAATTGAAATTAAGCCTCACGAAATTATTTATCTATTTTGCCTTTAAACTTTTGCTTTGGATTCGAATACAATGATCGAGTGATGAAATCCCGAATCAAGGTTGTGATTTCTCACGTATTTGGAGTACTTGTATATTTATTTGTTCTTACGTAGTACAATATAGTAATAATATTCACAAGAAAAACGAAAACCAATATATCTACAATATAGTAAAAGATTTGTGTGTTTAACTTAGGAAAATTAAACACGATTTATTTGGATACTATAATATAATAAGGAAAAATAACAAAAATGAGTATGTACGATATTCACGCTTTCCAAAAAATGAAAAGCAAAAACGCACTACTCACACAAACACGATACTAATAATAATGGCACACTGAACACCTCCCCGGCAGCGGCGCCAAAATGATGTAGTAGTTTTTATAGATATACAAGTCTTAGGAAAGACGAGTATAAATGCGGTAAGTATTAATCGACACGATTTAATGAAAAACCGTGAAGACGAATAAATTCCAAGTTCGTTCTCGAAGGAGGTGTGTATTATGTGTGCCAATTATGTAAAATAACAATGTTTGGATTAGTGTCGTTTTTGGTGTAAAGAGAGAAAAATTAAAGACGAGTTACGACTACGTTTAAACTACGACGTAATGACGTAAAACGCAAACGTAATTACGTAAAACGCGACAAAATTAAAGATTAAACCTAAAAATTAATTAAAAGATTAAACTAAGTCTTAAATAATATAAATAAGAATAAAAATCCAACAAATATATTTTAAACCCTTTTATTAATTAAATATTCAATTTTTAATGCTAATTAAAGCCCAAAAATTAAATATAATTAACAAAATGCCAAAAATATTAATTTATTGAACTAATAAGTCACTTATATTATTTAAAGACTAAAAACTATTTTTCTTAAATTTTTAAAACTATTTTGCTATTTTTTAATGACTTAAAACTATTTTTAAGTTAAAATAATCAAAAAAAATAATAAAATAATGACAAAATTAATTTAACAATTTTAAAAATCCTAAATTACCCTAGTGAACAGTAGAGAATTGAAAAAGTTTGAAAAAAGTAAAAATTTGCACTAAAAGACAAAACTATTTAATAATTAAACCCTAATTAACTTAAATTAATTATAAAAAATAATTAAAAAGTGAACAGTGACTAATTTTAAAACCAAAAATCTTAATTTAATATTCTAAATCTAAGAAAAATTTTAAAAGTGAAAAATGATAATTTGTTACACTAGATGACAAAAAACAGTAATTAAAAAAATAATTAAAATGGCTAATTAATCCAAAAATTACTTAATGAACAGTAACTTAAAATTAAATTATACTGAAAAATTAAGAATAAAATAAGAAAAATAATGCAACAAAAATTAAATCCTAATTCCTATTTTTAAGCACAAAAGACAAAAAAGTTAAGATTGATAGTGACACTTTCTTTTGTTTCTGTCTTTTTGTGTAGCAGTGGCTACAACAAAGCTATCAGTGGGAAAGGAGTTCCCACTGACAGTATAAAAAAACGGGTTGTGGACCTTTTGCTTGATAACTTGAGCTTTGGTTGGTTTTGTTGGACAAGATTGGCACCCCTACACTCAGTGGAGTGTAGGGAGTCAAGATAAACACAAAAACACACAGGCTCAATACAGATTACTCAAACAAATTACCCTAGAATGTTACTGATTAAGGGTCTAAGGGCTGTGAAGGCTGTTGACTAATCTAGGTGCACAAAAACGATTTTTGGGAGCTCATATCTTGCATACAAGTCAAACAAAGCAAGTGAAAGCTATCTATAATCCTAGATACTACCCTAAGCTAGCAAGTAACAAAAGTGGTGGGCAAATTTTGGTTAAAAACAGGCAGATTAATGCATTAACAGATTTATGCTAGTTTATACTAGTATAAGCATGCAATTTTGCTTACAATACTACCAAAGCCAATTCCTAGGACAGAAACAATCTATTGCTAACATACAAAGTTAACCTAGGTGGGATTTAGACCAAAAGCTAAAGCTTAAATCAGCTTAAACACTATTCCCAAACACCCCCTTATATTTCAGAAATGGAAATTTAACAAAGATATTGTTCTTGAAACTACACAAATCTAATTACCATCTATCTAATCATGCATATTAAACCTAAAATAGCATAAATAAACAGAAAATACTAGCATCCAAGTAAAAACACACCAATTCTCACAAATTCATGTAAAGCAACAAACATATATCCAAATGGGGTTCAAAGCCTTACAATGGTTGAATGCCTTCCAAGTGATTCATGGGAGAGCTTGTATGAGCTTGTAGAACAGTAGAGAGCCCCTGCTGGAGTTCAACAACAGAACTAGGGGAATACAATGTCTTCAAAACAGGAGAGTGGAAAAATGGATGATGCAATGGACTTGTTCCTTGCTACTTAATGCCTGCACACAAACAAAACAAACAAGAACAAGAATACAAGCTTAATAAGCTAAGCTCATAAGCTAGCTTATGAGCTGGCTTATTAAGCAGTGAGCCATAAAAAAAATGGGACAAAAGATTTTTCTTTTCAAAACCCTTTAGATGAAACCAATCCTAAAAACCAACTTGAAACTTTTGAAAATCTTAACAAAAGCCTGAATTTAGTCCATGATTCAACTTTCACTTCATCATGGGGTGAATTCAAAAACCTTTTTCAAAATTTTTAAAACATAAATTTTCTGAAAATCACTTAACCAACAGAAACCTAATTGATTTTTAAACTAACTTGCAATTGAAAGGACTGATTAAGCTACAAAGACAATAAATGGAACACAGTATTGCAGTTTAAATTCGTTTCATTGTCATTACTTTGAAAAGAAAATACAAAGACTGGAACCAAGTGAAAATGGGTACAAGTCACCCATTTTATAGCATTACAAGGAAGCTTCTAGGAGCTTGAATAAAATAATAAAAAGCTAAACCCTAATTATGCAAAAATCCGAATCTGCCCTTGCTTTTGAATCTTCAATCTTAGTCATAGCTCTCCATGTGATGTGCCAGCTGGTACTTTGTGATCTAAGGCGTTCATCTCATCCTTTGGGAGCAAGGATTACCCGTGAGCTGTTGATGGAGTCAAAGATGCGAGTTTTGCCATATTTGGGGGTGACAGAGTTGTCCCGTGTGGGGTCCAGGGGTCACAAGATTCAAGTGTGTGAAGTGGGTTTGGTTCACATGGGTATCAATCATGTTTCTGGAAGCTTGCACACAAAACCCCTTTGATTTGTATTAAATTGAGATTAGGGTTTATAGCTTGGATTAGGGGAAGATTAGGGGGAAAAAGATGCACAATGTTTGTTTCCCACGTATTTACCAAGTTTAAAATGAGTTTAAACTTTTTAAGTAAAGTTTGACTGGCAGTGTTTGACTTGGGCTTGGGTTTGGGCTTGGTCGGGTATAAAGGTGGATATGGGTGGGTAAAAACGGGTATGGTTGGGTTAAATGTGGGTATGGGTTTGTTTTGTCCCTGTTTGGCCCCCAGACTTTGAAAAAGTCTTCACATAAAGTTAAAACAGCCAACAACTCTTTTCCCTTTGGTATAACTTTGTTGAACTTGTCATTTTTGGCACCAAAGTTTATAAAACACAATCACAAGGGTATTTTATGCATTTAATGCATTCTTCAAGGGCATAAATGGTATTTTCTTGAAACTTAAGGACCAATCTTGTAATAATAGAGATTTACAAGGGTCAAAAGTGATAAGTCTTCAAAAGTTGAGGGACCATTCTTGCCAAATCTTCAAACTTCAAGGACTTCAAAGGAAATTCATGATTCGGGCTTGGTTCTTTGTGCGGCTTCGTTTCCCGTGTTCGTTTTTGCTTGATTCCTTTGATCTTTTGGTGAATTCACGATATCCATACCTAAAATACACAATGAACAAACATAGGCACATATATGGGT
Source organism: Glebionis coronaria (assembly GCA_025667525.1). NCBI lineage: Eukaryota > Viridiplantae > Streptophyta > Magnoliopsida > Asterales > Asteraceae > Glebionis > Glebionis coronaria. The sequence goes on from JANFOE010000518.1 coordinate 21,642, forward strand.
ATTTTGACGATATTTTAAGTGTTTTAAGCCCAATTTGGACGATGAGACAATGTATAAATACAGTCTCATCAGCTACTGCAGCTAAGTGCTTGGCAGGAACCGACAACCTCTTCGATTTACAATCTCAGAGCTAAGCCGGCAGAGAGTGCTTCTCTCAATGGAGCACGAACGAATTGATTCTTTCCTGGGGTCACGGTTCCACGCTCTGAGTGCAGCCCTAAAAAGCGTAACTCAAGGCATTTGAACCTGGGAAGTGACCCGCATGAAAGAATGCATGGAAGGAACGGGGCTTTCCCGTGGCAACAGGATGCTTAAGGCAGCTCCCCGAATGGGGGTCCGGGTAAGGAGCACGCTAGTGTGTTGGTTCAGCAAAGCGTACACCTTATCTCTTCGATCTAGGATCTCAGAGCTAAGACGGGTTCGGGTAGGAAAGCGTACACCTTACCTCTTCGATCTAGGATCTCAGAGCTAAGACGGGTTCGGGCAGGAAAGCGTACACCTTACCTCTTCGATCTTCAATCTCAGAGCTAGGCAGGCTTCGAGCAGGAAAGCGTACACCTTACCTCTTCGATCTTCAATCTCAGAGGAGAGACCCCCTCCGGGGGTTTTGGGGGGGGGGGGGGGGGGGGCAGGCGCGAAAAGAAACTCTTTATAAACAAAGCCCCCCGCCGGGGGGTTTGGGGGGGGGGCAGGCGCCAAAGACACTATTTATAAACAAATTCGGGCCGCTAGAAGAGCGCTGCTCGGGGAGTAGCGCGATATGCAGCTAATGAAACTACAGCAAGAAGCAGCAAGAAGCAAGTTACCCTACAGGTTTACTGCTTTTATATTGCTTGATTTTCTCTGGGGTCACGGTTCCAAGCTCTGAAGTGAAGCACCAAAAAGCGTAACTCAGAGCATTTGAACTTAGGAAGTGACCCGCATATAAAATGCTTAATCGTATTAAGTAAACAGTAACAAGAAGCAAGATATCGAAGGGAGTTAATGCTTTACTCTTACTGGAGTTCTTGTTGTTGAGCTGGATTTCTTGTTGTTGATCCTCCCTGAAAAAAAATAGTAGCACGAAAAACAGGGCTTTTTAACGACCCAACATTTTTTGATGAAAATCAAATAAATGAGATAAGGGTCGACCTTTTTCACGAAAGACAAAGACGGAGAGAGAAAGTTGTCCTCAGACATTCTGTCTTTTGACAACCTCTGAATGGTACCCCAAATGGGGCCTCTTTAAAACAACGTTTTAAAGCTCTTATTTACTCTTTTCGGTTATACAAACCGAAAATAATGTAGTCATAACTACCTAGCTACTAAACACAAACACAATCGCTAAGGGTGAGGGCCTTCACTCCCTCCGAGCTCCTCCCCCTTAGTTATAAGAGGCGGAAGATGTTCTTAATACTGGATTTCCGTTTTATACTGGATTTCCGTTAAGATGTTCTTTCCGTCCCCTATAACCTGTAAGGAGGTATGGAGTCGCCGGTCACTTGGCGTGCTTAATGAGGTCACTACTCCCAGAAAGCGACTAAAGTACGATCAACAGTTTCACTGTTTCTGCCCAACACATCTGTGCCTCTAGATCGGACCGTTCAATCAATGCCTTCTTGTCTATCTTTGCTAGATGCCTTTCGAGCGATCTAGCAGGCTAACTGTTCCTTAGGCGGCACCTATGAAGATAGTTTCATTGATCATATACGACATTCTGAAAGTTGGTTATGTTATTATAAATTGTTATAGTTGATAGCCAGCTATTTTAGTAATCTGAAAGCTTGGTCTGTTGCTACCCGGGGAGAAACAGAACATAAAAGGAAGAGTGCTGCTCGGGGAGTAGCACCTGTACGACTACTACAGCTAAGTGCCTGGCAGGAACCGACTACCTCTTCGATTTACAATCTCAGAGCTAAGCCGGGGTAGAGAGTGCTTCTCTCAATGGAGCACGAACGAATTGATTCTTTCCTGGGGTCACGGTTCCAAGCTCTGAGTGCAGCCCTAAAAAGCGTAACTCAGGGCATTTGAACCTGGGAAGTGACCCGCATGAAAGAATGCATGGCCGGAACGGGGCTTTCCCGTGGCAACAGGACGCTTAAGGCAGCTCCCCGAATGGGCGTCCGGGTAAGGAGCACGCTAGTGTGTTGGTTCAGCAAAGCGTACACCTTATCTCTTTGATCTAGGATCTCAGAGCTAAGACGGGTTCGGGCAGGAAAGCGTACACTTTACCTCTTCGATCTAGGATCTCAGAGCTAAGACGGGTTCGGGAAGGAAAGCGTACACCTTTCCTCTTCGATCTTCAATCTTAGAGCTAGGCAGGCTTCGAGCAGGAAAGCGTACACCTTACCTCTTCGATCTTCAATCTCAGAGGCGAGCCCCCGTCCGGGGGGTTTAAGGGGGGCAGGCGCGAAAAGAAACTCTTTATAAACAAATCCCCCCTCCGGGGGGTTTGGGGGGGCAGGCGCCAAAGACACTATTTATAAACAAAGCCGGGCCGCTAGAAGAGCGCTGCTCGGGGAGTAGCGCGATATGCAGCTAATGAAACTACAACAAGAAGCAACAAGAAGCAAGTTCCCCTACAGGTTTACTGCTTTTATATTGCTTGATTTTCTCTGGGGTCACGGTTCCAAGCTCTGAAGTGCAGCACCAAAAAGCGTAACTCAAAGCATTTGAACTTAGGAAGTGACCCGCATAGAAAATGCTTAATCGTATTAAGTAAACAGTAACAAGAAGCAAGATACCGAAAGGAGTTAATGCTTTACTCTTACTGGAGTTCTTGTTGTTGAGCTGGATTTCTTGTTGTTGATCCTCCCCGAAAAACAATAGTAGCACGAAAAACAGGGCTTTTTAACAACCCAACATTTTTTGATGAAAATCAAATAAATGAGATAAGGGTCGACCTTTTTCACGAAAGACAAAGACGGACAGAGCAAGTTGTCCTCAGACATTCTGTCTTTTGACAACCTCTGAATGGTACCCCACATGGGGCCTCTTTAAAAGGTGAGCAGGAGTGAGGGAAGCCCTCGTCGCTGTCTTTGATGCTTGTATGGGTTTTGTGTTACGGAGCTATAATTCAAGCAGGGGTTGCTATATAATAATGATAGCAGTTGTTGATATCTCATTGTGCTATTTATTATAACATGTGTTGATATTTAATTGTTATACCTGTTGTTTTTTCAAAAGCAGTTGTTGCTAAAAGCAGTTGTATCTGGAGTTGCTCTTGCTATAAAACAGGACGACAGTTAAAATTTGTTTAATAAAAACATGAGTTTATATAGGTTCATGTAGGGTACTACATTAATTTTTTTTTATGCAGTTATAGGCATCTCTAGCCACCATATAATACATATTGCATAGGTGGAAACCACCTATATAAAGGCTGTTAACAACACTGCCTAAGAGCAAGGCAATAACACAAGTACACTGCCCTGAGAGCGTAGATCGAAGAGCCTAGCTTGAAGAGGTGAGCCCGAACCCCCGCCCTGCTCGAAGATCGTAGATCGAAGAGGCAGTGGCTTCCTGCCCGAACCCGGCTTCCCTCTGAGGTTGTAAATCGAAGAGTTAGTCGGTTCCTGCCCGAACCCGGCTTGGCTTCCTGCTTGCCTGAGGTTGGCTCTCTCCTCTGTACTCCGATCCGAGAGTGCTCCTCACTCGAGGATCACTCTCTCCTCTGCACTCCAAGAGTGATCCTCGCCCGAGGATCCCTCTCTCCGTCAGCTTTCTTTTGTGTGCCTGCAGGCACGTCTACCGCCCAAGTCCAAGTTGGTCGGTAGAATAGTCTCACCCCCTCTTACGGTGGGGTTTGACGGTTTTAGTTGCCTCCCTGCTAAAAACAAAAGAGATCGCACTTTCAGTGCTTGCCGGAATTGCGTAAGTGATCAGTGAAATCCGTCTAACTAGGTAGCTCGGCAAAACGCCATGCGGTGTGGCTTCCGAGCTGCATAGTCCGGACGGAACAAGAAGGCACTAATTGAACAAACCATCAGGAGTCCGAACGGCGGGGGGAGCTGGCAGCTCCCTGTTGGAACTTGTTCGTTGACCCCGGGACTTCAGGATCCCCGGGGCCAGCATGTTATACCGAACGATGCGGCTCCATACCCTGGGACCGTAGGTGAGACTGCTAGCAACAAGCCGGAACAACCCAGCTTCTACTAGCTAGTCTCACCTCCCCAGGGGAGGTGAGCAGGAGTGAGGGAAGCCCTCGTCGCTTTCTTTGATGCTTGTATGGGTTTTGTGTTACGGAGCTATAATTCAAGCAGGGGTTGCTATATAATAATGATAGCAGTTGTTGATATCTCATTGTGCTATTTATTATAACATGTGTTGATATATAATTGTTATACCTGCTATTTTTTCAAAAGCAGTTGTTGCTAAAAGCAGTTGTATCTCGAGTTGCTCTTGCTATAAAACAAGACGAGAGTTAAAATTTGTTTAATAAAAACATGAGTTTATATAGGTTCATGTAGGGTACTACATTAAATGCTTTTTTATGCAGTTATAAGCATCTCTAGCCACCATATAATACATATTGCATAGGTGGAAACCACCTATATAAAGGCTGTTAACAACACTGCCTAAGAGCAAGGCAATAACACAAGTACACTGCCCTGAGAGCGTAGATCGAAGAGCCTAGCTCGAAGAGGTGAGCCCGAACCCTGCCCTGCTCGAAGATCGTAGATCGAAGAGGCAGTGGCTTCCTGCCCGAACCCGGCTTCCCTCTGAGATTGTAAATCGAAGAGTTAGTCGGTTCCTGCCTGAACCCGGCTTGGCTTCCTGCTTGCCCGAGGTTGGCTCTCTCCTCTGTACTCCGATCCGAGAGTGCTCTTCACCCGAGGATCACTCTCTCCTCTGCACTCCAAGAGTGATCCTCGCCCGAGGATCCCTCTCTCCGTCGACTTTCTTTTGTGTGCCTGCAGGCACGTCTACCGCCCAAGTCCAAGTTGGTCGGTAGAATAGTCTCACCCCCTTCTTACGGTGGGGTTCGACGGTTTTAGTTCCCTCCCTGCTAAAAACAAAAGAGATCGCACTTTCAGTGCTTGCCGTAATTGCGTAAGTGATCAGTGAAATCCGTCTAACTAGGTAGCTCGGCCAAAACGCCATGCGGTGTCTTCCGAGCTGCAAGTCCGGACGGAACAAGAAGGCACTGATTGAACAAACCATCAGGAGTCCGAACGGGCGGGGGAGCTGGCAGCTCCCTGTTGGAACTTGTTCGTTGACCCCGGGACTTCAGGATCCCCGAGGCCAGCATGTTATACCGAACGATGCGGCTCCATACCCTGGGACCGGAGGTGAACTGCTAGCAACAAGCCGGAACAACCCAGCTTCTTACTAGCTAGTCTCACCTCCCCAGGGGAGGTGAGCAAGAGTGAGGGAAGCCCTCGTCGCTGTCTTTGATGCTTTTATAGGTTTTGTGTTACGGAGCTATAATTCAAGCAGGGGTTGCTATATAATAATGATAACAGTTGTTGATATTTCATTGTGCTATTTATTATAACATGTGTTGATATATAATTGTTATACCTGCTATTTTTTCAAAAGCAGTTGTTGCTAAAAGCAGTTGTATCTCGAGTTGCTCTTGCTATAAAACAAGACGAGAGTTAAAATTTGTTTAATAAAAACATGAGTTTATATAGGTTCATGTAGGGTACTACATTAAATGCTTTTTATGCAGTTATAGGCATCTCTAGCCACCATATAATACATATTGCATAGGTGGAAACCACCTATATAAAGGCTGTTAACAACACTGCCTAAGAGCAAGGCAATAACACAAGTACACTGTCCTAAGAGCATAGATCGAAGAGCCTAGCTCGAAGAGGTGAGCCCGAACCCTGCCCTGCTCGAAGATCGTAGATCGAAGAGGCAGTGGCTTCCTGCCCGAACCCGGCTTCCCTCTGAGATTGTAAATCGAAGAGTTAGTCGGTTCCTGCCCGAACCCGGCTTGGCTTCCTGCTTGCCCGAGGTTGGCTCTCTCCTCTGTACTCCGATCCGAGAGTGCTCTTCACCCGAGGATCACTCTCTCCTCTGCACTCAAATAGTGATCCTCGCCCGAGGATCCCTCTCTCCGTCGGCTTTCTTTTGTGTGCCTGCAGGCACGTCTACCGCCCAAGTCCAAGTTGGTCGGTAGAATAGTCTCACCCCCTTCTTACGGTGGGGTTCGACGATTTTAGTTGCCTCCCTGCTAAAAACAAAAGAGATCGCACTTTCAGTGCTTGCCGTAATTGCGTAAGTGATCAGTGAAATCCGTCTAACTAGGTAGCTCGGCCAAAACGCCATGCGGTGTCTTCCGAGCTGCAAGTCCAGACGGAACAAGAAGGCACTGATTAAACAAACCATCAGGAGTCCGAACGGGCGGGGGAGCTGGCAGCTCCCTGTTGGAACTTGTTCGTTGACCCCGGGACTTCAGGATCCCCGGGGCCAGCATGCTATACCGAACGATGCGGCTCAATACCCTGGGACCGGAGGTGAGACTGCTAGCACCAAGCCGGAACAACCCAACTTCTTACTAGCTAGTCTCACCTCCCCTGGGGAGGTGAGCAGGAGTGAGGGAAGCCCTCGTCGCTGTCTTTGATGCTTGTATGGGTTTTGTGTTACGGAGCTATAATTCAAGCAGGGGTTGCTATATAATAATGATAGCAGTTGTTGATATCTCATTATGCTATTTATTATAACATGTGTTGATATATAATTGTTATACCTGCTGTTTTTTCAAAAGCAGTTGTTGCTAAAAGCAGTTGTATCTCGAGTTGCTCTTGCTATAAAACAGGACGAGAGTTAAAATTTGTTTAATAAAAACATGAGTTTATATAGGTTCATGTAGGGTACTACATTAAATGCTTTTTTATGCAGTTATAGGCATCTTTAGCCACCATATAATACATATTGCATAGGTGGAAACCACCTATATAAAGGCTGTTAACAACACTGCCTAAGAGCAAGGCAATAACACAAGTACACTGCCCTGAGAGCGTAGATCGAAGAGCCTAGCTCGAAGAGGTGAGCCCGAACCCTGCCCTGCTCGAAGATCGTAGATCGAAGAGGCAGTGGCTTCCTGCCCGAACCCGGCTTCCCTCTGAGATTGTAAATCGAAGAGTTAGTCGGTTCCTGCCCGAACCCGGCTTGGCTTCCTGCTTGCCCGAGGTTGGCTCTCTCCTCTGTACTCCGATCCGAGAGTGCTCTTCACCCGAGGATCACTATCTCCTCTGCACTCAAATAGTGATCCTCGCCCGAGGATCCCTCTCTCCGTCGGCTTTCTTTTGTGTGCCTGCAGGCACGTCTACCGCCCAAGTCCAAGTTGGTCGGTAGAATAGTCTCACCCCCTTCTTACGGTGGGGTTCGACGGTTTTAGTTGCCTCCCTGCTAAAAACAAAAGAGATCGCACTTTCAGTGCTTGCCGTAATTGCGTAAGTGATCAGTGAAATCCGTCTAACTAGGTAGCTCGGCCAAAACGCCATGCGGTGTCTTCCGAGCTGCAAGTCCGGACGGAACAAGAAGGCACTGATTAAACAAACCATCAGGAGTCCGAACGGGCGGGGGAGCTGGCAGCTCCCTGTTGGAACTTGTTCGTTGACCCCGGGACTTCAGGATCCCCGGGGCCAGCATGCTATATCGAACGATGCGGCTCAATACCCTGGGACCGGAGGTGAGACTGCTAGCACCAAGCCGGAACAACCCAACTTCTTACTAGCTAGTCTCACCTCCCCTGGGGAGGTGAGAAGGAGTGAGGGAAGCCCTCGTCGCTGTCTTTGATGCTTGTATGGGTTTTGTGTTACGGAGCTATAATTCAAGCAGGGGTTGCTATATAATAATGATAGCAGTTGTTGATATCTCATTGTGCTATTTATTATAACATGTGTTGATATATAATTGTTATACCTGCTGTTTTTTCAAAAGCAGTTGTTGCTAAAAGCAGTTGTATCTCGAGTTGCTCTTGCTATAAAATAGGACGAGAGTTAAAATTTGTTTAATAAAAACATGAGTTTATATAGGTTCATGTAGGGTACTACATTAAATGCTTTTTTATGCAGTTATAGGCATCTCTAGCCACCATATAATACATATTGCATAGGTGGAAACCACCTATATAAAGGCTGTTAACAACACTGCCTAAGAGCAAGGCAATAACACAAGTACACTGCCCTGAGAGTGTAGATCGAAGAGCCTAGCTCGAAGAGGTGAGCCTGAACCCTGCCCTGCTCGAAGATCGTAGATCGAAGAGGCAGTGGCTTCCTGCCCGAACCCGGCTTCCCTCTGAGATTGTAAATAGAAGAGTTAGTCGGTTCCTGGCCGAACCCGGCTTGGCTTCCTGCTTGCCCGAGGTTGGCTCTCTCCTCTGTACTCCGATCCGAGAGTGCTCCTCACCCGAGGATCACTCTCTCCTCTGCACTCCAAGAGTGATCCTCGCCCGAGGATCCCTCTCTCCGTCGGCTTTCTTTTGTGTGCCTGCAGGCACGTCTACCGCCCAAGTCCAAGTTGGTCGGTAGAATAGTCTCACCCCCCTCTTACGGTGGGGTTCGACGGTTTTAGTTGCCTCCCTGCTAAAAACAAAAGAGATCGCACTTTCAGTGCTTGCCGGAATTGCGTAAGTGATCAGTGAAATCCGTCTAACTAGGTAGCTCGGCCAAAACGCCATGCGGTGTCTTCCGAGCTGCAAGTCCAGACGGAACAAGAAGGCACTGATTGAACAAACCATCAGGAGTCTGAACGGGCGGGGGAGCTGGCTGCTCCCTGTTGGAACTTGTTCGTTGACCCCGGGACTTCAGGATCCCCGGGGCCAGCATTCTATACCGAACGATGCGGCTCCATACCCTGGGACCGGAGGTGAGACTGCTAGCAACAAGCCGGAACAACCCAACTTCTTACTAGCTAGTCTCACCTCCCAAGGGGAGGTGAGCAGGAGTGAGGGATGCCCTCGTCGCTGTCTTTGATGCTTGTATGGGTTTTGTGTTACGGAGCTATAATACAAGCAGGGGTTGCTATATAATAATGATAGCAGTTGTTGATATCTCATTGTGCTATTTATTATAACATGTGTTGATATATAATTGTTATACCTGCTGTTTTTCAAAAGCAGTTGTTGCTAAAAGCAGTTGTATCTCGAGTTGCTCTTGCTATAAAAAAGGACGAGAGTTAAAATTTGTTTAATAAAAACATGAGTTTATATAGGTTCATGTAGGGTACTACATTAAATGCTTTTTTATGCAGTTATAGGCATCTCTAGCCACCATATAATACATATTGCATAGGTGGAAACCACCTATATAAAGGCTGTTAACAACACTGCCTAAGAGCAAGGCAATAACACAAGTACACTGCCCTGAGAGCGTAGATCGAAGAGCCACGAGGAAAGATGAAAGGATTAAAAGTCCTACTCCAACCTCACTATTGCTACATAAATAAGGGACATGCATGAGTTGTCTGATTGCTGAGTATGTTACTGGTTCTTGTATATTCTTAACTCGTTTTATATGTTCTTGTCTTATTTTCCTATTTTAAATAATATACAGTATTATTCATGTATTTCATGTCTTCTGATTATGTGTTATCTTGTATCCTTGTGTTATTATAGTAGTGTAATATAAAAGTAACTTTCTAAAAATAGCAGGTTTCCAAAAATAGAAAGTTTCCAAAAATAGAAAGTTTCTAAAAATAGAAAGTTTCCAAAAATAGAAAGTTTCCAAAAATAGACCAGTTTCTAAAAATAGAAAGTTTCTAAAAATAGTAAGTATCCTAAAATAGAAAGTTTCCATAGTTAGAAATAAGCTTGATTAATAAGCTAAAACTACAAGCTAGTGTTTACTGGTTAAAAGTTATAAGTCATGCAATTAATAGTGTAGTTTCTTAATTAAATACTACAAATTATATCTGATTATTAATTAATAATGATAGTACATGTTTTATTAATTAATAACATATCATGGTTAATTAATAAACTATAGGTTATATAATTTAATTAAGTCATGGTTTAATTAACTTAAGACTAGTATAATACTTAGGTTAACATGTTTTATTAACTTAATAAAATAACCTAAGTCATGGAATTTATTAATTAATTATAAGTTCATGATTTAAATAATTAATTAATAAAACTATACTCTAAATAAGAAAATGTACTTATGCTAAAAAAATGTATTAATCATTTAATAAATTAACCTAAGTCATGTTTTATTTAAATTAATTATTAAGTCATGAAATTAATTTTAATTAACTTGTAAAATAATTAACAAAATATCCCGAGCCCGAAGCCCGAGACAAAACCAAAACCCGAACACCAACCACCCACATCCTCGGCTGTGGTGGCGACCGTTAGCTGTGCAGCCAACGGCGGCAGCCAAGGCTGCTACTGCGCTGTGGCTGGCCCCTGCCGTGACCAAGGTTCCCACCGGCATGCAGCCGGTGGTTCCCCCTGCTTGCCTTGCGTTCCCCCTGTTCGAGCAACATAGCCACCGACATAAGCCGGTGGTTCCCACCGTGTAACAGAAACACACACCGAGCCCTATGAGGGGACTCGGTTGTGGACGCAAGGGGTGCACCAAGAGCTTTAGCTCTCGGTTGGGGCTGCCTAAACACAAACCAAACCAAACCAAACCCTTTACTTGTTTCAGTTTAATCCATAACATGTTTTTATTAATTATTTTACGATCAAACCCCACGTGTTCATAATTAATAAAAGAATTAAAAAGAAATGAAGGTTTGATGATTTTTACCCAATGCGTGATTGAAAAGAAAAGAACACGAACACGAACACCCAATATACCAAAGACCATATCAACAACGATCTCTCCTTTTCCTCGTTGTGTTGCTGCGGCTATAGTCTCCAATGGGGCTAGGGTTTTTTTATTTTTGTAAAAATTCTGTAATATGTTTTCTTGTGTTTTTACTTTTACTAGTTAAGTCCAAAATGGGCTTGGGCCCCCCTTTCCCTTTGGTTGTGGCAGACACAAGACCCAACAAGGCCAACTGGGCCTTGTTCATGTTAACTTATTATCCATGTTCGTTTGTATGTTTAAATGTTCGTGTTAATTCGTGTTTAAATATTCGTGTTAGTTACACTCCGTGTATGTCATGTTCTAATAGTTGTGTTATAATTATTATACGTAATAATTATCGTGTATTTAACTGTTCGTGATTATAATTATTATATAAATCATTATTTATCGTGCATAATCACATACGTAGTTCTAGTAATTAATATTCGTGACACGTGTACGTAACATAAATGGAAAGTTTTAATTGGTTCATATGTTTACGTAGTGTACTGTGCATGGTATTTTTATGCGGGTTTTACAACTCTTCCCCCTAAAAAGAATAATTCGTCCCCGAATCATAGATAAAGTAAGCTAAAAGAGGAACATACCCGAATCAAAACTTGAAATGAGGGTAAGAAGTCTGGATAGCCTCGTCCGTCTCCCAAGTGGCTTCCCGCTCGGAATGGTCCCTCCAAAGGATTTTGACGAATGGAATCGTCTTCTTCCTCATGACTCGCTCTTGACGATCAAGAACTTGTTCGGGCTCCTCAATGAAAGCAAGATCATCACGAATCTGTTCGAGTGGATATTGAACAATGTGAAGGGGATGATAATTGTACCCTCTGAGTAAGGACACATGAAAAATGTTATAAACCTGAGAAAGATGCGGAGGTAACGCTAAATGATACGATACTTCACCGACTCCTTCGAGGATATCAAACGGTCCGATGAATCGACGACTGAGTTTTCCTTTGATTCCAAAACGCCTAACTCAACGCGCTGGTGATACCTTGAAATAGACATGATCTCCCATGTTGAAATGCAAATCCCTACTATACTTTTCGGCATAACTCTTTTGACTTTCGCGAGCTTCTTGCAGTTTCTCCATAGCTACATCGACTCTCTCGTTGGTCATCTCTATCATCTCCGAACCCTCAAGAGTTCGCTCACCAACCTGATCCCAGCAGATTGGGGCGCGACATTTCCTACCATGCAACATCTTGGTGCAACTTGATACTCGCGTGCCAACTGTTGTTGTATGCAAATTCTACCAAGCAGATATAGTCGTCCCAACTCCCTGTCAATTCTAAAGCACACGCTCGAAGCATGTCCTCTAATATCTGAATGGTACGCTCCGATTGTCCGTCTGTCTGAGGGTCAAAAGCCGTGCTAAGCTTAAGTCTGGTGCCCCAAGCTTTGTACATACTGCTCTAAAATCACAAAGTAAACTGATGAGACTTCAATTATACATAGTCTCATCGGGCTTTAAACGCTTAAAATATCATTAAAATACCCCAAAATATGCTTGTGTTTGTTCATTGTGTATTTTAGGTACAAATATCGTGAAATCAACAAAAGATCACAAGAATCAAGCAAAAACGAACACGGGAAACGAAGCCACACAAAGAACCGGACCCGAATCATGAATTTTCATTAAAGTCCTTGAAGTTTTGAAGATTGTGAACTTTGGTCCCTCATCTTTGGAAGACTTGACATTTTATACCCTTGCAAAACTCTTATACTGCATAAGGGTCCCTAAAATATCAAGTATGTACAAGAAAAACCCTTGAAGAATGCTCAAACTGCACCATTGGTCCTTGGAACAAGTTTTCAAGACTTTTTGTGGCCAAAATGAGAATATTCAAAATTTGATATCAAAGGAATGAGAGTTATTTGTTGTTTAAACTTGAATGACAAGAAGAAGGGAATTGGAGGACTAAATTGGGTAGACATACAAACCCCTCTCAACCAATCACTATGCCACATCACACAAACCAACCAATCACTCAACCCCACCTCACCACTCTCACTCACGTCACACACCACTACATCTATTATTAATAGATTTTTATTTATTAAATCTGTTAATAAAAGGTTTGGAGGTAAACACTTTTCAAAATACTAACCCAGATTAATCACATTATTCATCATCCCCTAATACACAGGAACTCTAATCCAAATCAAACCCTAATCAAATGGTTTTTACTTACAAACCTCCAGAACCTTGATTAAGGTTATTCTCACCAAAATCCAGTCACATTTTTCCCTCCCCGTGACCACAAGAGACCCCACCAGTGTTCCCCTGCTCTTTCAAAAATAGCAAAAATGGTATCATTAAGAATATCAACGTCCCACATCAATTCCTTTGTCCCAAAGATTGATATGAACGTTCCTAGATCAAGTATACAACCTGGCACATCACATGATGTCATTGACCAAGATTCAAGTTCAAGACCTCAAGGGCATTTTTGGTTTTTCTTGTAATTAGGGTTTAGCATTCTAGTATCTTCTTAGCTAGCTTATAAAAGGAGAATGCAACATGTGAATATCCCTTTGTTCCATTTTACCTTTGTAAACCTTTTTATATAGATTAATTAAAGAAATGTTTTAGCCTTGCAAAGTGAAAAGACTGTGTTCCATTTAGTTTTAATCTTTTATTTCTTGCAAAAAAACTTGTTATAGTTACTTTTTATCAAAAGTTTTGGCTGTAAAGGTTTTTGAGATCCCTCAAAGCTTAGACTCATCATAGCAGATTGATTTTGAAAAAATCAAGCTGCTTTGAGGTGTAAGCTTTAAGGTTACCCTTTCCTGTTGGTTACATTTTTGGTTTCAAAAAAGGTAGAGTTTCAAAGTTTGGTATTTCAAAAAAAGGTTCTATTTTTATTATTTCTTACTGTATCAAAAGCCCAAACCACAAGCTTGCTGACAACAAACTTGTGGCTTAATTCTTTGATCATTTTTGTGTGTTTTCCTTGTTCTTGTTCAACAGGTACACAAGGCATCAAACAAGACCCCATATTTCATCATCTTTTCCATTTTTTAGTTTGAAGATATATGTCACTCTAGTTCAGTTGTTGAACCACAACAGGGTTCTCTACACGTTTGGACAAGCTCACAAGAGGTCTAATGGAAGGCATTAGTAATGTTTTGAATTTTGCAATTCTTTTTATGTCTATTTATCGTTCCTCGACTCACTCGAATTTATATCCAATTTATACGTAGAGATTAATTGTTCTTGGTTAATAAAACTTTGTTTCGTATTTTAAAACTAAAAACTATTTAATCTATTTAAAAAGAAATCACTTTTAAACTATTTAAATCTTTATTAAAACTAATAAAACTAATTTAAGACTATTTAATATTTTTAAATCTAATTAAATATAATTAATATTTAACTAAAACTTTTACTAAACGAAATCTGTTTTAAAAAACTAGTTTTTATATAAAACCTAAACTTAATTAAAATTTTACACTATTTAAAAAAAAAACTAATTTATCTAAAAACTAATTTTAAACTCAAAAATTATATTTCTAAAATAAGAAAATTTATTTAAAAACAAATTTAATCAAAACTAAATTAATTAAAATCTAATTATTTAAAAACTAATTAAATTTCTAAAAGTAATAAAATATAAATTTTTTTATTTAAACTTTATAAAAGTAATTAAAACAATAGGAATTAAATTTACTAATGAAAACTTTGCATTTAAAACTATTTAAAAGCTGACAGTTAAACAAAAGGATGCTATATTAATTACTGTTACCGAATTAGACATAAACAGAAAGCTAGAGCAAATGGTTAAGGTGTTTGGCCTGTGACCAGGAGGTCACACGTTCGAATCCCAGCGAGGATTTTTTATTTTTTGGACATATTTTGGATTTAAACAAACCAAACAGACCAAGAGGGTCTGCTAGTCAAAATCTCGCAGAAAATAAAATCTATAAACAGCAAAATCACGCAGCAAAATAATTCTAACAAGTATGCTAATTTTAATTATACAGATACCAAACTAAAAGCAGACTGATATACTAATCAAGAGTAAAATAGGACAACAGCTAATAGGCATTTTGCAACTTCAAATTCCAAATGCAGGTTTAAACAAATACTATAAGCTAAATCACCGAGTAAAAACAGATTACTCAAACATTACTAACCAAAATCCTTTCTAAAACAATTCAGCAAATAGATTTAAATTTAACAGACTAATTAAACTAGACAGATTCAAAAAGGCTATCTAAACAGAATAGCAACATTCTTGAATTTAAACTGCACCTCATAATCATAGTAATATTAAAACCCTCTCAGACTTATTCAAACTGATATACCTAAACTGATTAAACTGAGCAGATCTCTTTGACATTCAAACTCATCTCACATAAACACATAATACAATAAAAACAGATTAAATTAAAATTTTGAGAACTATAAAACTAAGATTATTTAACTAACTCAATATCAAAAGTGACATACTGCAAAATAACAAGAGAAGGTTCAACAACAATTAGACCAACTCAGTTTCACACAGATTTATCTAAACAACAAATTGGCAGCTTAACACGAACTAATACACAGAAATTCTAGCAAACTAAGTAAACCCGTAAAACAATAAACTAGAGCAGATTTATGACTTATGTAGAAAATATAAACCGTGCTTAACCTTATTGATGAAGAACACCGTTGATGTCGAAGGTGAGCGCTGAGCTCCCTTATTCAATTCGACTCCACTCAATCTATCACCATTCAAAACATCAAACGCCAAACACCACGAACTATGACACCATGGAAACCACATGAATCTCGAACCAAAAGATTATTCTCGAACCAACAGTAACTTTGAACAACAGTTATTTAAATCTCGTTTATCAGTGGGATAAAACGAACTCCTAAACTTAGTAAAAATCAAACTAATAATCTATTATAAAGCACAAAATTATTTTATAATGATCAAAATAACATAATACTAACAAGAGCAATTTAATTTCGAGAACAATAACAAAGCAGTTAAACGAGATGAATTAAAAACTGAAATAAAACTTTATTGATTAAAAACTTCAACGGTTACAAGATTAAAAGAAAATAAATCCTACAAATCTATCTAAAACTAATCTACCATTATAACTAAAAAAAATAAAAAGAAGGGATAGTAATACATGATAATTTTGGGGGTATTTATAGCCTAACCCGAGAGGTTGGGTGTTGGTGTAGAATCAATCTTGGCCATTAGATGATTCTCATAGCCTTCTATTTCCATCTTGTTTTAATCCCACGGCTGAAAAACATCCTTGGTCACACGGATTGCCATCATGGCAGGAATTTGTGTTTGTTGTGCTACTACTTTGCTGAGGTGGAAGGTAGTCATTGGCTTCAATGATTTGAATGATGAATCTGACCAATAGGATGAGAGGAATGATGCGTATAGATGCCACGTAGACCCTGGGATAGTATCTTCTCATATCCTATAAACTTGGGAATTAATATAGGGTGCGTGAGGGCCAATCGCCAGTGAATTGGAAAACCCAAAAACTAGGGTTCATCATGCTTGGTGTTCTTCCCTTTTTCTAGATATTTACTTTCACCAAACTAAAAAGTTCCCACTAGATATTTACTTTCACCGATTCTTAACTCTGGATACTGGGCTTGGTAACATAATGGACCCAAGATTATATTCGTGTATATATTTTGTCTTCTTTTGGGGCCTTGAACGAATTTTGGACCCAATACATTACTTCATCCGTCAATTATTAGTAATGTAAGGATTTGGGCTATAAGGCCCAAAAGTGAATAAGCATTTCCAATATTGGGCTTTTGTGCCAACTAACCAAATGTGGGACCCATTAAGCCAAATTAACCTTAAAAACTCAAATCCCGTCTTAAAATGATTTGTCATTTGGCTTTTGATAAAATCCCTCAAATCTCGTTTCATTTTCGTCGGTTTTCATGAACTTTGGTTTCTTTGGAATTTTTATGCACTTTTGGTTCTTTGACTTTGACTTTGTCTCTTTCTTTGACTTTTCTTCAACAAATGACCGTGAAATCCCGTGTTTTCTTTCCTTCTGATCTTTTGTACCTATTTCATACAAAAACACAAAACCACGCGTAATTCCGACTTTTACAATATTAAACACATGATTAGGTCTTGTTTTTCATTGATTTTAGTGTCAAACGGATAAGTGTTTAGACACTTATTAATCAGCCCCTATGTAAGGCTTGAACCCTGTTGCCCTTTTTTTAAGTTTTATGTGATTTTGGTAGAATTGTTCTTGGTTGAGTTTTATTGCTGCTTCTTGATTGTTTTCTTTCTATTTAGTGTTAGGTATGTGATTTGATTTGGATTTGTATGAGTTTGATTCAAGTTGCATGCTTTTACTTTGTTAATTTTCTTTATCAGAAATTTAAGGGAGTGTTGGGAATTGAGGATTAGCTACCTTAAGTAAAACAAGGTAGGGTGATATTAGTGTAAACACATAGTGGTTGGTTTATTGGTAATATACTTCAAGTTGGGTAGCATAAAAAGCATAATTTGCAAGTTTCATTGGGTCAAAATTAGTCTAAAATTAGTCATAAGCATACTGTAAGCTTAATCTAGTTGGTTTTAGGATATTTTGATTTCAAACTTTGTAAACTGTTAGTATTATTGCTCATCTAGGGTTATGTGTAGTTAGGTTGTGTATTAGTTGTGCTTGATTCAAATTTTGGTGGTTTGAAATTCACTTGAGTGACCAAACATATCAGCAAAGTGCCCTAACCCATACCAGACACATCAGTAACATGTATTTGCTCTTTGGTATGATTTTCTTGGCTTCGAACTATTGATTTTGTTGTTGTTGTGACTCCCCACAACCCAACTGTTTGTGTGGGTGCCTTTGTCTCCCAAAGAAACCAACACAATAGCCTTAAAAACGTCTTTGTTGTTTTCAGTGACCAAGCAGTGGGAACAAGGTTCCCACTGATAGCCCAATTCTTCCCACTGCTACACTACTAGACAAAAGTCCTGGGCTGTCAACATCAGTCCTTTGATTTTTTTAACTTTAGTGCAATTTTTTTGTCTTTTTCCGATTTTTAATTTTTCCCAGTATTGTTAATTTATTTTAATATTTTTAGAAAATTTTATTTTTATTTTACTGTTTGTTTTGATATTTTTAGATTTAATCTTACTTTTAAATAGATTTTATTAAACTGTTTTTGTCCTTTAGTGCAAAATAGTTTTGTTTTTCAGTTTTTTAAAATTTTTCTTAGATTAAGAATATTATTTTAAGATTTTTAGTATAAAAATTTAACTTTTCACTTTATTTATTTTTTAGAATTAATTTAATTTTAAATAGATTTTTAATTAAACTATTTTGTCTTTTAGTGGTAAAATTTACTTTTTTCAACATTTTCTATTTTTCTACTGTTTAGAATTATACTTTAGGATTTTTCAAACCGTAAAATTAATTTTAACATTATTTAATTATTTTTAATCATTATTTTAGGCTAAAAAAGTGTTTTTAGCATTTTAAAATTAAAAAAATAGTTTCTTAAATTTAGGAAAAATACTTTTTAGTGTTTAAATAATATAAGTGAGATATTTGTTTAACAAATAATATTTTGGGCTTTTTGTTAATTATATTTAATTTTAGGGCTTTAATTAGCATTTAAAATTGAATATTTAATTAATAAAAGGTTTTATAATTTATTTATTAAATTTTTATTCTTATTTATATTATTTTAAACTTAGTTTTAATTTTTAATTAATTTTTCGCTTTATTTTTTAATTTCGTCGCGTTTTACGTATTTACGTCATCGTTGTACGTTTTACGTCGTAGTGTAATCGTAGTGTAACTCGTCTTTAATTTTTTCTTCTCAAACCAAAAAACGACACTAATCCAAACTTGATTTTTAATATAATTGGCCTAACACATACACACCTCCGCCGAGAACGAACTCACATTTATCGGTCTTACGGTTTTCCTAAATCGTAAGACTTAATACTTGTCCGCTTCATACGCGTTTTCCTAAAACGTGTACGATTTTAAAACATCAATTTTTGGCGCCGCTGCCGGGGAGGTTTGTTTAGTACCTTATATATCATGTTTGTGTGAGTAGTGCGTTTTTGCTTTTCAATTTTTGGAAAGCGTATATAACGTACATACTCATTTTTGTTATTTTTCCTTAATATATTATAATATCCAAATAAAACGTGTTTAATTTTCCTAAATTAAACACACAACAATCATTTTACTAAATTGTAGATATATTGGTTTTCGTTTTTCTTTTGAATATTTTTAATATATTGTATACATATCACAATAAATTTACAATATCTCCAAAAGCGTGAAAACGCAACCTTAATTGGGATCTCATCACTCAATTATTGTATTCATATCCAAAGCAAAAGTTTAAAGGCAAAATAGATAAATACTTTCGTGAGGCTTAGTTTTGATTAACACAAACTATAAGGTGGGAATAAGGCGGTTGTATTTCACGACCTAAGGGAAAAAGGCTCTTAAGTGCTTAGCGCCGCTTCATTTCCCCCGCTTGCTTGTGCGTGTTTTGAGAAAGAGGGCTAATCGAGGATTTGCCGCCCAAGTATTATCTATGTATCATATATATTTGCTTGTTTTCAAGATTAAACCTTCTTGAACATTTTGGTGTTCGACCAACGTTCTAAAGTCATCGAAAGCGTTCACTCCACGTGATCGTTTTCATTTCTTGAGGCTCCTTTAATTGAGAAATTGATTCGAGGAGAGATTTGTAGATTTGAGTCTACATTATAAAAATAAAAAAAAATTAAAAAACAATCAAAAACCAAAAAAATTAGAAAAACGAAAAACCGCAAAAAGAATCTTCTTTGCTACCCCCCATTCTACGCTTAGTGCATGCGCACTCGATCGAAGGATTATTCTAATTCTAGTGGCGCTTCGAATCGACGCAATCAAAATAGAAGGAATCGACGACGTAGACGAGAATTAGAAACCGACATTCCTAATATCGTTGTTGAAGAGACCGTAGACGAGATGGCCGACAATCGTTCGATGATGGAATTGCTCCAAGCGCCCACCGAGGGTTATGGAGACACGATCGTAATTCCTGCTATCGAAGCGGAGAATTTTGAGATTAAGAGTGGAATCCTTTCGTTGATTCAAGCTACGAAGTTTCGAGGTCGTGAGGCGGATAATCCTCACGATCACATCTGGAATTTTGATCGTCTTTTGGCCACGATCAAGTTTAAGAACGTCGACACCGATGTCGTCAAGCTTATGCTTCTTCCGTACTCGCTCGATGGTCCCGCCAAGGATAGGTTCAAGAAAGAGCCACCTAATTCCATTATTACGTGGAAGGATCTCGTTTCCAAGTTCGTTAATCATTTTTTCCCACTGTCTAAGACGACGTTTTTCAAAAACGAGAATACGAGATTTGAGCAAAAACCGAATGAATCATTTAGAGACGCGTGGGATCGTTTTAAGGAATTGCTTAGGCAATGTTCTCACCATGGATTTTCCGAGTTGCACCAAATCGATAAGTTCTACAACGGTCTTAGTTTTCATGAAAAAGATTCGTTTAATTTCGCCGCCGGTGGCAACTTTTGTGTAAAACTCCGAAAGATGCATTAATGTTTATCGAGAATCGATCCAAGGTTTACCAAATCCGCAACGCACCGAGTGTTGCCAATGTCGCCAATGTTAGTAATTCTACTCGCGACATTGAGAGGGTTGATGCGAAAGTCGACAAGTTGACGAATGTGTTTACGCCTTTTCTCATCGACATGCAAAAGAAAGACACTCCCGCTATGGTGAAAGCGGTTGAGGCATCGTGTACGTTTTACGGTGGACCACATAATTATTACGAGTGTGCGGATACGGATGGCCAAACGTCGAGTGTAAACGTGTTAAACAACAATTTTTCAAATCAAAATCAAAATAACGTCGGTCCATCGCAACAAACGAACAACAACAATCAAGGCAATAATTTTAATCGTGGAAATGATTTTTAAATAAAAAACGTAACAATTTTCATGGAAATAATCATGGTAATCAAGACAACTATAATCAACGTCAAAATTTGAATTGGCAAAATCGAGGTTTTAACAACAACAATCAAAACCGGAATTTTAACAATGGGCAAAATTCAAATTTTTCGAACAACGCTAATCAAGGGAACAATTTTCAAGGGAATCAAAACCAAGCTTTCAATCAAAACTTTAATGGCTCAAATGATTTTCAAAATTACGTTAAATCAAATGACGCTAATATGAAGAGATTAGAAACGCAAATTGGTGATATGAAAAACGAATTTTCCAACACGTTGAGAGGACAAAACCACAAAATTGAGCAAGGAAAAATTGATATAAAAAAGATGTTTTCGGCTATTATGAACAAGGCATCGGGTGCGTCATCGAGTTCGTTACCCAGTGACACCGTGGCTATTGTTACCGAATTAGACATAAACAGAAAGCTAGAGCAAATGGTTAAGGTGTTTGGCCTGTGACCAGGAGGTCACACGTTCGAATCCCAGCGAGGATTTTTTATTTTTTGGACATATTTTGGATTTAAACAAACCAAACAGACCAAGAGGGTCTGCTAGTCAAAATCTCGCAGAAAATAAAATCTATAAACAGCAAAATCACGCAGCAAAATAATTCTAACAAGTATGCTAATTTTAATTATACAGATACCAAACTAAAAGCAGACTGATATACTAATCAAGAGTAAAATAGGACAACAGCTAATAGGCATTTTGCAACTTCAAATTCCAAATGCAGGTTTAAACAAATACTATAAGCTAAATCACCGAGTAAAAACAGATTACTCAAACATTACTAACCAAAATCCTTTCTAAAACAATTCAGCAAATAGATTTAAATTTAACAGACTAATTAAACTAGACAGATTCAAAAAGGCTATCTAAACAGAATAGCAACATTCTTGAATTTAAACTGCACCTCATAATCATAGTAATATTAAAACCCTCTCAGACTTATTCAAACTGATATACCTAAACTGATTAAACTGAGCAGATCTCTTTGACATTCAAACTCATCTCACATAAACACATAATACAATAAAAACAGATTAAATTAAAATTTTGAGAACTATAAAACTAAGATTATTTAACTAACTCAATATCAAAAGTGACATACTGCAAAATAACAAGAGAAGGTTCAACAACAATTAGACCAACTCAGTTTCACACAGATTTATCTAAACAACAAATTGGCAGCTTAACACGAACTAATACACAGAAATTCTAGCAAACTAAGTAAACCCGTAAAACAATAAACTAGAGCAGATTTATGACTTATGTAGAAAATATAAACCGTGCTTAACCTTATTGATGAAGAACACCGTTGATGTCGAAGGTGAGCGCTGAGCTCCCTTATTCAATTCGACTCCACTCAATCTATCACCATTCAAAACATCAAACGCCAAACACCACGAACTATGACACCATGGAAACCACATGAATCTCGAACCAAAAGATTATTCTCGAACCAACAGTAACTTTGAACAACAGTTATTTAAATCTCGTTTATCAGTGGGATAAAACGAACTCCTAAACTTAGTAAAAATCAAACTAATAATCTATTATAAAGCACAAAATTATTTTATAATGATCAAAATAACATAATACTAACAAGAGCAATTTAATTTCGAGAACAATAACAAAGCAGTTAAACGAGATGAATTAAAAACTGAAATAAAACTTTATTGATTAAAAACTTCAACGGTTACAAGATTAAAAGAAAATAAATCCTACAAATCTATCTAAAACTAATCTACCATTATAACTAAAAAAATAAAAAGAAGGGATAGTAATACATGATAATTTTGGGGGTATTTATAGCCTAACCCGAGAGGTTGGGTGTTGGTGTAGAATCAATCTTGGCCATTAGATGATTCTCATAGCCTTCTATTTCCATCTTGTTTTAATCCCACGGCTGAAAAACATCCTTGGTCACACGGATTGCCATCATGGCAGGAATTTGTGTTTGTTGTGCTACTTCTTTGCTGAGGTGGAAGGTAGTCATTGGCTTCAATGATTTGAATGATGAATCTGACCAATAGGATGAGAGGAATGATGCGTATAGATGCCACGTAGACCCTGGGATAGTATCTTCTCATATCCTATAAACTTGGGAATTAATATAGGGTGCGTGAGGGCCAATCGCCAGTGAATTGGAAAACCCAAAAACTAGGGTTCATCATGCTTGGTGTTCTTCCCTTTTTCTAGATATTTACTTTCACCAAACTAAAAAGTTCCCACTAGATATTTACTTTCACCGATTCTTAACTCTGGATACTGGGCTTGGTAACATAATGGACCCAAGATTATATTCGTGTATATATTTTGTCTTCTTTTGGGGCCTTGAACGAATTTTGGACCCAATACATTACTTCATCCGTCAATTATTAGTAATGTAAGGATTTGGGCTATAAGGCCCAAAAGTGAATAAGCATTTCCAATATTGGGCTTTTGTGCCAACTAACCAAATGTGGGACCCATTAAGCCAAATTAACCTTAAAAACTCAAATCCCGTCTTAAAATGATTTGTCATTTGGCTTTTGATAAAATCCCTCAAATCTCGTTTCATTTTCGTCGGTTTTCATGAACTTTGGTTTCTTTGGAATTTTTATGCACTTTTGGTTCTTTGACTTTGACTTTGTCTCTTTCTTTGACTTTTCTTCAACAAATGACCGTGAAATCCCGTGTTTTCTTTCCTTCTGATCTTTTGTACCTATTTCATACAAAAACACAAAACCACGCGTAATTCCGACTTTTACAATATTAAACACATGATTAGGTCTTGTTTTTCATTGATTTTAGTGTCAAACGGATAAGTGTTTAGACACTTATTAATCAGCCCCTATGTAAGGCTTGAACCCTGTTGCCCTTTTTTTAAGTTTTATGTGATTTTGGTAGAATTGTTCTTGGTTGAGTTTTATTGCTGCTTCTTGATTGTTTTCTTTCTATTTAGTGTTAGGTATGTGATTTGATTTGGATTTGTATGAGTTTGATTCAAGTTGCATGCTTTTACTTTGTTAATTTTCTTTATCAGAAATTTAAGGGAGTGTTGGGAATTGAGGATTAGCTACCTTAAGTAAAACAAGGTAGGGTGATATTAGTGTAAACACATAGTGGTTGGTTTATTGGTAATATACTTCAAGTTGGGTAGCATAAAAAGCATAATTTGCAAGTTTCATTGGGTCAAAATTAGTCTAAAATTAGTCATAAGCATACTGTAAGCTTAATCTAGTTGGTTTTAGGATATTTTGATTTCAAACTTTGTAAACTGTTAGTATTATTGCTCATCTAGGGTTATGTGTAGTTAGGTTGTGTATTAGTTGTGCTTGATTCAAATTTTGGTGGTTTGAAATTCACTTGAGTGACCAAACATATCAGCAAAGTGCCCTAACCCATACCAGACACATCAGTAACATGTATTTGCTCTTTGGTATGATTTTCTTGGCTTCGAACTATTGATTTTGTTGTTGTTGTGACTCCCCACAACCCAACTGTTTGTGTGGGTGCCTTTGTCTCCCAAAGAAACCAACACAATAGCCTTAAAAACGTCTTTGTTGTTTTCAGTGACCAAGCAGTGGGAACAAGGTTCCCACTGATAGCCCAATTCTTCCCACTGCTACACTACTAGACAAAAGTCCTGGGCTGTCAACATCAGTCCTTTGATTTTTTTGTCTTTAGTGCAATTTTTTTGTCTTTTTCCGATTTTTAATTTTTCCCAGTATTGTTAATTTATTTTAATATTTTTAGAAAATTTTATTTTTATTTTACTGTTTGTTTTGATATTTTTAGATTTAATCTTACTTTTAAATAGATTTTATTAAACTGTTTTTGTCCTTTAGTGCAAAATAGTTTTGTTTTTCAGTTTTTTAAAATTTTTCTTAGATTAAGAATATTATTTTAAGATTTTTAGTATAAAAATTTAACTTTTCACTTTATTTATTTTTTAGAATTAATTTAATTTTAAATAGATTTTTAATTAAACTATTTTGTCTTTTAGTGGTAAAATTTACTTTTTTCAACATTTTCTATTTTTCTACTGTTTAGAATTATACTTTAGGATTTTTCAAACCGTAAAATTAATTTTAACATTATTTAATTATTTTTAATCATTATTTTAGGCTAAAAAAGTGTTTTTAGCATTTTAAAATTAAAAAAATAGTTTCTTAAATTTAGGAAAAATACTTTTTAGTGTTTAAATAATATAAGTGAGATATTTGTTTAACAAATAATATTTTGGGCTTTTTGTTAATTATATTTAATTTTAGGGCTTTAATTAGCATTTAAAATTGAATATTTAATTAATAAAAGGTTTTATAATTTATTTATTAAATTTTTATTCTTATTTATATTATTTTAAACTTAGTTTTAATTTTTAATTAATTTTTCGCTTTATTTTTTAATTTCGTCGCGTTTTACGTATTTACGTCATCGTTGTACGTTTTACGTCGTAGTGTAATCGTAGTGTAACTCGTCTTTAATTTTTTCTTCTCAAACCAAAAAACGACACTAATCCAAACTTGATTTTTAATATAATTGGCCTAACACATACACACCTCCGCCGAGAACGAACTCACATTTATCGGTCTTACGGTTTTCCTAAATCGTAAGACTTAATACTTGTCCGCTTCATACGCGTTTTCCTAAAACGTGTACGATTTTAAAACATCAATTTTTGGCGCCGCTGCCGGGGAGGTTTGTTTAGTACCTTATATATCATGTTTGTGTGAGTAGTGCGTTTTTGCTTTTCAATTTTTGGAAAGCGTATATAACGTACATACTCATTTTTGTTATTTTTCCTTAATATATTATAATATCCAAATAAAACGTGTTTAATTTTCCTAAATTAAACACACAACAATCATTTTACTAAATTGTAGATATATTGGTTTTCGTTTTTCTTTTGAATATTTTTAATATATTGTATACATATCACAATAAATTTACAATATCTCCAAAAGCGTGAAAACGCAACCTTAATTGGGATCTCATCACTCAATTATTGTATTCATATCCAAAGCAAAAGTTTAAAGGCAAAATAGATAAATACTTTCGTGAGGCTTAGTTTTGATTAACACAAACTATAAGGTGGGAATAAGGCGGTTGTATTTCACGACCTAAGGGTAAAAGGCTCTTAAGTGCTTAGCGCCGCTTCATTTCCCCCGCTTGCTTGTGCGTGTTTTGAGAAAGAGGGCTAATCGAGGATTTGCCGCCCAAGTATTATCTATGTATCATATATATTTGCTTGTTTTCAAGATTAAACCTTCTTGAACATTTTGGTGTTCGACCAACGTTCTAAAGTCATCGAAAGCGTTCACTCCACGTGATCGTTTTCATTTCTTGAGGCTCCTTTAATTGAGAAATTGATTCGAGGAGAGATTTGTAGATTTGAGTCTACATTATAAAAATAAAAAAAAATTAAAAAACAATCAAAAACCAAAAAAATTAGAAAAACGAAAAACCGCAAAAAGAATCTTCTTTGCTACCCCCCATTCTACGCTTAGTGCATGCGCACTCGATCGAAGGATTATTCTAATTCTAGTGGCGCTTCGAATCGACGCAATCAAAATAGAAGGAATCGACGACGTAGACGAGAATTAGAAACCGACATTCCTAATATCGTTGTTGAAGAGACCGTAGACGAGATGGCCGACAATCGTTCGATGATGGAATTGCTCCAAGCGCCCACCGAGGGTTATGGAGACACGATCGTAATTCCTGCTATCGAAGCGGAGAATTTTGAGATTAAGAGTGGAATCCTTTCGTTGATTCAAGCTACGAAGTTTCGAGGTCGTGAGGCGGATAATCCTCACGATCACATCTGGAATTTTGATCGTCTTTTGGCCACGATCAAGTTTAAGAACGTCGACACCGATGTCGTCAAGCTTATGCTTCTTCCGTACTCGCTCGATGGTCCCGCCAAGGATAGGTTCAAGAAAGAGCCACCTAATTCCATTATTACGTGGAAGGATCTCGTTTCCAAGTTCGTTAATCATTTTTTCCCACTGTCTAAGACGACGTTTTTCAAAAACGAGAATACGAGATTTGAGCAAAAACCGAATGAATCATTTAGAGACGCGTGGGATCGTTTTAAGGAATTGCTTAGGCAATGTTCTCACCATGGATTTTCCGAGTTGCACCAAATCGATAAGTTCTACAACGGTCTTAGTTTTCATGAAAAAGATTCGTTTAATTTCGCCGCCGGTGGCAACTTTTGTGTAAAACTCCGAAAGATGCATTAATGTTTATCGAGAATCGATCCAAGGTTTACCAAATCCGCAACGCACCGAGTGTTGCCAATGTCGCCAATGTTAGTAATTCTACTCGCGACATTGAGAGGGTTGATGCGAAAGTCGACAAGTTGACGAATGTGTTTACGCCTTTTCTCATCGACATGCAAAAGAAAGACACTCCCGCTATGGTGAAAGCGGTTGAGGCATCGTGTACGTTTTACGGTGGACCACATAATTATTACGAGTGTGCGGATACGGATGGCCAAACGTCGAGTGTAAACGTGTTAAACAACAATTTTTCAAATCAAAATCAAAATAACGTCGGTCCATCGCAACAAACGAACAACAACAATCAAGGCAATAATTTTAATCGTGGAAATGATTTTTAAATAAAAAACGTAACAATTTTCATGGAAATAATCATGGTAATCAAGACAACTATAATCAACGTCAAAATTTGAATTGGCAAAATCGAGGTTTTAACAACAACAATCAAAACCGGAATTTTAACAATGGGCAAAATTCAAATTTTTCGAACAACGCTAATCAAGGGAACAATTTTCAAGGGAATCAAAACCAAGCTTTCAATCAAAACTTTAATGGCTCAAATGATTTTCAAAATTACGTTAAATCAAATGACGCTAATATGAAGAGATTAGAAACGCAAATTGGTGATATGAAAAACGAATTTTCCAACACGTTGAGAGGACAAAACCACAAAATTGAGCAAGGAAAAATTGATATAAAAAAGATGTTTTCGGCTATTATGAACAAGGCATCGGGTGCGTCATCGAGTTCGTTACCCAGTGACACCGTGGCTATTGTGACATTCTAACATTTTCAGGTATTAAATTATTTTCTCGTATATTATTTTGAAACTTATTTTTGTGTTGGTTTATGAACTCACAATTTACGGATTTAAATTTGGGCTTACGTGCATAATTTAACGTCCTTTACGACTAAACCGGAAACCCTAGGATTACGTATTTACGTTTTTGAACTCCGTTTTTGATGAGACAATTTTTATTAGATTCATTTTGTGTCGTTGATTTATAATTTATAAAAACATTTTTCGTAATACGACCCGTGGGTACGCAAATCGAGGAAACTAGAATCGAGGAGTACCAATAAATAATTGGGGATGAGACAAAACCACTTTTGCCCCACCCCCAATATGGGACGGCTAGACATAATCCAACAACACCTTGAGGTGTCAAAGCTTAAGAAGTAAGATAGGACACTTGTCCTAGCCACTTCACAAACAAGCTACAACCCAAAACCACTCACACCTAAACCAATTCATTCATTTCAACTCATGCATAACCACCAAATACTCTCATCTTTCTCTTTCTCTCTACCATTGTCGTCCCACTCTCACAACAAACACCCTCATTTGATCAAATTTAACCACAAAATCTTATGTTATTGACACATATAATGGAAAACTTTTGAAGCTCTATTGATTGGTGGTGATTTTAACACCTAAGGAGAAGGTTTGTTGGTGTCCTAGGGCTGATTTTCCACAAGAAGTTCTTGGTTATAGGTGATCTTGAAGTTAGTTTTGGTGTACCCCAAGTGTTGTCATCCAATGTCAAGTTATAATCTTTGTTGGTAAACAAGATCATCCTTCCCATTTTCATTGTTATTTTTTTAAATATAAAATGTATTTTCTTTTCTAATGTATATGTATATGATGATATATGATGATAAAAATATTGTGTGGGGATCATGTGTTGATAAACTTGGTTAAAAAGATTGAAAACTACATGTAAAAAGGTTAAAATCATGCTTAAATAAGTAGGCTGTATAAAATAGTAAAGAAACCTATGATAAATTGTTAAAATGGCTTGAATGAATTAATATACAGTAAGTTATAAGACTTGTACACATGTGAGAGTTTTCCATACAATGAAATCTTTATAATGAGTGAGATATGATCAAAACAATATTGAAGTACAAATCTGAGTAGTCTGTTTTGGACGGAATGTTAGGGACATTTAGAGATAGATTGAGCAGTAGCTAAAACTGAGTTAATTGTATCACATAATATTTAGTTTATTTCACTCAAATATGAGCTTCTATCTCCTTGTATAACTCAAGATATGGTAAAAATTGTGAAACTAAAAATAATAATCAGATTTGTAAAATAAAAGTATATAGTATAATATTAGCACTTAAGTAAATATAATATAAATGAATACTTAAAACCCACTAACTTATATATTACATATAAATAAGTATGTATATTAATAAATAAATGAGACATTTTATAAAAATGGCAATTTGATAAGTTTTATAAGTTATAAAACTATAAACATAAGTTTTACGTCTTTTCGGCTAAAACTGTAAAATTAACGTTTTCGTCAATTAAAACTTAGAAGGTCGGACCCGTCTAATGTAAACTTTTTATAACTCATATAGTGATATATAAATACATATTACAAGTAAAAACCGATAAAACCCGAGCTTTATAACATATGGACATTAACGGGCCATATTAGCCTTATTGGACTATTAACCCAACTAATTTGGCTAAACACTAATTGACTTACTCATTGGGCTTAACCCACTTGGGCCCAACATGTAAGTATAGGGTTGATGTTAAAAGTGTAAAATGGACTAATATAAGTTAATGGGCTTATAATGGGCTTATAAGGCCTTAACATGTAAACAAGTTAAACTAGTGAAACTAGTATAAAAATTTACCAACACATAACACTATAATGAGTAAATAAAGATGTACACTTGATAATCATCATATTTATAAAATAATCATATATATACATAGTTATTATTTATATAAAGTCATTGGACAAAAGTCTAAGACCGAGTATTATTTATATAGGTTTCCGTGATCGAAGCACGCCCGTAGCTGATAATCCGCCTTTCATAATCAACGTGAGTTTATAGCCTCGCACTCTTTTAAATGTTTTATAAAATGATTTGTAAACCTGCGAAGGAGATAAATGCTAGTTTTTGATAAAAATAGAATACAAGTAGTCCTGATGGTATGCGTAAGGATATGGACCCGAATGATTCTATGACCCAATAAATGAGATGAAATGAATTATTAGTAGTTAGGTTATATCACTTAAAGTCCCATTAGCATGAATTGTGAACTACCGGGATTTGGTAGACGCTTATGCAGATGATAGTACTATTTAGGGAAGATCACCCCAGTTCGTGCCTTGACGGTTCATCCCCTTCGTACCACATTGATTGGTAAGCGAATTTATGTATGAGAAGATTTCCATAGCGTGATTTTTATGTACGACACGCTAACTTAGATGGGAAAATTATTTGTCAGCTTCGCGGCCCGTTGTTTTTGATAGTAAGGTAACAATGTCATACGGCTAATAATAATCCAACACAATCCAATAATGATACAAATATCGATAATAATGTTACCTATAATGTGCTTTGCTTTATTTATTGCCTGACTAGCAATTCGAGGACTTACTTCTGATATTATACTTGTGTTCTGATTTCAATGATTGTTTTATATAACGGTTTTATTAAACTCTATGAATTCACTCGGCATTCGCTGATATGATTTTTGCATGTTTTTATCTCAGGTGCTTGAAGGTAATTCGGATGGAGATCGACTCTGATGGCCCACATAATAATAAAATTATTCATTCGATCTATGTTTTGTAAACTTAATGACCTGTATAAACTGGGACCTGTTGTACACTTAAATTTTTTATTTCGAATGAATGTATGTTAAACCTTGTACAACCATTTTTATGCGTTGTCTATGATTGGAGTTATTGTTCTATCCCGTAACACTCTAAAGACTCTTCCGCTGTACCGATATGAAATTTGAGAGTGTTACAGTTTGGTACCAGAGCTCTCGTTATAGAGAACGAAAGATTTTAAAAAAATCAAGGTTTTGAAAAAACCTTTTCAAAATCTTTTAACTATACACATTTTCTTAAAATATTTGAAAAATCTTTTGACTATAACGGTGTCAAAGATCTCCGACGTTACAAACAAGCCTTATTGAGAAGATATATATTTTGATATATATAATTTAATTTATATATATGTATATATCGTGGTTTCAGTATGTAACTGTTTAATAATTATTTTATGCTAATACGAGATATATATAAATGCAGATTGTCATCGCTGACCCTAATTTTCCTGTAGAGAACCATGCTATTCCTGAACCTAATGTAGATGATAACCCTTATTTAGACTTAGTAGATTATGATATAAATGAGGATATGGATGAAGATGAGGAGGAACCATTTGAGGATCCCGAGCCCGAGATAGGACTAGGAGATCAGATTTCCCCTCAGGTTGATGTTGTAGAGAATGATAATGTTGGTATTGAGAATGATGATGAGATTGGGATAGATAATGTAGATAATGAGGATGACGACAAGGATGTCGAGGAGGAGATAGGTATAGATGATGAGGTTGATGATGATGATGAGGCTGAGCTTATTTTCCCTTATGATGTAGTGGAGGGTGAGCCTTTACCCCCTCTAGTTGATTGGTCTGACTCTGAGTTTGAGCTACTTAGAGATGAATTGTTTGAATCGTCTGAATCTGATTTTGAATCAGAGGATGATGAGGATGATGATGCACCTGATGGTACCGATAGGATTGCTACTCGTAGACATGTGATTGGAGAGTCGTCTAGGGTTCGAGAGGCTACTCATATTGATGGTCTTGCACCTTGGGCCTTGAGACGTGATTTAGATGCTTCCCGTGTTCAGGGTAGTATGACAGAGGTTGGATTAGGTGTTGTTTCAGACTCATGTTGCTTATTTGGAGTCGAAGACTAAGGTTGGCGAGAAAGAGCGAGAATTGCTTAGTTTGGATTTGATTAATGTGGAGTGTGGTTTGAATGAGGCTTTTAGGAGGTTATCTGTGTTAGAAAATGGTGAGTATGCTGAAATGAAGAAAAAGGTGAATACTACGGAGATTCAGTTGAGTGTAGCTCGTGCGATGTGTGAGAAGGCTGAGAAAGAATTTAATATATCTGTTGGTTGGAACAGTAGGTTTTATACTGAGATGGTCGAGAAAGGAGTGATTCGTAAGCGCCCAGCTGAAGATGTGTCTTGTGATCGTCCGACGAAGATACCGAAGACGATAGATGATGGACCATCTGGAGGTTCTCAGTAGACCAGTCTATCTTTAGTAGTGACCTTTGTATCTTTTGTATCTTTTGTAACTTTGATTGAACCGACCTATTAGTTAGTAGATCTGGCACGAATTTTGGGCCTGTATAGTGCTAGGAACCATGATGTGAATGTAATTAACACAAGGCGTTTGTTTCTAATCCAATGATATATGTATATTGTCTTGAATTTCATATCGTGCCTTATTTGTATCTTGATTATGAATTCAATCCATCTTATATGAATCCATTGTTGGGTGAATGATTAATACTTTGAAATTGTGAAATTATAGAACCATGCCACCCAAGAAAGCTGTGACTGAGGATGATGTACGTAGGATTATTGCGGAGCAAGTTACCGTATCTATGACTGAATTTAGGGCAAATTATAGAAATGGAGCTGGCAGTAGTGGAGCTGGCGGAAGTGGAGCTGGCGGTAGTGGAGATGGCGGTAGTGGAGCTGGCGGTAGTGGAGCTGGCAGTAGTGGAATTGGTGGTACTAATATGAATGTGAATGCTAATAATGTGAATGCTAATGTTGGAGTAAATATAGGAGCACTTGGAACTAATGCACCTGAAGTCGGTGGTTGTACTTATGTGACGTTCATGAAGTGTGAACCTCTACCTTTTAATCGAACTGAAGGTGCTATAGCATTAAGCCAGTAGATTGAGAAGATTGATTCGGTGTTTCGTATTAGTAAGTTTAAGAAGGAAGATAAGGTGACTTTTGATATGGCTACTCTTAAAGGTCGTGCGTTGACTTGGTGGAGCGGGAGAATTGCTTTCATGGGTATTAATGTTGCTAATGCTACTCCTTGGGCTGAAATTAAGAAGTGGATGACTTTGGAGTTCTGTCCCCGTAGTGTGATCATTATAGTACAAGAGTTGATTCATTTGAGAATGAAAGGTGTGGACATTGATAGCTACACAAACCTATTCCATGAGTTAGCCTTGCTGTGTCCTCGATTGGTGGAACCCGAAGAGATCCGAATTGAGCAATATATTAAAGGCTTGACCAAGAACATCCGAGGGGACGTGACGTCATCAAAACCACTGACCATTGATGATTCTGTTCGAATGGCTTACCAACTCATTGGGCAAATAATTCAGGATAGGGAAGATGAAGCACGTACTGGTGAGAAAAGAAAGGGTGATGGCGATCGGTAGATAGAGGTGATAATAGGAAGAATTTCATCGCTGTCAGAACCAAAGAAAGGGGAATGCAAATGATCTTACCAACAACACACCGCGCAATTAAGAAAAGTGTCCTAAATGTGGTAATAAGAGGCATGCTGGCGACTGCTGGAAGTGCCGAAATTGCAGAAATCTTGGACACAAAGTTGAAAGGTGTAAGAAGGGAATCATTTGCTTCAAATATAATGAAGAAGTTCATAAGAAATCGGATTACCCTAAGTTGAAAGCGATTGTACCTGGAAGAAACCCCCAGGGTGGTGCTAATCAAGTTGGAACAGTCGAGGTTAAGAAAGAGGATCCAAATGTTGTTACTGGTAAGTTTTTACTCAATAATCATTATGTTGTTGCTTTATTTGATTCGGGTGCTGATAGGAGCTTTGTATCCACTAAATTTAGTGCCCTTATTGACATTGAACCTGTTGAGATAAATACCAGTTACGAGGTGGAATTCGCTGATTATAAATTAGTGAAAACTAATAAGCTATTAGAAGGATGCTCTCTAAATCTCTTAAACTATTCCTTTCCGATTGATTTGATGTTGATAGAACTAGGTAGTTTTGATATTATCATTGGTATGGATTGGTTATCGTTGAATAATGCTACTATTCTATGTGTAGAAAAGAAGGTTAAGATTCCTCTTATGTATAGGACGTTAGTAATTGATGGTAATCAAGGTGAATCCCGTTTGAAAATCGTTTCATGTATTAAAGTCCAAAAGTACATCAGGAACGGTTGCGAGTTATTCTTAGCTCAAGTGACCGGGAATGAGTCTAAGGAGAAACGATTGGAAGATGTACCTATTATCTGTGAATTTCCTGAGGTATTTCCTAAAGATTTACCCGGACTTCCGCCGATAAGGAAAGTTGAGTTTCAAATCGATTTAATTCCTGGTGCTGCACCGGTGCCACGTGCGCCTTACCGATCAGCACCTTCTGAATTAAAGGAATTATCTAAACAACTTAAAGAGTTGTCTGATAAAGGTTTTATTCGACCGAGCTCGTCGCCTTGGGGAGCTCCAGTCTTGTTCGTTAAGAAGAAGGATGAATCTTTCCGTATGTACATTGATTATAGGGAACTGAATAAGTTGACGACTAAAAATTGATATCCTTTACCAAGGATTGATGATTTGTTTGATCAACTACAAGGATCTAGTGTGTATTCTAAGATAGATTTGCGGTCTGAATATCACCAACTTCGTGTCCGTGAAGAAGATATTCCTATAACTGCATTTAGAACTCGTTATGGACATTATGAATTTCAAGAAATGCCATTTGGGTTAACTAACGCACCTACGGTCTTCATGGATCTAATGAACCGAGTGTGCAAACCCTACTTGGACAAATTTGTGATCATGTTTATTGACGATATTCTAATCTATTCTAAGAATAAAGATGAACATGGAGAACATTTAAAGATTATCTTGAGTTTGCTAAAGTATGAATGGTTGTATGCTAAGCTTTCGAAATTTGATTTTGGTTAGATTATGTGTAATTTCTTGGTCATGTGATTAACAAAGATGTAATTCATGTTGATCCTGCAAAGGTTGAAGCCATTAAGAATTGGTATGCACCGACTACGCCAACGGAGGTGCGACACTTCTTGGGATTGGCTGGCTATTATAGACGATTCATTAAAGAATTTTCTTTAATAGCTAAACCCTTGACAAAGCTTACCCAGAAGAATAAACCTTTTGTTTGGGGAAGTGAAGAAGATGGAGCATTTCAGATATTGAAGCCAAAATTATGTAGTGCGCCAATTCTATCATTACCCGACGGAAGTAAAGATTTTGTAGTTTATTGTGATGCATCTCTTAGAGGTTATGGAGATGTTTTGATGCAGCGAGAAAAAGTGATAACTTATGCTTCTAGGCAATTAAGGAATAATGAAGAGAATTATACTACTCATGATCTTGAGTTAGGAGTTATAGTCTTTGCTCTTAGGTTGTGGAGACATTATCTGTATGGCACCAAGTGTACGGTATTCACCGATCACAAAAGCCTACAGTATATTCTCGATCAAAAGGAATTCAATATTAGGCAACGAAGATGGATAGAACTATTAAGTGATTATGATTGTGATATAAAATATCACCTAGGAAAAGCAAATGTTGTTGCCGATGCATTAAGTAGAAAAGATAGAGAGCCTATCAGGGTACGTTCTCTACTCTTGACCGTGCACAATAATTTGCCTGAGCAAATTAGGAATGCGCAAATAGAAGCTTGTAAGAAATAAATTTTGTTAATGAAGGGTTTCAAGGAGAAGCAGATCCTTTAGAGGTTAGAGCTGATGGAGTGAAATGATTAAGAGGTCGTATGTGGATACCTAAGTTTGGAGGCTTATGAGATTTGATTATGTTAGAATCCCACAAATCTAAGTATTCCATTCATCCTGGATCTGATAAAATTTATCATGATTTGAAGAAGTTGTACTGGTGGCCGAATATGAAAGCTGATATTGCTATGTATGTTCTTCAATGCTTGACTTGTGCAAGAGTCAAAGCTGAACATCAAAAGCCATCAGGACTACTTCAACCACCAAAGATTCCTGAATGGAAGTGGGAGCGACTTACGATGGACTTTATTACCAAGCTTCCTAGAACATCATGTGGAAATAACTCGATCTGGGTCTTTGTTGACAGGCTGACCAAATCAGCACACTTCATTCCGGTTAAAGAGCAGTTCTCACTGGAGAAGTTGACTCGTATTTATCTTGAGAATGTTGTATGAAAGATCCTTGGGAACGAATCTCGATATGAGCACTGCTTATCACCCCCAAACTGATGGGCAGAGTGAAAGAACGATACAAACATTGGAAGATATGTTGAGAGCTTGTGTGATAGATTTTGGTAAGAATTGGGATAAACATTTGCCTTTAGCAGAATTTTCATATAACAATAGTTATCATGCTAGTATTAAGGCTGCACCGTTTGAAGCTTTGTATGGTAGGAAGTGTAGATCTCATGTATGTTGGAGTGAAGTTGGGGATACCCAGCTCACGGGACCAGAATTGATCCGGGAGACTACAGAGATGATAGTTCAGATTAAGAATAGGCTGTTGACTGCCCGTAGTAGACAGAAAAGTTACGCGGATGTGCGGCGGAAACCGATGGAGTTTAAAGTGGGTGACCGAGTAATGTTGAAAGTATCGCCATGGAAAGGCGTCATAAGATTCGGAAAGCGAGGGAAATTGAATCCCTGCTATATTGGACCCTTTAAGATTTTGTCTAGAGTAGGTTCGGTGGCTTAAAAACGAGAGTTACCCCAAGAACTTCATGGTGTTCACAACTCATTCCATGTATCTAATCTGAAGAAATGTTTAGCAGTGAGTGATGAGAAAATTTCGTTGGATAAGGTCCGAATTGATGAGAAGTTGCATTTTATTGAAGAACCCGTAGAGGTTATGGATCGTGAGGTAAAGCAACTAAAACAAAGTCGGATACCTATCGTCAAGATCTGATGGAATTCAAAGCATAGACCGGAATTTACTTGGGAATGAGAGGATGAAATGTGGAAGAAATACCCACACCTCTTTGATTTCAATAAGAAACGGACATCAAAATGAAATGGATCACAAGGACGTTGATCCCTTTTAGGAGGAAAAGCTGTGACATTCTAACATTTTCAGGAAGTAAATTATTTTCTCGTATATTATTTTGAAACTTATTTTTATGTTGGTTGATGAACTCACAATTTACGGATTTAAATTTGGGCTTATGTGCATAATTTAACGTCCTTTACGACTAAACAGGAAACCCTAGGATTACGTATTTACGTTTTTGAACTCCGTTTTTGATGAGACAATTGTTATTAGATTCGTTTTGTGCCGTTGATTTATAATTTATAAAAACGTTTTTCGTAAAATGACCCGAGGACACGCAAATCGAGGAAACTAGAATCAAGGAGTACCCGTAAATAATTGGGGATGAGACAAAACCACTTTTTCCCCACCCCCAATATGGGACGGCTAGACATAAGCCAACAACACCTTGAGGTGTCAAAGCTTAAGAAGTAAGCTAGGAAACTTGTCCTAGCCATTTCACAAACAAGCTACAACTCAAAACCACTCACACCTAAACCATTTCATTCATTTCAACTCCTGCAAAACCACCAAATCCTCTCATCTTTCTCTTTCTCTCTACCATTGCCGTCCCACTCTCACAACAAACACCCCCATTTGATCAAATTTAACCACAAAATCTTATGTTATTCACACATATGATGGAAACCTTTTGAATCTCTATTTATTGGTGGTGATTTTAACATCCAAGGAGAAGATTTGTTGGTGTCCTAGGGCTTATTTTCCACAAGAAGTTCTTGGTGATAGGTGATCTTGAAGTTAGTTTTGGTGTACCCCAAGTGTTGTCATCCAAAGTCAAGTTATAATCTTGGTTGGTAAACAAGATCATCCTTCCCATTTTTATTGTTATTTTTGAAAATGTAAAATGTATTTTCTTTCCTAATGTATATGTATATTATGATATATGATGATAAAAATATTGTGTGGGGATCATGTGTTGATAAACTTGGTTAAAAAAGATTGAAAACTACATGTAAAAAGGTTAAAATTTTGCTTAAATAAGTAAGCTGTATAAAACAGTAAAGAAACCTATGATAAATTTTTAAAATGGCTTGAATGAATTAATATACAGTAAGTTATAATACTTGTACACATGTGAGAGTTGGCCATACAATAGAATCTTTATAATGAGTGAGATATGATTAAAACAATATTAAAGTACAAATCTGAGTAGTTTGTTTTGGACGGACTGATAAGGACATTTAGAGATAGATTGAGAAGTAGCTAAATCTGAGTTAATTGTAGCACATAATATGTAGTTTATGTCACCGAAAAATTAGCTTCTATATCCTTGTAGAACTCAAGATATGGTAAAAATGATGAAAGTGAGAATAATAATCAGATTTGTGAAATAAAAGTACATAATATCATATTAGCACTCAAGTAAATATAATATAAAATGAATACTTAAAACCCACTAACTTATATATTACATATAAATAAGTATGTACATTAATAAATAAATGAGACATTTTATAAAAATGGCAATTTGATAAGTTTTATAAGTTATAAAACTATAAACATAAGTTTTACGTCTTTTCGGCTAAAACCGTAAAATTAATGTTTTCGTCAATTAAAACTTAGAAGGTAGGACCCGTCTAATGTAAACTTTTTATAACTCATATAGTGATATATAAATACATATTACAAGTAAAAACTGATAAAACCCGAGCTTTATAACATATGGACATTAACGGGCCATATTAGCTTTATTGGACTATTAACCCAACTAATTTGGCTAAACACTAATTGACTTACTCATTGGGCTTAACCCACTTGGGCCCAACATGTAAGTATAGGGCTGATGTTAAAAGTGTAAAATAGACTAATATAAGGTAATGAGCTTATAATGGGCTTATTAGGCCTTAACATGTAAACAAGTTAAACTAGTGAAACTAGTATAAAAATTTACCAACACATAACACTATTATGAGTAAATAAAGATGTAAAATCCCACTTGATCATCATCATATTTATAAAATAATCATATATATACATAGTTATTATTTTTATAAAGTCATTGGACAAAAGTCTAAGACCGAGTATTATTTATATAGGTTTCCGTGATCGAAGCACGCCCGTAGCTGATAATCCGCCTTTCATAATCAACGTGAGTTCATAGCCTCACACTCTTTTAAATGTTTTATAAAATGATTTTTAAACCCGCGATGGAGATAACATGCTAGTTTTTGATAAAAATAGAACACAAGTTGTCCCGATGGTATTCTTAAGGATATGGACCCGAATGATGCTATGACCTAATAAATGAGATGAAATGGATTATTAGTAGTTAGGTTATGTCACTTAAAGTCCCATTAGCATGGATTGTGAACTACCGGAATTTGGTAGACGTTATGCATATGATAGTACTATTTGGGGAAGATCACCCCAGTTCGCGCCTTGACGGTTGATCCCCGTCGTACCACATTGATTGGTAAGCGAATTTATGTATGAGAAGATTTCCATAGCGTGATTTTTTGTGACAACACGCTAACTTAGATGGGCAAATTGTTTGTCGGGTTCGCGGCCCGTTGTTTGTGATAATAAGGTAACAATGTCATGCGGTTAATAATAATCAAACACAATCCAATAATAAAAAAAATATCGATAATAATGTTACCGATAATGGTAATATTAAGACTACGGTCTCATGGACGGTTTAAGATGTATGCTTTGCTTTTTATATTGCCTGACTAGCAATACGAGGACTTACTTATGATATTATACTTGTGTTTTGATTTCAATGATTGTTTTATGTAACGGTTTTATTAAACTCTATGAATTTACTCGACAACCACTGATATGATTTTTGCATGTTTTTATCTCAGGTGCTTGAAGATAATTCGGATGGAGATCGACTCTGATGGCCCACATAATAATAAAATTATTCATTCGATCTATGTTTTATAAACTTAATGACCTGTGTAAACTAGGACCTGTTGTACACTTAAAACTTTTATTTCGAATGAATGTATGTTAAACCTTGTACAACCATTTTTATGTGTTGTCTATGATTGGAGTTATTGTGCTATCCCGTAACACTCTAAAGACTCTTCCGCTGTACCGATATGAAATTTGAGAGTGTTACAGCTAATCCGAAGGAACAATGTAAAGCCGCCTCGTCTCGTGAGAAAAGTCGTGTCATTACCCCTACCCTTGATGGATTTAGAGTTGTTCCTTCTTATCAACCCTCGAATTCTATGACCCCCTGTTCTAAAGTCGATGGGGTGAACGTGGCGACCAAGGAAAAGAGCGCACACCCTCGTGTACGTTGAATTCCATCCACGGTTCAAAAACAAAGTTTTATCGACCTTACTCAAGTAACCCTTGAAGAAACTTGTGCTTTGATCCTTCTTAAAAAACCCAAAAGGCATATGCCAAGAAATGAAGAGGATCCGTGCCAATTTCTACTACCTTGTGATTTTTCCGAGATTGAGGGATGTTTATCCCTTGTCGATTTAGGTGCTAGCATCAATCTTATGCCTCATTCTCTTTGGAAATTGATGAAATTTCCTAGTCTTACCCCCACAAACATGGCTATCTAGCTTGCAAATTGTACACCTTTAGAACCTATTGAAATAGCCGAGGATGTCTATGTTAGGATTGGAAAGTTTGTTTTTACACGGACTTCGTCATATCCGATTATGAGTATGATCCTAAATGTCCCATTATTTTAGGTCGACCCTTTTTATCGACAGCTCGAGCCGTAATCGACGTCCATGGTGGGAAACTTACTATGAGATATGGGGAGGAACAAATGGACTTTTTTACGAATAAATCCCAAGTTTCAAATGATCATGATAAAACCGAGGTTGCAAAACCCGATGTTTCAAATTCTAATGATTTCAAAATGTTAACTTTGGCGGAAAATATGAGGCTTAATGCATGTTTTGAAAGAATTAAAATGAACGGTTTTAAAGATGACGATTTTAGTGATATACGTGTACTTAATTAAATAGGGTATTCGTAGATTTATGGATGAAAAATCATGTTGGGATTTATTTAGTGAAACAAGTGAACAACCAATTCCGAAGGGTGACGTTAGTGCCATCACGGCAATGACCAAAATGGACTCATCTTCACCACCTTCTAAGGACCACGTCTTTGAGGCTTCAACTTCTAAATCCATTGAAGTGCCTCCATTTCCTAGCCCAAACCCGTTGAGGCTAAAGGTTTCATCGACATCGACCCTCTTGTCATAGAAAAGTCAACAAAGCATAGTCATTCGACTTGTAAGACCATGGTTGTGAGTGCTCACATCGACTCTTTCTTTGACGATGACGATGGCGATTTTGCCGAGATTGATCATGTGCTTTAAAATCCACATGCAATTTTTTATTGTCCTAAAAAGAATTCTAAGTGTGGTAAGTACGATGATTATGAGTTCGATCCCGAGATTGAGGAAATTATCGAACGAGAGCTAGCTCTTTTGCCTCCACTTCCACCTACGAGTGAGGTTGATCTTTCCAAAATCGAGGATGAACTTGATGAGTTGGAACGTCTTACTTTCAATGACGAACCAACTCACGTGACCCAAAATAACATTCTCGAGGAGTTACCTGATCAACATTCCTCAAATGAGAATGACGTTTAACACATTCATGAGGAGTTTCCTAATCAACACTCCTCCCTTATGAATGATGATTTTATGCTTAATCAAGATCTCTTCGAGAGAATTTCAAATATCATTAATGAGGATTATGAACAACTTTGGTTCTATAAGCCTATGTACGATGAAGAAATTGACGAGATTCACGATAATGAGGATGACGAATATGTTGACCCCGAGGGGGCGGTGTTCTTTTTTGATCAACGTTTTGAGAACTTATACAATCCACCACCCCCTAACTGCGACTTAAATGTGAGGATTTTTATCTTGACTAATGTTGAGTTTGAAATGCCAAATATTTTAGACATCATAAAATCGGGTTTTCATAAAGAGTTTTTGAACGATGAAAAGGGAAAAGATTTTAAAATTGATTTAAAAGATTTTTCTAGAAGTTTAACTCCGTAATCACATCGTGTTTTGAGAGCTACGAGCGCGTCTACTCCTTTTGACGATGCTTTGTGTGGATTTAGTGTGGGGAAGCCCCTTATGTTCCCTCACATTTCTCCAACGAGGACGAGATATTCGATCCCGGAATTACTTGTAAAGGGAAATCTCGGTCTTCCACCGATGCAATAAATGGAAATCTTATTCATTTGCTTGGTGTGAGTCTACCTCTGATGTGACTCTAATTACACATCATATTTCCTTGTAAAACGTGCTTAAAACGGTTAAATAATCATCAATTATGCCTTGTATATGTGTGTTTTGTCGCTTGTGCGTGTGTAGGTGCGGATATCAAAGAAATCACAAGAAATGAAGCCAAAGAGCCAAAACGGACACGAGAAATGAAGAAATGCACAAGACCGAAGCCGGAATTATATCTATCAAAATCGAATCGAATCAACTCGACAAAGTTTGAAGATTTTCAAGAAGTCAAAGTCAAAACTCGAGCCGAATTATAAAAAAAATGACAAAGATCGAGATTGATGGTGCCTTCATATTTTACTGGGCCGACCCAGTAATACTTAATGGACTTATATATCTTACTAGCACAAAGCTGTCAGCCCAATAGCCTTTGCTCAAGCCCAAGAGTGAAAAGGAGAGCCCACTCCCGATTAATGAGAGAAAAAAGATATAAATCAGATATAGCTTCAAGAATACACATCTTCCTTTCCTGTATATTTATTCCTGCGTTTTATTTTTTAGATTAAGTTTAGATTCAGTTTTTTTATTTTTCTTCTGTCTTTTCCTTCGAGTCGAATATCATCCCAGTTTTAGGTTTTATAATTTTTCGCAGCTTTTTAACAATCTCTCATTTTACTCCATTAATGAACTCTTAAGCTTTATGCATTTCATTCTTATCTGTCTCGTAGCCTTAATGATAAGCTTTCTAAAAAAAGTTGATGTAATGTTTCTGTTGATCTAACGCTTTGAAGTTGTCAATGTGAGTTCAACCTTTGGTTTCGATTTCAACTGTTTAACAACTGAAGTAGTAGTTGAGATTTCTGATTAGATCAGCTTATTATTTAAGCTGATAAAGCTTATTGATAAAAGTTAGTTGAAGCTACGGGTTGGAGTTGTAACACCCCATTTTGATAAATGGAATGTCACGCGTGATTATGGCGTGTCATCAAAGCATACAAGGATAAATGTCTAAAACATTACATGACCATAAAAGGAAATACCAGAATCAAACATCGGTAGTCCAAAAGTAAAGCTCATCATACACAAACATAAGTACTGTAAATGAAAGGACTAAACAATGTCCATGGGAAGAGTATCAAAGAATAGATAATGCATAAAGTAAAGAAAGGCTAGAAAGCTTCCAGTCCATATGCACGTACGCTTAAAGTCTACGAGCGTCCCTGAATACCTGCCGTTTTGGGAACATGAAAAGGAAAACGACTGAGCAATACGCTTAGTGCACGGATGTACAGATAAAGCATGAATAATATAAGCATAAAAGCATATAATAGCAGAAGAAATTAAGTCCTGGATAACCCGGTTAAGTCTTAGTAAAACTGGTTTTATAGTTTGTAAAGCCATGTTTATCTTGTTAAAACTGTTTAACGTATTTTACCATTAGCCAATATAGGTCAAGAAAATCCACGTG
Organism: Glebionis coronaria; assembly: GCA_025667525.1. Taxonomy (NCBI): domain Eukaryota; kingdom Viridiplantae; phylum Streptophyta; class Magnoliopsida; order Asterales; family Asteraceae; genus Glebionis; species Glebionis coronaria. The sequence continues at coordinate 65,168 of JANFOE010000518.1, forward strand.
CATGAATACTTGGAGGGGTGACCTCGTCATGCAAATTAGAGGGGCTGCCTCTAATTTATATTACTGGTTTTTGGGTAGGAGGGATCAGCTCCTTGTGAAGGATGCAAGGCACACACCACATTCACACTGAGTAATCTGCTGAAAACATGTAACTAGGATGCACCCATACACCCCACATGATAAATATAATAATATGGCCAAAAGCTGAAGGGACGCCACGAGCAATCACTCCGCTGTGGGGAAGTCATAACACCAGTGCCTCTAGTGTTATGGTTATGGTACCTCCATAACTAGGTGAAACTAGTCATGCATGTATATGGCTTTAGTATTCTAATTAAACATAAGCAATCAAACATATAAACTTATACTATGGGAAAACAGTTGGCTGCATACGAGGAATCCTAATAAGGAAAGAATGTCCATACTGAAAGGACGGGAATCCGTACCTTATGTCCAGTGAACGAAGAAGACGAACTGTAGAGAGTCCTACTTCGGTATCACTAATGCTACATAAATACGTACGTGTATAAGTATCTGATTACTAAGTACGTAACTGGTTTTTATATCATGTCTTGGCTTGTTTTATATGTTCATGTCATGTTTTACTGTTTTAAGCTTTATACTATGTTTATCATATATTCTATCTATTCTAATTAAGTATTACTTGTATTTCATGTATTATTATACTTGTTGTGTAATAATAAGTAACTTTCTAAAAATAGCAGGTTTCCTAAAATAGAAAGTTTCCAAAAATTGAAAGTTACCAAAAATAGAAAGTTTCCAAGAATAGAAAGGTCCCAAAAATAGAAAGTTTCCAAAAATAGAAAGTTTCCAAAATAGAATGTTTCAAAAAATAGAAAGTTTCCAAAAATAAAATTATTGCTTAAAATAGATGAGTTTCTAAAAATAGAAAGTTTCCATAAATAGATTAGATGCCTTAATTAAATAAGTTTCTAAAAATAGAAAGTTTCCATAAATAGATATAAGCTGGTGAAATAAGTTGATTATATAAGCTTAAGTGTTTTTCTGAATATTATTTTAAGTCATGTGATTATAAAGTATAGTTTATTAATTATTACATGTAAATTAAATAAACTATAGGTTAAAAGTATTTAATTAAATATAACATGATTTTAATTAAATAAAATAAAATACTTAGGTTAAAACATGTATTATTAACTATTAATAATATAACCTAGGTCATGTTAATTATATAGTTATAGTCATGGTTTTAAATAAGTAAATAATTATAAAGTCTAATTAAATATAAAAACATAGGTTAAAATTCATGATTTACTAATTAAATTTATAACCTAAGTCATGTACATTAAATTAATCATGTCATGTTTTATTAATTTAATTTAAGTCTAAAACATAACTAGTGAAAATCATAAACCTTGAAAAAATGATTCATGAACCGGACCCGTGACTAAAAATCATAAACCGGACCCGTAACCAACACCATACCCCGACCAAGGTCGGGTTTCCCCTTGGTTTTGCTGCTGTCGTGGGACCATCACCACCATACCGAGACCATATGGTCTCGGTGGTGTTAAATAAGCCAAGCCGAGACCCCCTATGGGGCTCGGTTAGGCGTCGTCTACAACACAACACCCCTAAAACCGTTGTTTGATTTACCCCATGATCATTAAAATGTTTAAATAATTGTTTTTAATTAGTTAATTAAAAGCATCATGATTTTATGTGATTAGTTAAATCAAAACATAAAAGAAAAGGGTTAAAAGTTATACCGAATACGTGTATCAAATAAGGATGAACACACACGAATCCTTGCACAATTTCCAATATCAAAATCAACCCGAACACCCCTTTTTGGTGATCAAACCCGACGGCCAAGAAGAACAAGGAAGAAGAATTAGGGTTTTTAATTATTTTCTTGTTTTTGATAAATGACACAAGTTTCCCTTAATTCCCTTGTTTAGTAAAATTTTAAATGGGCCAAGCCCATGATCTTGTTGTAGCCGCGGGTAGGGGCCCCACTTGGGGTAACCCGTACCTTTCTCGTGTCTAAATATTAGTGTGTTCTCGTGTTCGTGTTTTAGGTGTTCTAATTAATTATTGATCGTGACTTAATATATTTATTCGTGTTCGTGATAAATATATATATACATACGTAATATTAGCTCGTGATTAATTTACGTTCATGATTTCATTTTCGCATGTTCGTGATTATAATTATTATTGGAATAATTATCGTGTGTTCATACGTAATAAATACTTATCGTGTTCTAACACGTACGTAATACTTGAAATTCTTATACGTGAAACGTAACATGCTATAAAAGGAAAGTTCTAATCATGTACGTACGATCTAAAGGTTACTGTTCATGGTAAAAGCATGCGGGTTTTACAAATCTTCCCCCCTAAAAAAAATAATTCGTCCCCGAATTATAGATAAAGTAAACTCGAAAAGAAGAACATACCCGAATTCAAAATATGAAATGAGGGTAAGAAGCCCGGATAGACTCCTCTGTTTCCCAAGTGGCTTCCCGCTCGGTATGATCCCTCCAAAGGATTTTAGCGAATGGAATCGTCTTCCTTCTCATGACTCGTTCTTGTCTGTCAAGAACTCGTTCGGGTTCTTCTATGAAAGTGAGATCTTCACGAATCTGTTCCAGTGGATACTGAACCATGTGAAGGGGATGATACTGGTACCCTCTGAGTAAGGACACATGAAACACATTGTGTACATGCGAAAGCTGCGTAGGTAACGCTAAATGGTAAGATACTTCACCGACTCGTTCAATGATATCAAACAGTCTGATGAAACGAGGACTGAGCTTCCCTTTAATTCCAAAACGTCTAACACCACGTGCCGGTGAAACCTTAAAGAAAACGTGATCTCCTACGTTAAAATGTATGTCCCTATGATGCTTGTCTGCGTAACTCTTCTGCCGTGACCGTGCTTCTTGAAGTTTCTGCTTAGCTACTGCGACCCTCTCATTAGTCATTTCTATAAACTCTGGTCCTTCAAGTGTTCGCTCACCAACTTGATCCCAGCAGATTGGAGCGCGACACTTTCTGCCATACAACATCTCGAAAGGAGCACACTTGATACTTGCGTGCCAACTGTTGTTGTATGCAAACTCCACCAAACAGATATAATCGTCCCTATCACCCGTCCATTCCAACGCACATGACCTCAACATGTCTTCCAATGTCTGAATTGTTCGCTCCGATTGCCCGTCTGTTTGAGGATGAAAAGCCGTGCTAAGCTTAAGTTGTGTACCCCAAGCTTTCTACAGACTCTTCCAAAATCGCGAAGTGAAACGAGGATCTCTGTCTGAGACGATGCTGGATGGAGCACCATGGAGTCGAATAATCTCTCTTCTATACGTATCGGCGAGTTTACTGACCGAATCTTCCTTACGGGTCGGTAAGAAATGAGCTGATTTGGTAAGTTAATCTACGATAACCCAAATTGCATCGTGCTTCCTCTTGGTTGGCGGAAGACCAGTAACAAAATCCATGGTGATTTTGTCCCACTTCCACTCTGGAATATCTAACGGTTGAAGGAGACCGCCAGATCGCTGATGCTCGATCTTAACCTGCTGGCAGGTAAGACATTTGGAGACGTAAGTGGCAACATCCTGTTTCATACCACTCCACCAAAAGTACTGCTTGATGTCATGGTACATCTTAGTCGAACCAGGATGTATAGAGAATGGGGAGCTATGAGCTTCAGCTAACAATGCTTCCCGGTGTTCTTGATCATCAGGAACACAAAGTCTCGTGCCCTGCCATACGATACCATCTGCATCTACTTTGAATTCCGTCTGTTTCTCCAAATTCTAAACTATCGCCCAGATTTCTCCATCATCTTTCTAAGCTTCCTTGATCTAAGAGAGTAACTCGGGTTCTACTCTAAGATTAGCCCAGTAACCGTGCTATCCACGTACCATGATCTCTATTTCTAGTCGCTCCAAGTCTCTGATAATTTCCTCCTCAATCTTATTGTCGTTGATCAATCCGGACTTCCTGCTAAGTACATCTGCTACTACATTCGCCTTTCTGGGATAATCCTGTAGATTAATGTCATAATCCTTCAACAGCTCTAACCATCTCCTCTGTCTCATGTTCAATTCATGCTGAGTGAAGATATACTTCAAGCTCTTGTGGTCCGTGAAAATGTCACATGATTCTCCATATAAGTAGTGCCTCCATATCTTCCAAGTCATGCGTAGGGTAATTTTCTTCATAAGGCTTAAGCTACCGTGAAGCGTACGCGATCACTTTCCCATGTTGCATGAGAACACAGCCAAGTCCCTTCCCCGATGCATAACTGTAGATTAGAAATCCACCCGTACCAGATGGGAGAGTAAGAATAGGTATAGATACTAGCTTCTGCTCCAGGTCTTCAAAGCTCTTCTCTCGTTCTTCAGTACAGACGAATTTCTCCCCTTTCCGCATCAGTTTGGTCAATGGTAGTGCTAGGCGGGAAAAGTTCTCCACGAACCTACGGTAATAGCCAGCTAAGCCTAAGAAACTGCGGACTTCAGTCGCTGATGTCGGCCTCGGCCACTTAGTAATAGCCTCAACGTTCGCTGGATCCATAGTGATTCCTTCTGCTGATACAATGTGAACTAAGAATGCCACTTTGTCTAACCAGAACTCACACTTGGAGAATTTAGCATACAACTGCTTCTGGCGAAGAATCTGTAGTATTGTACGAAGATGGTCTTCGTGTTCCTCCTTTGACTTTGAGAAAATCAGGATGTCATCGATGAAGACAATGACGAACTTGTCCAGAAATTCATGGAAGATTCTGTTCATCAAATCCATGAACACTGCTGGAGCATTGGTCAAGCCGAATGGCATGACTACAAATTCGTAGTGGTCATAGCGTGTACAGAAAGCAGTCTTGGCGATGTCCTGCTCCTTAACCCGTAGTTGATGATAGCCTGACCTAAGATCAATCTTGGAGAAGTGTTTGGCCCCTTGGAGTTGGTCAAACAGATTGTATATACGTGGCAGTGGATACCTATTCCTGATAGTAATCTTGTTGAGCTCGCGATAGTCTATGCAAAGACGCATACTGTCGTCCTTCTTCTTAACAAATAAGACCGGTGCGCCCCATGGAGATGCGCTCTGTCGAATGAAACCTCGTTCAAGAAGTTCTTGTAGTTGATCCTTCAGCTCCTTTAACTCTATGGGAGCCATGCGTTATGGAGCCTTGGAAATCGGCTCAACTCCAGGGATGAGCTCGATATTAAATTCCACTTCTCGTGCTGGTGGTATGCTCGGAAGTTCTTCTGGAAACACATCTTGGAATTCTGACACTATCAGCTGATCCTGAATTGATGGGGATTCAGCATGCATGTCATGAACCGTGGCTAGATAACCCTCGCAGCCATGTGCCAGTAGTGCACGTGCTTGCAGGGTAGATATGATTCGTACAGACCTTCCGGGTACGAACCCGTTGTGAATGTACTCTGGTGCATTAACATCACCGAAGATGACTCGATATGAATGGCAGTCTATGGTAGCATGATGCTTCGATAGCCAATCCATGCCCAAAATCATGTCAAAGTCATTCATGTCCAACGGAAGTGCGTCAACAGGACGAACCTTATTATCGAACTCTAGGGGAAGACTCTTGTACACATGGGTGATTAATACAGAGTCCCTCAAAGGCGTGGAAATACTGAGTCTGTTATCTAGTGGCATGGGGAGTATCCTAATGTTATTGGCATAAGAAGTAGAAATGACCGAGTGAGTAGTACCCTTATCAAATAGAACACATGCAGCTTGATCATACATATACAAGATTCCAGTGATGGTACCTGTAGACTTGTTGGCCTGATCGCGAGACGTCGTGTAAACGCGTCCAGTGGTAGGAGGCGGCTTGGTATCAGCATGTCCCGATGTGCCCTCCATCTCGCCCTTACGGCAGTCCTTCATGCGATGGCCAGGAAGACCACACATGAAGCATGCGTCGTTGTCGCGACGACATGGACCTGGGTGCCTATGGTGGCAAGTAGAGCAGAGAGGATGAATATATCCTCCAGCAGGTGCTCTGGCTGGCTGAGAACCTGATAAAACATTATACATATGACATGACAATAGGGTACAAAGGACAATGCGGATAATCGTAAGATTGATTACCAGTGATAGCTGGACGGCTAGGCTGTGAACCTCTCTAGTTCTGGTCCCTACCGTTTCCATGGTTCCTGGTAGAAGATTTGCTAAAGTGTCAGAATTATGAGTTATAACATGAAATCATAAGAAAATGCGTAAGCATTAGGACCTGCTGCCGTTGGAGTGTCCAACGTTGTTACGGTAATTATCATTACCGCCACGCCTGTCCGTAGCAGAATGGTCGTTAGTCTGACCGTTTCCCTTGGGCTGATTATGTTGCTGCTGAGTAGCCGGCTGAGACCGGTCCCCAGTATTCTGTCTGGAAGATTTAATTTAAGAGATGAAATATTTGACATATATAGAAAGAATACGGATTGGTCACCGCTTGATTACGAATGTTTACCTCTTATCGGGTTTCTCTGCTTCCCCGAACTCATCTCTCTCATGCAGCATCTCCAGCTTACGTGCTGCATCGGCTACTTGTGCTACCGTGTCCAACGGAGCACCTTCTAAGTTATTGGTAATCATTGGTTTAAGGGCCCAACGAAAATGTTGTGTATGTTCTTCAGTGGTGCCCGCAGCTGCTCTTAGGACACTGACAAATCCAAGAAAACGCTGCATGAAGTCATTGCTGTCTAATGGTATATTACTCTCTCATGAGCCGATTCCTTCCTTCCGTGGGAAAAATGCTAGGCGGGGGAGGATAGTTGTTTTTCTGATGAAGGATGTCTTGCAAACCTGCATTGGCAGCTGCAACCATCTCATGGATATTGTTTGTGTTTGCCATCTGACAGTATAGCATAAAATACATGATTAAACTGATCAAAATATAAAATATATATACATGAAAAAAAATTTGTACAATTAAATCAAGAGAAAAATTTTATGCAAGAAAATTTGTACATGAATGCGTGATGCAGTTATATGAAAACTTTTGTATGCTCGAGAGTGAACGCCTATGGGTCGGTACCAAATTTAAAAGTTTCGATAAAACACATGCGACTAAATAGGGCCAGTCCTGTACCAACGATTACTTAGTCATAAACCTCTGACAATGACATATATATGTGTGCATGAAAATGATGAATGCATGAAAACTGACTGTCAGTTCTAGGAAGACCATAGTGACTACCCACTAATCACAGGTCATGTTTTGAGAGCCTACAGGTCGAAGCCTTGGCTCTGATACCATAATTGTAACACCCCATTTTGATAAATGGAATGTCACGCATTATGGCGTGTCATCAAAGCATACAAGCATAAATGTCTAAAACATTACATGACCATAAAAGGAAATACCAAAATCAAACATCGGTAGTCCAAAAGTAAAGCTCATCATACACAAACATAAGTACTGTAAATGAAAGGACTAAACAATGTCCATGAAAAGAGTATCAAAGTATAGATAATGCATAATGTAAAGAAAGGCTAGAAAGCTTCCATTCCATATGCACATACGCTTAAAGTCAACGAGCGTCCCTGAGTACCTGTCGTTTTGGGAACATGAAAAGGAAAACGGCTGAGCAATACGCTCAGTGCACGGATGTATAGATAAAGCATGAATAATATAAGCATAAAAGCATATAACAACGGAAGAAACTAAGTCCTGGATAACCCGGTTAAGTCTTAGTAAAACTGGTTTTATTGTTTGAAAAGCCTTATGTTTATCTTGTAAAAACTGTTTAACATATTTTACCATTAGCCAATATAGGTCATGAAAATCCACGTGCATAAATACTTAGAGGGGTGACCTCGTCATGCAAATTAGAGGGGTTGCCTCTAATTTAATATACTGGTTTTTGGGTAGGAGGGATCAACTCCTTGTGAAGGATGCAAGGCACACACCACATTCACATTGAGTAATCTACTGAAAACATGTAACTAGGATGCACCCATACGCCCCACATGATAAATATAATTATATGGCCAAAAGCTGAAGGGACGCCACGAGGAATCACTCTGCCGTGGGGAAGTCATAACACCAGTGTCTCTAGTGTTATGGTTATGGTACCTCCATAACTAGGTGAAACTAGTCATGCATGTATATTGCTTTAGGTATTCTAATTAAACATAAGCAATCAAACATATAAACTTATACTATGGGAAAGCAAATGGCTGCATACGGGGAATCCTAATAAGGAAATAATGTCCATACTGAAAGGACGGGAATCTGTACCTTATGTCTAGTGCACGAAGAAGACGAACGTAAGAGAGTCCTACTTCGGAATCACTAACGCTACATAAATACATACGTGTATATGTGTTTGATTACTAAGTACGTAACTGGTTTTTATATCATGTCTTGGCTTTTTTTATATGTTCATGTCATGTTTTACTGTTTTAAGCTTTATATTGTGTTTATCGTATATTTTGTCTATTCTGATTAAGTATTACTTGTATTTCATGTGTTATTATACTTCTTGTGTAATAATAAGTAACTTTCTAAAAATAGCAGGTTTCCTAAAATAGAAAGTTTCCAAAAATAGAAAGTTACCAAAAATAGAAAGTTTCCAAAAATAGAAAGTTTCCGAAAATAGAAAGTTTCCAAAAATAGAAAGTTTCCAAAAATATAAAGTTTCCAAAAATAGAATTACTGCTTAAAATAAATAAGTTTCTAAAAATAGAAAGTTTCCATAAATAGATTAGCTGCCTTAATTAAATAAGTTTCTAAAAATAGAAAGTTCCCTTAAATAGATATAAGCTGGTTAAATAAGTTGATTATATAAGCTTAAGTGTTTTTCTGAATATTATTCTAAGTCATGTGATTATAAAGTATAGTTTATTAATTAATACATGTAAATTAAATAAACTATAGGTTAAAAGTATTTAATTAAATATAACATGATTTTAATTAAATAAAGTAAAATACTTAGGTTAAAACATGTATTATTAACTATTAATAATATAACCTAAGTCATGTTAATTAATTAACTATAGTCATGGTTTTAAATAATTAATTAATTATAAAGTCTAATTAAATATAAATACATAGGTTAAAATTCATGATTTACTAATTAAATTTATAACCTAAGTCATGTACGTTAAATTAATCATGTCATGTTTTATTAATTTAATTTAAGTCTAAAACATAAATAGTGAAAATCATAAACCTTGAAAAAATGATTCATGAACTGGACCGGTGACTAAAAACCATAAACTGGACCCGTAACCAACACCATACCCCGACCAAGGTCGGGTTTCCCCTTGGTTTTGCTGCTGTCGTGGGACCACCACCACCATACCGAGACCATATGGTCTCGGTGTTGTTAAATAAGCCAAGCCGAGACCCCCTATGGGGCTCGGTTAGGCGTCGGCTACAACACAACATGTGAAAATCCGTCAATTTATGGTTGATATTTTATTCTCAAATATTATTTAAAAACATTATTTTAATGTTATATTATTAACTCACTTATATTTGGGAAGAAATTTGGATTTACTTCTTGAAGTAGCATCGACTACGTCTAAACTGGAGGATTCTACGTTACGTGCTTACGTTTACATACACCGTTTTGGTGACAGTCTGACATTTTAGGAAATAAATTTATCCGTGAATATTATTTAGGAATTTTAAATTTGTGTTGGTTCATAAACTCACAAATTTACGAGAAGAGATTAGGACTTACGATTATAATTTAACGTCCTTTACGATTAAACCGGAACCCTTAGGATTACGTATTTACGTTTTTGAACTCCGTTTTTGATGAAACAATTTTTATTAGATTCGTTTTGTGCCGTTGATTCATAATTTATAAAAACGTTTTTCGTAAAACGACCCGAGGGCACGCAAATCGAGGAAACTAGAATCGAGAAGTACCCGTAATTAAATGGGGATGAGACAAGAATAAACTTGCCCCACCCCCACTCTTGGACAGCAAGAACAAGCTAACAAACACCCTTAGGTGTCAAAGCTTACATAGTAAGCAAGGACACATGTCCTCCTCATTTGACTAAACAACTAGCAACATCAAACCATCCAACACAAACCACTTTCTCCTAAACACTTACATGCAAAAACTCACAACTCTCTCCTCCCTCTCTCTAAATTCGGCCCATATGCTCCCTCAATCACCCCATTCATAAAAAATTTAACCATGAACTCAAGCTATAATCAACATATGTTGATAGTTACTTAAAAAGATGAAGATTGGAGGTGATCCTAACATGTGAAAAGGAGTTTTCAAGGGAGTTTGGGGCTGATTTCTCAAGGAGTTTTCATGAAGAACAAGGTCTGATTTTTTGAGGAGTCTACAAGTATTTGGTGATCCTAGAAGTGGTATTGATATCTCATAAGATTGGTTACCCAAAACCAAGTCTTGTTCATCATCAACCTCATCTTTTCATCACTTTGGTGGTATAGAGATTGTTCTTCCTATCCTCTTGTTATTTTGATTATGTAATCATGTATTTTCTTTCCTATTGTATATGTATATGATGAATATATGATGATACAAATATTATGTGGGGATTTGGTGTTGATAAACATGGGTAAAAAGATGGAAAAACCATAGGAAACAAGGTTAAAATCATGCTTAAAATGATGCCTGTATAAAACTGTAAAGAGTCTTATGATAAACTGATAAAATGGCTTGAATAAATTAATATACAGTAAGCTATGAGTCTTGTACACATGTGAGAGTTGGCCATACAATGGAATCATTATAATGAGTGAGATATGATCAAAACAAGTTTAGAGTGCAAATCTGACTACACTGTTTTGGACGAATTTTATAAAATACATAGAAGATGATTCATCAGTAGCTATACAGGAATAAAATGAAGCACATATCATGTAATTTCTGTGGTCAAAATTTGGGGTTCTATCTCCATGTATAACTCTAGATATGATCATTTTAGTAAACTAGATTTTTAGGACTGATTTTGTGAAATTAAAGTTTAATATTATTATATAAGCACTCAAATAAATATAGTATAAAATTTGAATTAAAACCCACTAACTTATATATTTTATTTATATAAAAATTCATAAGGATAAATAAATGGACATTATATAAAAATGGTAGTTTGGTAAGTTTTATAAGTTATAAAAACTATATCCTAAGTTTTACGTCTTTTCGGCTAAAACCGAAAGATTAACGTTTTTGTTAAATAAAACTTAGACGGTTGGACCCGTCTAATGTGAACTTTCATAAACTCACATACTGATATATAAACATATATAACAATTAAAAATCGATAAAACCCGAGCTTTACAACATATAGACATTAACGGACCAAAGTAGCCTTAATGGACAATAAACCCGACTAATTTGGTGAAACACTTATAAACTTATTTATTGGGCTTCACCCATTTGGGCCTAAAATATAAAGTATAATACTGATAATGAATGTATAATTGGGCTAATGAATAGTATTGGGCTTGTAATAGGCCCATTGGGCTTTAAAATGTAAATAAATTGAACTAGTATAACTAGTATAAAAATGTTACCAACACATGATCACTATAATAAATGAGTAAAGATGTATAAACCCACTTGATCATCATCATATGTATAAAATCATCATATGTATACATGATTGTTATTTTTATAAAGTCATTGGACAAGAGTCTAAGACGAGTATTATTTGTCTAGGTTTCCGTGATTGAAGCACGTACCGTACATCCGAATTGCCGATAACCGCCTTTCCCAATCAATGTGAGTTCATAGCCTCACACTCTTTTAACTGTTTTTATGAAGTGTTTTATAAACCCGCGAGGGAGATAACATGTTAGTTTTTATAAAATAGGACACATTTGTCCCGATTGTTTGTTTATTGATTTGGACCCGATGATTGTATGACCCGATGAATAATTAAATGACCCGATAGATGAAATAAAATGGATTATTAAAGTTAGGTTATGTCACTAAAAGTCCAATTAGCATGAATTGTGAACTACCGGGATTTGGTAGACGCTTATGCATATAATAGTACTATTTGGGGACGATCACCCCAGTTCGCACCTTGACGGTTGATCCCCGTCGTGCCACATTGATTGGTAAGCGAATTTATGTATGAGAATATTTACATAGCGTGACCTTTGTGACGACACGCTAATTTAGATGGGCAAATGAGTTTCGGGCTAGCTACCCGTTGTTTGTTGTAGTAAGGTAACAATGTCATGCGGCTTATAATAATTCAATTAACCAAATACTGCTATACGCACCGAATTATGATGTATTGCCTGACTAGCAATACGGGGTCATACTATTGATATTATGTTCGTGTTTTGGTTTTTCATAACCATATTCATATAACGGTTTCATATAACGGTTTCATATAACGGTTTTCATTTAATCTATACAACGTTGTAAAACGTATTGTATGATGTTTTTAACGACAATGGTTCGTATAATGATTTTAAAGGCGAAAGTCTATATTATGATTTTGATAAAGATTTGTATAAAATGATTTTGGCTATTTTATGGCCTATTACAATGATTTGTACAAAATGATTTTCGGTAATAGTTTTATACCGATGTTATATTGATGGATTTTATTAAACTCTATGAATTCACTCGGCGTTATCGCTGACCTTTTCTTTTAACATGTTTTATCTCAGGTACTTAAAGGTAATTCTCGGGAAGACAACAAGAATTCATGGCCCGCACTTAAATAACAATTACCATTCAAATCTTTTGTAAAATTGAATGAAATGATTATGACTTGGGACCTATGTAACTTTGATATTTATGAATGGAAATGCTTTATTATTAAAACAACGCGACTTTTAAGCGTTGTCTATGATGTGAGTAATGTGCTATCCCGTAACACCAACTAGTCTTCCGCTGTATTGAGTTGTATAAATTTGGGGGTGTTACACAACACCCCTAAAACCCTTAATTGATTTACCCCATGATCATTAACATGTTTAAATAACTGTTTTTAATTAGTTAATTATAAGCATCATGATTTTATATGAATAGTTAAATCAAAACATAAAAGAAAAGGGTTAAAAGTTATACCGAATACGTGTATCTAATAAGGATGAACACACACGAATCCTTTCACAATTTCCAAGATCAAAATCAACCCGAACACCCCTTTTTGGTGATCAAACCCGGCGGCCAAGAAGAACAAGGAAGAAGAATTAGGGTTTTTAATTATTTTCTTGTTTTTGTGATAAATGACACAAGTTTCCCTTAATTCCCTTGTTTAGTAAAATTTTACATGGGCCAAGCCCATGTTCTTATTGTAGTCGTGGGTAGGGGCCCGACTTGGGGTCCCCCGTACCTTTCTCGTGTCTAAATATTAGTGTGTTCTCGTGTTCGTGTTTTACGTGTTCTTATTAATTATTGATCGTGACTTAATATATTTATTCGTGTTCGTGATAAATATATATACATACGTAATATTAGCTCGTGATTAATTTACGTTCATGATTTCATGTTCGTGATTATAATTATTATTGGAATAATTATCGTGTGTTCATACGTAATAAATACTTATCGTGTTCTAACACATACATAATACTTGAAATTCTTATACGTGAAACGTAACATGCTATAAAAGGAAAGTTCTAATCATGTACGTACGATATAAATGGTACTATTCATGGTAAAAGCATGCGGGTTTTTTACAGAGTAGTTACTGGATTTAGTATAACAGATCAGTTTATTAATCAATATCGGTTCCGGTTCATTCAGCAGCTCTTCTTTTATTTTTATTTCTTTTACCTTTCCCTGTATTTCTTTGATGTAGCATAGATAGCTTTTAAAAAATGCAGCTTTCATTACTTTTTTCTGTCTTTTTCTTTAGTAACGTAATATTATTTTCTGCTCCTTTAAATCTTTTCCAGCTAGTTTAGACTTATAAAAAAACTAAAACTCAGATTCTATTTCACTTGTATTTCATTTTTCTCAACAGTGTATTAACGTTTATGTTTTGAGTATTGAAGACAGTTGAATTTCAGTTTGTTAATGAAGGTTTATGTTGCGGGTATTTGTAGTCTGATTTCACAAAGGGTTATTGTTCGAAAGTAAGTTTTTAGATTCGGTTATAAAAGTTTCACTTCAGATTTATATAGATTCAAAGTTTTAGTTCCGATTGATTTTGATGCTTATGTTGAAGCCGAGTTTTGGAATCAGTTTAATGAAGTTTGATGTTGATTTCGTTTTGTGAATCGGTAGCAGTAATATCTAGTTTAATTATAGATGATTTCTTTTGGATTCGTTATGCTGTGAGATTCGAAGTTGTGATTTGGGTAGATGTATTTTTTTGGTTTGATTTGAGTAGCAGATAGATTTAAGTTTCGGTTCATTAAAGTTAGTGTTGAGTTGATTTCGGTACAATTAACTTCGATATCATCTCAGTTTTTGTTAGTTCAGATTTCGGTTCATTCGCTTAGCACGTCGACAACAGACTCGTTTCAAATAGCAGCTTATTGTATATAAGCTAGTATTAATTTCAGTAGCGGTTTAGAAGGAGTTAAGAATTGGTTCAAGTACAGCTTTGAAATCAGTCTCGGTTCAACTCGGTCATATCATAGCTTCATTATCAGTTTCGGTTAGCTCAGTCAGCTTAAATTTCGACTTCGAGTTCTCAGCAATATTTTTGGATTTCAGGGTAGCTCAATTTGGTAATCGGTTTTGTTCAGTTCGTAGCTTCGACATCAGCGGAGGCCTGGACGCAGCGTAACCTTCTTTTCCTTTTTCTTTACTGCTATTATAGAATATAGTTTAAACTTGCTTCTAAATACAACTAGCTCCAGTTTATTAGAAGTCTTAGCAGTTCATAGTTTTGACCAGTGTTTCGCAATATTTTCTTAGTTGTTGATTTCATATCATCTATTAGAGATTTAGAAGCTTTGGTTAGTTTAACTTTAAGCATTAGTTTATAGATAAGCTTTATTTTAGGAATAAGTAGTCTTGGAATATTACAGTGTCAAATGCATTTCATTAGTAGATGAGAAAGTTTAAAACGTATGGTCTGTTTACACTCAAATTCATCACTGTACAAGTTTAGTAAAAATACAGTTTAGGATCTTTAATCTGTATTGTTGCATTCCAGTATCAGTTAGTGGTAAATTAGTTTGTTAGATGAATTGGGCTTTGACATTTGATGGGCTGTTTCTTGAATTTCGATTATAGCAAGTGGTCATTTGTTTTACTTAAGTTGATTTAGAGACATTTGGATTGTAGTGTAAAATTAGTTTGTTGTTATATTTGCTTTTGATACGTTAAATTCTACTTGTCAATTTTAATTTCGTTTTAGTATATTAAAAATAATAGTATAGTACTAGTACACAATATAATAATAGTTTTTAATTCTCGTTTTGCGTGCCAAGTAGTATAAATATAAAAAACGCTTTTATTAACCAAAAACAAATTAAGTCGAAACATTAAAATCAGATTTCAATTCGAGTCGAGAGGAAAACGATTATACTAAAAAACAGTACATTAACCTCGAGTAGCTCATTTTAGTGTCACCCATTGTCCCACCTTTATACTTCTCATCTCTTTTCTTCTACCTCTTTGAGGTTCCACTATCGGTTGGAGTAGCGTTGTTTTGTCTTTCATTCGAAAATGAGGACGCTATCTTCGACCCCGGTATACGTTTATCGAGTTTTTAAAGTACTCCACGTACTTTTGGGCATTGTTTATCATGTAAGCCCCACCAAAAATGACCAAACCATGTTTATCCCTAAATGATCACATTTATGGGGATTCGATTTGAGATTTTGACTCGGTTATCAAAAACAAGGTGCCTCGTGGGGGACTCTCATGGTTATCCTTGTAAATATTATCGCTTTTCTAATAGTGTAACAAGGGGACTTGTGCTCTTCCAACCTTTGTTCCGTGGTTGTTTGCGATTGTGATTTATTAGGTTCATCGTCATCATTGAAGCCTCTCGTGTTCATTTTACGGATCATTCAAGGTTCGATCGTTGCCTTTGGAGATTCCCATATCCGATGATATAATTTTATGTTCTAACGTTTATCTTATTAGCATAATTAATAAACGGCTTTTAGGTTATTCGTTTTACCCTTTCCATGCTCGAGATTAAGCATTCGACTTTCGTCTCTAGTATGGGGGTGTTTCACTCCTAGACTCGAAACATTGAGGACAATGTTTAGTTTTAGTATGGGGGTGAGTAGATACTTAACCTTGCTTACGTCATCACGCAATCCAATATTCATCTTTTTGTTATCGTTTTGTTGCAAATAAGGCTAAAAATGGCCAAATTTTAAAAACTTTCTAGTTTTTCATAAGTGTTTAAGACACGAATGTAGGTTTTCCGATGGTGAGAGTAAGAGTAAATTTTGACTCAACCGTGCGTGTTGAGCACTTAGCTTCGATTCCTTAACTTTTGAGGCTAAGTCTCTTAAATGAGGACGAGAAATGATAGAGTTAATTATAAGTACGTAATGTTTCACGATCTCATGTGTAGTAATTATTAGCTTATTCTCCCCACGCTTTTGTTTAAATAAATGCAATAAGTAAGGTCGTACGATTTAAAAGGTTACTTAGCTTGTAGACCAAGATCGTTTAAAAGTTGCTCGTGTTCGAATAGAGTTCATAGCCAAGGCATAACATATTGAAGCGGGATGCGAAGATTGGCAAAGTTACAAAAAGGCCCTAACAAGGCATGAGGAACTCCATTTTGTTGCTAAAGATCCAAGATGATGTGAAGTATCATTATTCCAAAATCAACATAAAGGATCGAGATACACGACGAGAAGCAATATACTCCCCTAAAGATCATGGAGAAGTCTATCCAAAAAGACCCTAACAAGGTATAAGGATAAATATATCCAAGTCCTAAAAGGAGGCGGATCATTGTATATCAAAATCCCAAATAAATATTGAAGAAAAATGATGAAGTCGTGGTCCAAGTTTGAAGAAATTCCATATATGAAGAGAAGACCATTATTTCAAGAACGTCTTCCAAGATTAGAAGTTCGAAACACATGCCAAATAACGGTCCGAGAAAGGTCTCAAATCTTGAAACGAGTTATGCCAAGATATGAACTTAAGGAGATTACGAGAAGCCGTTTTAAAAGATCGTGTCCTTTAGCTAACTATCAATTAAATCGTCCTACTTTATTTTCGGCCTTAATAAAATATCGAAATAAGTCAAAAATGCATCCTCGTGATCATTATGACCAAAATAAAATGTAAGAGATACACCTTAGGAACAAGGGAATCTAAGTACGTAATTAACACTCATGAGTAATGTTTGTGTTGCTAACTTATAATGACAATGATCTCGTTACACGCTTAGCATAGAATTGGGTGAAAATCGAGGATGAAGAACTTATCTCTATGAGGCATTCAGGTGTTCTTATTCTATGATCCTAAAAGTCACTTAGTCGTGATGAAAACGATACATTATGTCTAAAACGCGTGTAGTAGTTTATTTAAGTTTATGTCTTCAATAAATGTCAAATAAAAATAAATTTTGAAGTGCTACGATACTTAATTATAGAATTTCATAGGGACACGACAATGGTTTAGTATGGGGGAGTGATGAGACTGCAATTATACATAGTCTCATCGTCCAAATCGAGCTTAAACACTTAAAATATCATTAAAATACCCCAAAATATGCTTGTGTTTGTTCATTGTGTATTTTAGGTACCGATATCGTGAAATCAACAAAAGATCACAAGAATCAAGCAAAAACGAACACGAGAAACGAAGCCGTACAAAGAACCAGACCCGAATCATGAATTTTCATTAAAGTCCTTGAAGTTTTGAAGATTGTCAACTTTGGTCCCTCATCTTTAAAAGAATTGACATTTTATACCGTCGCAAAACTCTAATATTGCATAAGGGTCCCTAAAATATCATGTATGTACAAGACAAACCCTTGAAGAATTCTCAAATTGCACCATTGGTCCTTGGAACAATTTTTCAAGACTTTTTGTGGCCAAAATGAGAATATGCAAAGTTTGATATCAAAGGAATGAGAGTTATTTGCTGTTTAAACTTGAATGACAAGAAGAAAGGAATTGGAGGACTAAATTGGGCAGACACACAAACCCCTCTCAACCAATCACTATGCCACATCACACAGACCAACCAATCACTCAACACCACCTCACCACTCTCACCTACGTCACACACCACTACATCTATTATTGATAGATTTTTATTTATTAAATATGTTAATAAAAGATTTGGAGGTAAACACTTTTCAAAATACAACCCAGATTAATCACACTATTCATCATCCCTAATACACACGAACCCTAATCCAAATCAAACCCTAATCAAAGGGTTTTTACTTACAAACCTCTAGAACCTTGATTAAGGTTATTCTCAACAAAACCCACTCACATTCCCCCCCCCCCCCCCCCCCCCCCCCCCGTGACCACAAGAGACCCCACCAGTGTTCCCCTGCTCTTTCAAAAATAGCAAAAATGGTATCATTCAGAATATCAACGTCCCACATCAATTACTTTGTCCCAAAGTTTGATATGAACGTTCCTAGATCAAGTATACATCTTGGCACATCACATGTTGTCATTGACCAAGATTCAAGTTCAAGACCTCAAGGGCATTTTTGGTTTTTCTTGTAATTAGGGTTTAGCATTCTAGTATCTTCTTAGCTAGCTTATAAAAGGAGAATGCAACATGTGCATATCCCTTTCTTCGAGGTTTTTACCTTTGTAAACCTTTTATATGGATTAATTAAAGAAATGTTTTAGCCTTGCAAAGTGAAAAGACTGTGTTCCATTTAGTTTTAATCTTTTGTTTCTTGCAAAAAACTTGTTATAGTTACTTTTTATCAAATGTTTTCGTGGTCAAAACATTTGGCTGTAAAGGTTTTTGAGATCCCTCAAAGCTTAGACTCATCATAGCAGATTGATTCTGACAAAATCAAGCTGCTTTGAGGTGTAAACTTTAAGGTTACCCTTTCCCGTTGGTTACATTTTTGGTTTCAAAAAAGGTGGAGTTTCAAAGTTTGGTATTTCAACAAAAAGGTTCTATTTTTATTGTTTCCTACTGTATCAAAAGCCCAAACCACAAGCTTTCTGGCAACAAACTTGTGGCTTAAGTCTTTGATCATTTTTGTGTGTTTTCCTTGTTCTTGTTCAGCAGGTACACAAGGCATCAAACAAGACCCCATATTTCATCATCTTTTCCATTTTTCAGTTTGAAGATATATGTCACCCTTGTTCAGTTGTTGAACCACAACAGGGTTCTCTACACTTTTGCACAAGCACACAAGAGGTCTAATGGAGCATCAGCCACTAAGTAAGGCTTGAACCCTATTGCCCTTGTTTTTACTTTTATGTGATTTTGGTATAATTGTTCTTGGTTGAGTTTTATTGTTGCTTCTTGATTGTGTTCTGTCTATTTAGTGTTAGGTAAGTGATTTGATTTGGATTTGTATGAGTTTGATTTAAGTTGCATGATTTTACTTTGTTAATTTTCTTTATCAGAAGTTTAAGGGAGTGTTTGGATTTGAGGATTAGCTAGCTTAAGTAAATCAAGGTAGGGTGATATTAATGTAAACACATAGTGGTTGGTTTATTGGTAATATACTTCAAGTTGGGTAGCATAAAAAGAAAAATTTGCAAGTTTCATTGGTTCAAAATTAGTCTAAAATTAGTCATAAGCATACGGTAAGCTTAATCTAGTTGGTTTTAGGATATTTTGAATTCAAACTTTGTAAACTGTTAGTATTATGGCTCATCTAGGGTTATGTGTAGTTATGTTGTGTATTGGTTGTGTTTGATTCAAATTTTGGTGGTTTGAAATTCACTGGAGTGACCAAACATATCAGCAAAGTGCCCTGACCCATACCAGACACATCAGTAACATGTCACTCCCCACAACCCAACTGGTTGTGTGGTGCCTTTGTCTCCCAACGAAACCAAAACAATAGCCTTAAAAACTTCTTTGTTGTTTTCTATGAGCAAGCAGTGGAAACAAGGTTCCCACTGATAGCCCAATTCTTCCCATTGTTACACTACTGGACAAAATTCCTGGGCTGTCAACATCAGTCCTTTGATTTTTTGTCTTTAGTGCAATTTTTCAGTCTTTTTCAGATTTATTATTTTTCCCAGTATTGTTAATTTATTTTAATATTTTTTGAAAATTTTATTTTTATTTTACTGTTTGTTTTGTTATTTTTAGGTTTAATCTTAGTTTTAAATAGATTTTATTAAACTATTTTTGTCCTTTAGTGCAAAAAAGTTTTGTTTTTTAGTTTTAAATTTTTTCTTAGATTAAGAATATTATTTTAAGATTTTTAGTATAAGAATGTCACTGTTCACTTTACTTATTTATTTTTTAGAATTAATTTAAATTTAAATAGATTTTTAATTAAATTGTTTTCTCTTTTAGTGGTAAAAATTACTTTTTTCAACATTTTTTATTTTTTTTACTATTTAGTATTATAACTTAAGTTTTTTCAAACAGTAAAATTAATTTTAGCATTATTTTATTATTTTTAATCATTATTTTAGTTTAAAAAGTGTTTTTAGCATTTTAAAATTAGAAAAATAGTTTATAAAACTTAGGAAAAATACTTTTTAGTGTTTAAATAATATAAGGTAGATATTTGTTTAATAAAATAATATTTTGGCCTTTTTGTTAATTATATTTAATTTTAGGACTTTAATTAGCATTTAAAATTGAATATTTAAGTAATAAAAGGTTTTAAATTTTGTTTATTGAATTTTTATTCTTATTTATATTATTTTAAACTTTGTTTTAATTTTTAATTAATTTTTAGCTTTAATTTTTAATTTCGTCGCGTTTTACGTATTTACGTTTTACGTCGTAGTGTAATCGTAGTGTAACTCGTCTTTAATTTTCTCTTCTCAAACCAAAAAACGACACTAATCCAAACTTGATTGTTATATAATTGGCCTAACACATACACACCTCCGCCGAGAACGAACTTGCATTTATCGGTTTTACGGTTTTCCTAAATCGTAAGACTTAATACATGCCCGCTTCATAAGCGTTTTTCCTAAGACGTGTACGATTTTACTACATCATAAACCAAGGATCTCTGTCCGAGATGATATTGAATGGAGTACCATGAAGTCACATGATCTCCTTTTGATATAGGTCAGCTAGTTTGCTAACCGCGTCATCCTTGCGGATCGGTAAGAAATGAGCTGATTTGGTAAGTCGGTCAACGATAACCCAAATGGAATCAAGCTTCCTCTTGGTCTGCGGAAGTCCGGTGACAAAATCTATGGAGATCTTGTCCCACTTCCACTCTGGAATGTCTAATGGTTGTAGTAGACCACTAGATTGTTGATGCTCGATCCTAACTTGCTGGCAGGTAAGACATTTGGAGACATAGGTAGCAACATCATGCTTCATACCACTCCACTAGAAATGTTGTTTGATGTCGTGGTACATCTTGGTTGAACAAAGATGAATAGAGAAACGGGAGCTATGAGCTTCAGCCAATAACGCCTCCCTGAGTGTAAGACAATGAGGAACACAAAGTCTAGTGCCCTACCATAAGATACCGTCGTCATCTACCCGAAACTCCGTCTGCTAATCTAGGTTCTGAATAATTGCCCAGATTTCACTATCATCCTTCTGAGCTTCCTTGATCCTAGAGAGTAAGTCAGGCTCCACTCTAAGATTAGCCCAGTAGCCATGTCGTCCACGTACCATAAACTCAATATCCAGTCGCTCCAAGTCACGTATAATTTCCTTCTCTATCTTAATGTCGTTGATCATACCTGACTTCCTACAAAGAGCATCTGCCGCTACATTCGCCTTGCCGGGATGATACTGCATATTAATGTCATAATCCTTCAACAGCTCTAACCACCTTCTTTGCCTCATGTTTAGTTCACGTTGAGTGAAGATGTATTTCAGGCTCTTGTGATCCGTGAAGATATCACAGGATTCACCATACAAGTAATGCCTCCAAATCTTCAGTGCAAACACAACTGCTGCTAGTTCCAAGTCATGCGTATGATAGTTCTCCTCATAAGGCTTAAATTTCGTGATGCGTAACCAATCACTTTCATACGTTTCATAAGAACACAGCCAAGGACCTTCCCTGAAGCATCATTATAGATCTAAAATCCACCTGTACCTGCCCCTTTCCGCATCAGTTTGGTCAATGGTAGTGCTAATCGGGAAAAATTCTCTACGAACCTACGGTAGTAACCAGCTTAGCCTAGAAAACTGCAAACTTCAGTTGCTGACGTCGGTCTTGGCCACTTGGTAATAGCCTCAACCTTCGCAGGATCAATGATTATTCCCTTTACGGATAGGATGTAGCCCAGAAACGCCACTTTGCTCAACACAGAATTCGCATTTAGAGAACTTAGCATACTGCTGCTTCTAGAGAAGTATCTGTAATACTGTACGAAGATGGTCATCATCTTCTTCCTTTGATTTTGAGAAAATTAGGATGTCATCAATGAAGACTATAACAAACTTGTCCAGAAATCATGGAAGATACGCTTCATCAAGTCCATGAAAACTGCTAGAGCATTGGTAAGGCCAAATGGCATGACTACGAATTATTTAGTGTCCATAACGTGTACGGAAAGTAGTCTTGGCGATATCCTGCTCTTTCACCTGTAGCTGATGGTAGCCAGACCTCAGATTAATCTTAGAGAAATGTTTGGCACCTTGTAGTTGGTCGAACAGATCATCAATTCGTGGTAAAGGATATCAATTTCTGATGGTGATCTTATTAAGCTCACGATAATCAATGCATAGACGCATACTTCCATCCTTCTTCTTCACAAATAACACCGGTTCACCCCATGGAGATGCACTAGGGCGGATGAAACCTAGTTCCAAAAGTTCCTGTAGCTGTTCCTTTAACTCCTTAAGCTCGATGGGAGCCATGCGGTAAGGAGCCTTAGAAATTGGCTCAGCTCCTAGGATGAGCTCAATATTAAACTCTGCGTTAGGAGCAGGCGGTATGCCCGAGAGTTCTTCAGGAAACACGTCAGGAAATTCTGACACGATAGGCTGATTCTGGATGGATGGATATTCAGCCTTCATATCATAAACAATAGCTAAGAAACCCTCGCAACCATGTGACAATAATGTACGTGCTTGTAAGGTTGAAATTATTTGTACAAACCTTCCTAGTATAAAACCATTGTGAATGTACTCAGGCACGTTTCCATCACCAAAAATGACCCGATATGAATGGCAATCTATGGTGGCGTGGTGTTTGGATAACCAGTCCATGCCTAATATCATGTCGAAATCGCACATGTTCAATGGAAGTGCGTCAACTGAACAAATTCTGTTATCAAACTCAAGGGGAAGATCTTTGTACCCATGTGTGATGTGTACAGAGTCTCTTAAGGGCGTGGAGATGTTAAAGACATTTTATAGTGGCATAGGGGATATCCTAACACGTTTGGCATAAGCAGTGGATATGACCGAATGAGTCGCACCCGTGTCAAATAAAATACATGCAGCTTGACCATACATATACAAGATTCCAGTTATGGTACCTGATGACTTGTCGGCTTGGTCACGCGAGGTAGATTACACCCGTCTAGTAGTCGGAGGTGGCTTGTAGTCAACATGCCCAGAAGTACCCTCAATCTCACCCTTACGGCAATCCTTCATCCGATGGCCTGGCTGGCCACATTTGAAGCAAGTATCGCTAGCACGGAGACACGACCATGGGTGTCTGCGGCCGCACTGGTGCAAATTGGGTGAGTATACCCTCCAACAGGTGCCCTATCTGGTTGGGAGCCTGTTTCAGAAAGTATACGTGAGACAAGATTATTGGGTACGCACAGGACAATGCAAAAAACATAAGATGTATACTAGATGTAGCTGCACGGTTGGGCTGTGAACCTCTATGGTCATGCTCCCGTCCGTTTCCAGTATTCCTGGTAGTAGATGTTGAAGTGTCAGAATTTATGAATCATAAAGCACATAACCTAAAAATGAATAAATTTAGGGACCTGCTGCTGTTGGAGTTGTTCGGGTTGTTACGGTAATTGTCATTACCGCCACGCCTATCCGAAGCAGAACTATCATGAGTCTGACCGTTACCCTTTGGTTGGTTCTGCTGCTGAGTGGCCGGTTGGGACCCGTCCCCAGTCTTCTGCCTGAAAGATGCAATTGTAAAGAGAAAGATAAATACTAAACAGTGTTGAATTAAATGAAATGATCACCGCTAATGACGAAGATATACCTCTTGTCAGGTCTTTCTGCCTCTCCAAACTCATCCTTCTCTTGCATCATCTACAACTTGCGGGATGAATCTGCCACCTGTAGTACAGTGTTAAATGTAGCACACACCAAGTTATTGGCGACAGATGTACGAAGAGCTCAGCGAAAGTGATACGCCTGCTCCTCTGCAGTCTCGGTTGCTGCGCCAAGGAATCCAGCTAGTCGAAGGAATCTTTGCATAAACTCATATTATTTCCCCAACTCAATACCTAATACCATGATACTCCTTCTTGAGCTTATCCTGCTCAGCTTTCGGGAAGAACTGCCCCATAACCAACTCCTTAAACTGTGCCCAAGTCAAGCCAGTCACCCAGTCACCGCCTTTATTCAATGGCTTAAGTGCCTTCCACCATGCAAGCACGTATCCTTCAAACTTGTAGAAAGCTAACCTTTCCTTAAATACGGGGTCGCATCTCATGGCGTCAAAGATCTTCTCAATGTGAGATATCTAGATCTCAGCCTTAGCGGGGCTATCAGTCTGCTTGAATGATTTCATATGCTGCTTATTGAACCGCTCCAGCCATGTGATCAGGGTAGCTGGAGGTAGAGGAGGAGGATTCTAATTCTGGTGAGGGTGGTGATTGTTTGCAGCTTGTACGTCGGCCCGAATCTCATTCCTTAGTTGAGGAAGTAGAGCTTGCATAGCAGCGTGGACTGCTGCATTCAGTTGTTCTTGTTCACGCGTGAGAACCATCTGACAGTATAAAACAAAATGCAATGATTAATCCAATTAGAACATAATATATAAACATGAAAAAAAATTATGCATATAAACATGAAAAAAAAAGTATGCATGAAACAGTGTATGAAGGCAAGGCCAACGAAAACGACATGGGTTTGGGTGAACGCCTATGGGTCGGTTCACCAAAACAAAATGACACGACGAGGATGAACGCCTATGGGTCGTTTCATCAAAATAAAATGATTCGATTAAAAGCACATGCAACTAAATATGGCCAGTCCTGTACCAACCATTACTTGGTCAAAATTCTTGCGATAATGATACATGAAAAAAATGCATGAAAATAAAGTGTCAGTCTTAGGGAGACCATGGTGATTACCCACTAATCACAGGTCATGTTTTTAGAGCCTACAGGTCGAAACCTTGGCTCTAATACCATAATTCTAACACCCCATTTTGATAAATGCAATATCACAGGATAATTATGACGTGTCATCAAAGCATGCAAGGTAAACGTCCAAAAACATTAAATGATCATAAAAGGAAATACCAAAAATAAAAATTGGTAGTCCAACATAAGCTCATGCACTTGAATATAAGTACTGAAATGGAAAAGGAATAACAATGTACAAATAAATGAAGTAATGTAATGTATGGAAAAATTGCACACAGTAATGAAGGCTAGATAGCTTCCATCCGTATGCACATACTCTCAAGTCCTAGTTGCGTCCCTGAGTACCTGTCGTTTGGGAATATGAAATGAAAATGGCTGAGCAAAACGCCCAATGAACGGATATACAAGTATAGCATGCAATGACATCAGCATAAAAGACTAATAGTAGCGGAAATGTATAAGTCCTAGATAACCTGGAACATGTTCATAAAACTGGTTTTATAGTTAGAAAAGACTTATGTTTTTATATTAAAACTGTATTAATTAGCCAATATCCCATACAGGTCATGAGGTTCCACCGTGTATGAATATTTGGAGGGGAGACCTCATCATGCAATTAGAGGGGATGCCTCTAATTAATTAGGCTGGGTAGGAGGGATCAACTCCTTGTGAAGGATGCAAGACACACACCACATTCACCATGAAAATCCTGTAAAAACATGTAACTAGGATGCACCCATACACCCCACATGATAATATAAATATATGACCAAAACTGTAAAGGGACGCCACGATCAATCACTCTACCATGGGGATGTCATAACACTGGAACCTCTAGTGTTATGGTTATGGTACCTCCATAACTAGGTGACATGACATGCATGTATATGGCTTAGGCATTCAAAACTAACATAAGCAGATCAAAACATATAAAACAGTTACATGGGGATAACATTTGGCTGCAAACGGGGAATTCTAATAAGGAAATTGTTAGAAATACGTTTTTTGTATTTAGAAAGTCTCGGTCAATCCAACAATATAGTTAAGGGCTCGTAGTGTAGTTTAATTATAGTTTATGTTAGCCCGACCCATGAGCATGTTCATGGGCCGGAGGCTCTAATAATTGTGAAAACACTTATCCTTTTACCACTTATTTCCAATATTAACAAGACCAAAACGTGTATTTTATGTCGTAAAAGTCGGAATTATGCGTGGTTTGTGTTTTTATTGTGTTTTAGGACCAAAAGATGCAAAAGGAAGAAAACACGGGCTTTCACGGGCTTTTATCGAAGAAAACGGGAAAAGACGAAGTCAAAAGATCAAGAGTGCAAAAAGAACGGAAGTCCAAGGCCTATTCTGAAGATTTATCAAAGAAAAAGTCTAAAGACGGAAGTTTAATGAAGTCGAAGAACTCAAGTCTAATAGAAGAATAAAATTACAAGACAAGTTCAATATACATCGATAAATCCCGAGACGACGTCGAGAAAGACAAGGGATTTAAATCGAGTCGAGAAGAAAGAAAGAAGAGGCAACACATGCACACCTTCCCATTTTCCCTATAAATATCCTCCTAATACACATTAGGAGGGTTGGTTAGTTTTTAGTAGCTAGTTTCATTTTCACTTTTCCTTTCTAGTTTTTAGAGAGAGAAAGTTCCAAACTTTCTCTCACTAAGTTTTCATCTTTTCTTTCTTTTAATCATTCAAGTTTAAACCTTTTTGTATTGTGATTTCATTAATCAAGTTCAAGTTAAGCTTTTTGTTCATTAATCTCTTTCTACCTTTCTTGATTTTAGCTTACTTTTGGCGCAAAATATATGTGATCCGTGTTGATCTTGATGTTTTAGTGCTTAAAAAGTTAATCTTTTTATTCCTACATAAGTTTTCATACGGTTAAGCTCTAAGATCTTTGTGCTTATTGGCTTATTTGTATGTTTAGCTTATTTACTTTTTGAAAGTTTTCTTAAAAAGTTTCATTTTTTATGGTTTGATTTAAAAGATTGCTAGTTTTAAGATTGGATAAGTTGTTATTCGTGCTTATTTAGTCTTTTTCATTATAGATTCGATCAAGTCTTGGTTTGAGCTTATTCCTAATAGCTTATAGCTTAGCTTATTTTCGAATTCGTATGTCATCGGAAAAGGTTTAAACCCTTTTCCGATTTCAACAGTCCGATTTGCACTTCCCTTTGTATTCCGATCTCCTAATCGGAAAAGGGTTTATGTTATTCCGATTTGATACATTATTCTGATCTCTCTGATCAGATAAGGGTTTTAGCGCATTCCGATTGTGGTGGTTTGTTAAACATTCCGATTGGATTCGATTCTTTGTATTCCAATTGCATTAGGTTGGACTTATTCCGACATCAAGTTATTATTAATATTCCGATTGCACTATTCCGACAACAGTATTCCGACGACAGTATTCCAACGAGGGTTTTGTTTGATATTCCGATTAGTGATATTTCCAACATTCCGATTGAAGCATTTTTAAGTATATTCCGATTGGGCATTCCGATGAGATTAGTTTCTTTTTTTTACAAAGTTTTCAAGTTTTAGATTTATTAAGTGTTCAAGTATTTCTCTAATCTTGTCTTTAAGTTTTTAGCATTTATTTTTAACTCGTCATTTTAGATTTACATTTAAAGCTTTTACTTTACTCAACGACATTCACATTTATTTGCTTGTAGTTTAAAGTAGATAATCAACCAAACCATTTATTATTCCACCAAGAACAATTGAGTCACACTTTCTACCAATAGTCAATTCGAAAAGATCGGAAACAACGAACTTTCATACGAGCAAAAAAACCTGGTATTAAATGGTGCCGCTGCCGGCTCTTTTCGTTAAGATTAAAGGTTTTTAATGAGAGACGCGTTGGATTTTGGGATCCGTTCATCGTTGAACGTTATTTTCCTTGCTTTAAAATTTTCAAAAAAAAAAACCTAAAAAATATAAAATTTTCAAAAATACAAAAAAATTGAAAAACCATAAAAACCAAAAATATTTCCTTTCTATTTTTCTAATCCCTTTGTAGGTGTGCATGCGTACTCGTGCTCGTAAGAAGAGAGTAGCTCAAGCCGAAGTCATTCCTCAACCAATTGTCACCATGGACAATCAACCAATGATCGAGCTTTTGCAATCGCACGTAGAAGGCAACACCGATGCAATTGTCATCCCTGAGATTGGAGCCAACAACTTGAACTCAAATCTGGCTTTATACAAATGGTCTCTGCTCAACCCTTTTTGGGGCGATCACTTGATGATCCTCACGACCACATTAAAAGGTTTCTTCAGCTTACCAATACGGTTAAGTACAATGGGGTATCACAAGAAGTGATTCGTTTGCAACTTTTTCCTTTCTCTTTAGAGGGACAAGCCCGGAATTGGCTTGATAAGGAACCACCACAAAGTATTCTTACGTGGACGGATTTAGAGACCAAGTTTATCAACTACTTTTTCCCACCCTCACGTACTACCGCTTTGCGGAATGAAATTATTACCTTTGAACAAAAGTACGGTGAGTCTTTTAGTGAATCTTGGGACCGTTTTAAGGAACTTTTAAGAAAGTGTCCACAACATGGTTTAACAAAAGTACATCAAATCAATACTTTTTACAATGGTTTAAGCATGAATGACCAAGATTCACTAAACAGTGCCTCGGGGGGGTAATATTTTGGTTAAGTCTTCTAATGCTGCTTGGGATATTATTGAGAACAAATCTAGAGTACAAACCATGAGTGTTAGAACTAATGTAGCAAGTGCTAGTACTAGTGATGCCGACAAAAGAATTGATAAGCTTACTTCGCTTGTAGAATCACTTGCTTTACAAACTGCCAACAATGCCAAACAATTCAATGCCCAAGCTAATGTTTTGAACCAATCATGTGATATATGCGGGGGATCTCACTCATACACCGATTGTCCTTCGACTCACAACAATCCGGAAAATGTGTATGCCGCCAACGGTACCTATGCTACAGGAGGCTATAAAGCACGTCCTCAAGGTGACCGCAACTTGCTCAGCTATCGCTCAAACAACTTTCTTTCACCTCCCAGTTTTACCCCACAAAACCCAAACAACCTCAATCGCAACAATCAAAACCAACCACGTGCTCCAACTCCATATCAAAACCAAAGAAACCCATATCCACCTCAAAGAAACAACCAAGTTTACCAACAACCTGCTTATCAACCACCCGCCTACCATGCTACTCCTCCCAACCAACCCACCGCATTACATCAAGATTTTGAAACCTACATGAGGACTAATGATGTGATCGTGCAAAATATTCAGCGGGAAATGGCCAACATGAAAGCAGATATGGTGAAGCAAGGGAATGATCTTCGAGCTGATATGCGAAACACTTTGGCAAGTCAAAAGAATGACTTGAGGAATATGATGGCTAGTTTCTTGCCTAGTAATCAAGCCTCTGGATCGGGTTCTCTTCCGAGTAACACCGTGGCTAATCCAAGAGGGGAGATGAAAGCAGTCACCACTCGTAGTGGAAAAGGTTTAAAGGAACCCGAGTTTCCTACACCTACACCGGTGATTATGACAAAGGAAAACGAGTCTCCTTCTCCAAATCCTCCATCTTCTATTCCTCTAATTTCTACTTCTCCAATTCCACCACCTTCTACTTCTACCCCTCCACCACCCAAGGATGTGAGTGCGAATTCTATCCCAAAGTCTTCATCTCAACCCAATATACCTTATCCTTCGAGGTTGAGGAAAGAAATATTGAAGAACAAGGATGATATTCAAGTTTCAAACTTTCTTAAAATGTTCAAACAACTGAATTTCAATATCTCCTTTGTTGAGGCTCTCGCTCACATGCCTAAATATGCTAAAATGTTTAAAGATCTTCTCAGTGATAAGGAGAAACTTCTCGATATTGCTCATACCCAACTTAATGAGAATTGCTCTGCAGTGCTCGTAAGGAAATTACCAACCAAACTTGGTGATCCGGGTCGCTTCTTGATTCCTTGCAACTTCCTGGGAATAGAGAATTGCATGGCCCTAGCTGATCTAGGTGTCAGTATTAACTTAATGCCATTAATTGTTTGGAAGCAATTATCTCTCCCCGAGCTAGTCCCCA
The DNA here is from genome assembly GCA_025667525.1 of Glebionis coronaria. Lineage (NCBI taxonomy): Eukaryota > Viridiplantae > Streptophyta > Magnoliopsida > Asterales > Asteraceae > Glebionis > Glebionis coronaria. Next base: position 95,584 of record JANFOE010000518.1, read on the forward strand.
CACGAATGACTTTGGAATTAGCTAACCGTACAGTTGCTTATGCAGTGGGGATAGCCGAAGACGTCTTCGTTGGTGTCGACAAATACACCTTCCCGACGGATTTTGTTGTCGTTGACTACGAGATGGATCCCCGTGTTCCATTAATCGTTGGACTTCCGTTCTTGAGGACCGGTCGCACTCTCATCGATGTAGCCGCGGGCGAATTAATCATGAGAGTTGGTGACGATAAAATCGTCTTCAACATGGGTAAACTTTCTAAGCATCCTTCAGAAAACGATAGTGTTAATTTCATTGATGTTCTTGATGAGGCTTGTGAAGAAATTTTCAAAGACGCATGTAAAAGTGGTTCTTCTTCTCTACCCAATGTTGAGACCGTTGCCTCAATTGCTCCGTCATTGACTCCTTTTGGAGAAAGTGACTTGGATGATTTTGAAGCTAGCTTGGGTCCTCTCGATCTTAAGTTTTATGATTCTCCCACCGATGGGGATGAAGACATTTGTACCATTGAGAAACTTCTCAATGAGGACCATATTTCTCCACAGTCTCCTAAGGCTATCTCTACTGATGATCCGAAGTTGACTACGCCGTCTATTGAAAATCCTCCGGATTTAGAGCTTGAGGATCTTCCGTCTCATCTCGAGTACTTTTTCCTTGAAGACAACAAGACGTTACCGGTCATCATCGAAAAGGACCTGAAAGAAGAAGAAAAATCCCGACTTATCGCCGTGTTGCAGAATCATAAGAAAGCTATTGCTTGGAAGATCTCTGATATTCGTGAAATTGATCCTCACTTTTGCACACATAAAATTCTCATGGAGGACGACTTTAAACCCACTATTCAAAGCCAAAGAAGGGTGAATCCTAAGATCCATGACGTAATAAAAAAAGAGGTTATCAAACTTCTTGATGCGGGCATGATCTATCCTATCTCGGATTCACTGTGGGTTAGTCCCGTCCATTGTGTGCCTAAGAAAGGCGGAATCACCGTTGTTCCCAATGAAAACAACGAATTGATTCCTACTCCTCTCGTTACAGGGTGGAGAGTTTGTATAGACTATCATAAACTCAATGATGCTACGAGAAAGGATCATTTTCCCCTTCCTTTCATGGACCAAATGCTTGAACGTCTAGCGGGTAATGACTATTACTGCTTTTTAGACGGTTTCTCCGGGTATTTTCAAATTCCCATCGATCCCAAAGACCAAGAGAAAACCACATTCACTTGTCCTTATGGAACATTTGCCTATACAAGAATGCCTTTCGGCTTATGCAATGCTCCTGGGACATTTCAAAGGTGTATGATGGCTATCTTCCATGACATGGTTGAAGAAACTATGGAAGTCTTCATGGATGATTTCTCGGTTTATGGTGATTCTTTCTGTGCTTGCCTTGCCAATTTAGAACGTATGATTAAGTGGTGTGTAGACACTCGACTTGTTCTAAATTGGGAAAAATTCCATTTCATGGTAAAAGAAGGCATCATGCTAGGACACAAACTCTCCAAAGCCGGTCTTGAAGTAGACCGTGCAAAAGTCGATGTTATTGCAAAATTGCCTCCACCTTCAACCGTGAAGGGTGTGAGAAGTTTCATCGGTCATGCGGGCTTCTATCGCTGATTCATTCAAGATTTTTCTAAAGTCGCTCGCCCGATGACCCACCTCTTGGAAAAAGATACTCCTTTCATCTTTTCCAAAGAGTGTCTTGAGTCTTTCAATCTTCTTAAGGATAAGCTAACTAAGGCACCGGTCTTGGTTATGTTGGGTCCAATTATTAAGTTGATAAGTCAAAACACAACAAAATAAGAAGACAAGGGCTAAAAAGTACAAGTTGCAAAAGAACAAGCCGTTGGAGTCTTTTTATTACTTTAGCTTTCTTTGTAAGCTATGTTTTCTAGTATATAAAGAAAACATAAGTAGGTTTTTATATAATATATTATTCATTCACAATGTAAACCTAAAGTGTGTGTCGCACTAGACGTGGGATTCAATGTATACACGTCTAGTGGATGTTTGTTATTAATATAATGAACATCCCCATTTGTTTTAATTCGTGTTCTTTTGTGCCCAAACACCTTGTCATGATCATTGTTCTTTTCCGCTATGTTATCATATGAATGATGATCAAACCTAGATATATGGTTCATAACCATTGAGTCCAAAGATCTATAGGTTCCACAATTGGTATCAGAGCCTAAGGCTCATGATATCTAGGTACGATGAGGTGTTCGTGTATGGTGAAGAGAAGAAAAATTCGTATTGAATTTTTCTGGACGTTTTTGTGTGCGCAGCAGTATTCAGAAGGTCATAACTTTTGATCTAACCGTTGGATCGTCACGAAATTTTAGATGTGTGTTCTACATACATAGATCTAAACATCCACCGGAGGGATTGTCGAGTTTTATCCCCAGACAAAAGTTATTAAGCGTCGAAGTTGGCTGAAGGAAGATTTTCAGTTTTTCTGCTTTCACATGAGATCATGAACTAGGGTTCCTCAAACCCTAGATCTATTTAAAAGCAGGAAGAATTGATGTTTGTTATAACGTGATTCACGATCTAAGGTTAATTTATAAACCCTAATTAGGGTTTCGGTGCTTAAAGTCTTGAAACCCTAGATCGAGAATTGAAGGATACTACGTTGCTGTTACAATACTTGGTTTTGATTCAAAGGCATATGATTGGTTCTTCAAACGTGTGTTCACACGATGCAAGAGTTCAGATTGGCTAATGAAGGTTAAACGCTTCAAGCTACAGCAAGTCACGCTTTATTATTGCATTCACACGTTTGAGGATTTTTCTGATTGGATGTGTTGCATTCACACGGCCAAATCTTAAATTGTTATCTAGCATTGATCTACTATATGCTAGTCCATGGTAACGTGAGATTAAAGTTAGATTTGATTCGCTGGTTTCAATTCTTATTGGTCAAGAATTATGCTTTCACACGGCACAAAACAAAACCTTAATATTCCAATCCCCTACATGCTAGTTTAGGGTACTCCCGTGAGTCCCTCGTTCTATTGGTGGAATAAGGTGCATTCACACGGTTAAAGAGATTCATTGGTGGAGGTTTATTGTGTTCACACAAAGCGAATGATCTGATTGGCTATTGACATTGAGTTCACACGGTTTGCAAGTTATTATTGGTTGAATTAATATTGCAATATTCGATTCGTGTGTTTACACGATTAAAAGAGATAAGCATTAATTATTCAACGCTGATGGGACTTTATGTAGCCGTTGACAAGAATCTTGGTGTAACGCTGATAAGAATTTAGACGCTGACAAAGTAAAGAATGAACGCTGACAGGTTATAAGGTTGGCGCTGACGTTTGTTATTTGGGCGCTGACAGGAGGGGTTTCGACGCTGACAGGAATAAGTCAACGCTGATAGGTTGACAGTGTCGTCCGATATATGTGCTTCAACGCTGATACGTATTGTCAGATATTGGACAATACATCTGACCAAGATATTGGATAGAAGAGATGTTGGATGACACATGGATAGCTGCTGTTTGAGAAAACTAGTACGTTTTAAGCACACAAAAAGGAGGAAAATACACACAAAGGTACATGGAATCTCCGTTATAATTTAGAATATCATGATGATATTTATGGCTCGGATATTTTTAAAAAGGATTAATGATTTTAAAGTGAGTTAGCAATTATTCGTGGGAATTTGATGGATATTTAAACTATGTAATCGGGATAGCCTTGCAAAAGAGTTATCCATAACTCGCTTTTACATATGGTATGAAGATGTGATTCCATTAAAATCGTCATGAAGAAGTGTTAGCTTAAGGGGAAGAATTCTTTTGGTATGTTTGATGATTGAAGAAGATTTTTGTGAGTTTGTGTTCTATCATATCTTAAAGTCATGCACTTCCAGCCACTGACTTTAAAGGTAACTTGTTCGTGCTTACATAGTTGGTGATGAAGACTTGTCATAAACACTTGAAGGAGTTACATTATCGTGCTCAGTGTCTCACAAAGGATGAGAATATTGACAAGGGATCGAGGTCTACTTATATTTTTTGCATAATGTGGTATAAGTTCTTCATCACATGGATAAACAAGACATGGAACATAGGTTTGTGGTATTCTACTTCAACATCAAGACTACTTTATTTATTTTTCTTCAGGATCATTACATAGAGCTACTTTTGGAGAATCTACAAGATTGCATACTTTCACATATTCCCTATTGATGTGTCAAAAAGGGGAAGAATATGTGCTATACTTAAGGGGAAGCTTCTTGGAGATCATGTACTAAATACAAAGGATTCATGCTTAAGAAGAGTGTTTTGACATCATCAACTAGGGGAAGATTGTTGGGTCCAATTATTAAGTTGATAAGTCAAAACACAACAAAATAAGAAGACAAGGGCTAAAAAGTACAAGTTGCAAAAGAACAAGCCGTTGGAGTCTTTTTATTACTTTAGCTTTCTTTGTAAGCTATGTTTTCTAGTATATAAAGAAAACATAAGTAGGTTTTTATATAATATATTATTCATTCACAATGTAAACCTAAAGTGTGTGTCGCACTAGACGTGGGATTCAATGTATACACGTCTAGTGGATGTTTGTTATTAATATAATGAACATCCCCATTTGTTTTAATTCGTGTTCTTTTGTGCCCAAACACCTTGTCATGATCATTGTTCTTTTCCGCTATGTTATCATATGAATGATGATCAAACCTAGATATATGGTTCATAACCATTGAGCCCAACGATCTATAGGTTCCACAGGTTACCCCTAATTGGGAGCTACCTTTTGAGTTGATGTGTGATGCTAGCGACTTTGCTATTGGAGATGTTTTGGGCCAAAAGGTGAACAAACACTTCCAACCAATCCACTATGCTAGCAAGACAATGACAGGGGCTCAATTGCATTATACCACTACCGAAAAAGAGCTTTTAGCTGTAGTGTATGCTTTTGAAAAGTTCCGCCCTATCTTGTCCTTTCTACCACCATCGTGTATATCTATCATTCCGCGTTGAAGTACTTGATGACTAAGCAAGATTCTAAGCTAAGACTTCTTCTTTGGGTTTTGCTCCTTCAAGAATTCAACATTGAAATTCATGACAAAAAGGGAGCTGAAAACCTAGCCGCGGATCATCTCAGTATACTTGAGGATCCTTATCAAGGGGATCATCCGAACAAAGAGATCAATGACTCTTTTCCCTTTGAGGCCTTAATGTCTATCAATCCAAATCTCGATGATACCCCGTGGTTTACGGACATTGAAAACTACTTAGCGGGTGGAATTCTCAAGGAAGGGTTCACGTCCCAACAAAAGAAAAAGTTCTTTAAAGATATTAAACATTATTTCTGGGACGACCCTTACCTTTTCAAACAATGTGCTGATCTGATTATTCGTCGATGTGTTGATGGGTCGGCAGCGGTACAAATCCTTGACGCTTGCCATAAAGGACCCATCGGGTGGTCACTTTGGTCCTAATTACACCGCGAAGAAAGTATTCGACTCTGGATTTTATTGGCCCACCATTTATCGTGACGCTCACCAAATGGTTAAGCATTATGATGCTTGCCAACGCCAAGGCAAGATCACACATAAAGATGAGATGCCTCAAAATTTCATACAAGAATGTGAAATCTTTGATGTATGGGGTATCGACTTTATGGGGCCATTTCCATCTTCTAAAGGGAACAAGTACATCCTCGTAGCCGTTGACTATGTTTCTAAATGGGTTGAAGCCAAGGCTCTCCCTACGAATGATGCGAGGGGGGTTGTGAACTTTTTGAAGCAACTCTTTGCTCGATTCGGCATTCCTCGTGCTATTATCAGTGACCGCGGGACTCATTTTTGCAATGATCAATTTGCAAGAATCATGGCTAAGTACGGTGTCAATCACCGTCTTTCCACCGCCTATCATCCCCAAACCAATGGTCATGCCGAGATATCCAACCGTGGATTGAAGCGGATTTTGGAGCGTACTGTGGGAGAGCATCGTGCCGCGTGGGCCGATAAGTTAGATGATGCTTTGTGGGCTTTCCGTACTGCTTATAAGACCCCGATTGGGTGTACACCTTATCGTCTTGTGTACGAGAAAGCATGCCACCTCCCTATCAAGCTGGAACATAAGGCATACTGGGCCTTGAAGTGGGCTAACTTTGACATCAACAAAGCCGGTGATCTTCGCAAGATTCAACTCAACGAGATAAATGAACTGAGGAATGAAGCTTACGAGAACTCACTGATCTACAAAGAGAAGACCAAGCTCATCCATGATGCAAGGATTAAGAACCGAGAGTTCCACGTTGGTGATCAAGTCTTACTTTTTAACTCTCGGTTGAAGATCTTCTCGGGCAAGTTGAAGAGCCGCTGGTCTGGTCCATTCACCGTCGCCAAAGTCTTCCCATATGGGAACATTGAGCTTTCTCAGCCAAATGGACCCAATTTCAAGGTGAATGGCCAGCGTTTGAAGCTGTACTTTGGTGAGGACATCTCTCTTGAGATGATTCCATCCCTCACCACATTTCCCATGAACTAAATTTGGGTCGAGTCAGGCTCGTGACTCGGTGAACAAAAACAAGCGCTTCTCGGGAGGCAAACCCGTGATCTATCATTTACCGCTTTCATAATAAGTGTAGCGGGAGCCCCGTATGTGTTTGTTGTCTTGTTTCTTATTATCTCCAGGGATTAAAGCTTCAAAGATCCACTCTTGATGACTTTTGATGAACCGTGATCCCGTGTTCCCATCTTCCCGGTTCTATCCTAAACTCTTGTGATTCAATATTTCATATTTTATATGTTCACATTGAAATCACTTTAGTTGTCCTTTCCTTAAAAAGATTTAAACAAAGTGCACAATGTCCTAAGTTTAGGGGAGTTTAATCCCACATGCTTAAACATTGAGGACAATGTTTATATCAAGTGTAGGGGGGACTTCTATCGAAGTAAGTGGTCTTTTCCATGAATTTGTCCTCATTTTAACCGGAAAATTTGATTTTTCGACATTTTTCAAAATTTTTAATCTATTTTGGCCTAGTAGTATAGTAGTATTCTCCTTTGTTATCGTTATTTACTTTTCTATGTGGTTTTAAATTTTTCAAAGTCGTGAATATTTTGACTCAACCCGAGTTTACTTTTCTAAGTTTACTCTAGCTAGTATCCTTAACGTGTTTAAGTCAAGTTTTGCTAGGCTTTTATATAGGGAGCTTTAAAACGTGAAAGTCTTAACTCTCACGGGTTAAGAACAAGAACTTTTCGCAAGTTCCTATAATTGATCCTAGAGAGTCGTTTATCAAGGGAACTTTAAAATTCGAATTCTAAACTTGAAAAAGTCTAAGAGTTTGCAAGATCCTATAGGCGACTCGAAAACCCAAAACTTTGATTTAATAGGCTAAGCATCCACGAGTCTCATTCCTTGAGATGTTAAACTGTGGAGGACGAGAGATGATAGAGTCAATTATAAGTTTGGTATTCTTTCGTGAATTTATGTGAGTTAATTATGAGCCTATTCTCCCATCGCTTGTTAATAAATTTATCTGCAATAAATAAGGTTGTACGATTTGAAAAGTTACTTAGCTTCTAGCCCAAGATCGTTTAAAAGTTGCTCGGTATTAATTAGAGTTCATAGCCAAGGCATAACTTATTGAAGCGGGATGCGAAGTTTGGCGAGTCCGAAAAGGCCCTAACAAGGCATGAGGGCTACATTTTGTTGCTAAAGATCCAAAAGTGATGTGAAGAATCATTTATCGAAAATCAATATGAAAGATCGAGACACACGACGAAAAGCAAATCCCCAAAAGATCATGGAGAAGTCTATCCAAAAAGGCCCTAACAAGGTATGAGGATAAATATACCCAAGTCCTAAAAGGAGGCGGATCGTTGTATATCAAAGTCCAAAATAAAGATTGGAGAAAAATAAAGAAGTCGTGGTCCAAATATGAAGAATCTCTCAAAACTTCAAGTGAAGAAATTCCTATTATGAAGAGAAGACCATAATTTCAAGAACGTCTCTCAAAGATTCGATGTATGAAGTCGCTGCCAAATATCGGTCCGAGAAAGGTCTCAAATCGCGAAGCGAGTTATGCCAAGATATGAAATTTATGAGGTCCCGAGAAGCAGTTTTTAAAGATTTTGTCCTTTAGCTAACTATTGATTAAATCGTCCACTTTATTTTCGGTCTAAATAACTATCGAAATAAGTCAAACAATGCATCCTCGTGATCATTCAAGACAAAAATAAAATATAAGAGATACACCTAGGAATAAGGGAGTCTAAGTGAATAATTTGACCACATGAATTCGTGTTAGTTTGCTAACTTATAATAACAATGATCTCATTTTAAAGCTTGGTATGGGGAACGTGAAACTTGAGGATGATAAACGTTCATGGCAGCCAAAACCCAATGTAAGTCTTTGATTTCTTTACTATTTTCTATCTTTTTATGTTTAGCATTTAATAAAGACCAAGGTGGGTTATTTATGATGAAAAATGTAAACCGTTCTTTGAAACTAATGCATTGCATGAGGGCATTCCAATGGTCAAGTGTAGGGGATTTAATAAGTGTGATAACACTTATCCTTTTACCACTTATTTCCAATATTAACAAGACCAAAACGTGTATTTTATGTCGTAAAAGTCAGAATTATGCGTGGTTTGTGTTTTTATTGTGTTTTAGGACCAAAAGATGCAAAAGGAAGAAAACACGGGCTTTCACGGGCTTTTATCGAGGAAAACGGGAAAAGACGAAGTCAAAAAAGATCAAGAGTGCAAAAAGAACGGAAGTCCAAGGCCTATTCTGAAGATTAATCGAAGAAAAAGTCTAAAGACGGAAGTTTAATGAAGTCGAAGAACTCAAGTCTAATAGAAGAAGAAAATTACAAGACAAGTTCAATATAGATCGACAAATCCCGAGACGACGTCGAGAAAGACAAAGGATCTAAATCGAGTCGAGAAGAAAGAAAGAAGAGGCAACACATGCACACCTTCCCATTTTCCCTATGAATACCCTCCTAATACACATTAGAAGGGTTGGTTAGTTTTTAGTAGATAGTTTCATTTTAACTTTTGCTTTCTAGTTATTAGAGAGAGAAAGTTCCAAACTTTGTCTCACTAAGTTTTCATCTTTTCTTTCTTTTAATCATTCAAGCTTAAACCTTTTTGTATTGTGATTTCATTAATCAAGTTCAAGTTAAGCTTTTTGTTCATTAATCTCTTTTTACCTTTCTTGATTTTAGCTTACTTTTGGCGCAAAATGTATGTGATCCGTGTTGATCTTGATGTTTTAGTGCTTAAAAAGTTAATCTTTTTATTCCTACATAAGTTTTCATACGGTTAAGCTCTAAGATCTTTGTGCTTATTGGCTTATTTGTATGTTTAGCTTATTTACTTTTTGAATGTTTTCTTAAAATGTTTCATTTTTTATGGTTTGATTTAAAAGATTGCTAGTTTTAATATTGGGTAAGTTGTTATTCGTGCTTATTTAGTCTTTTTCATTATAAATTCGATCAAGTCTTGGTTTGAGCTTATCCTAATAGCTTATAGCTTAGCTTATTTTCAAATTCGTAGGTCATCAGAAAAGGTTTAAACCCTTTTCCGATTTCAACATTCCGATTTGCACTTCCCTTTGTATTCCGATCTCCTAATCGGAAAAGGGTTTATGTTATTCCGATTTGCTACATTATTCCAATCTCTCTGATCGGATAAGGGTTTTAGCACATTCCGATTGTGGTGGTTTTTTAAACATTCCGATTGGATACGATTCTTTGTATTCTGATTGCATTAGGTTGGCCTTATTCCGACAGCAAGTTATTATTAATATTCCGATGGAACTATTCCGACGACAGTATTCCGACGAGGGTTTTGTTTGATATTCCGATTAGTGATATTTCCAACATTCCGATTGAAGCATTTTTAAGTATATTCCGATTGGGCATTCCGATGATATTAGTTTCTTGTTTTTACAAAGTTTTCAAGTTTTAGATTTATTAAGTGTTCAAGTATTTCTCTAATATTGTCTTTAAGTTTTTAGCATTTATTTTTAACTCGTCATTTTAGATTTACCTTTAAAGCTTTTACTTTACTCAACGACATTCACATTTATTTGCTTTTAGTTTAAAATAGATAATCAACCAAACCATTTATTATTCTACCAAGAACAATTGGGTCACACTTTCTACCAATAGTCAATTCGAAAAGATCGGAAACAACGAACTTTCATACAAGCAAAAAAACCTGGTATTAGGCCCAGGTCCACTAAGGGACTTGGGTATAAAAATCCCTTTCCTCCATGGAAAGGGGTGTTGGTTGTTTCATTTTACACATAATACATTTTACATTTTCTCTCATCTATCTCTCTACCTTCTCTCTCTAGAAACATCAACCCTCTTGATAGATCATAGATTACCAAGCTTCTATAATTGGTATCAGAGCCCTGGGATGAAATAGAGGTTGGTTTTGTGTTGCTCATGCTTATTTTAGTGTGTCCATGTGTTTAAAATTGGAATTCACATTTTGCTTAGGCTTCTGCATAGAAGCAGATCCTTTTGTCTTAGCTACATGATTCCTTTTATTTAAATCTGAAGTAAAATTCTTAGGATGAACTTGTACTTTCTTCTTCTTAGTGCTACTAGTGGAAGGCTTGATCCTATCTTTCTTTACGTGAGATCCTTTAGCCTTAGTAGACGCAGTTACTCCTGTATAAGCCAAGGGAAAATTTTTAACATATTTTGATTTAGCCTTGATGGGTCTGTTTAAAGTAGGCTTAGCTCCTGGGGTCTTATTGAATGGAGTCATGGCAATGGTGGGGGTTTGTTGTTTAAGTGATGCAGGACTAGGTGGGCCTATGAAATTAAGATATGATAGGCAACATTGAACTCGCTCAATATACAAATGAGCAGCATTGTACTTGTTGTTTGTGGGATCAGATTCATATAAGTCATCTAAAATGTCCCTTGTAAGAAGCACATGCCTAATTGCATTTTTCATATAGTCCATGTAAATCGTTGAATTCTTAAGGTCCGAGTTCCTAAACAGCACCACTTCTTTTGTTTTTGGAGCACTAGAGGTCGGGGTAGAGATTGTAGCTGCATTATCAACAACTTCTTGTCCTTTGAGTTAAAGTGTCTCCTTTAGTTCAGCTATAACCATGTTTTTATCAATGAGCTGAATATTTAGGTCAGAGATTTCCTCACATTTCTTGGTCAGTTGGTCAACAAGTGACTTTTTCTCTGCCGCACTAAAAGCGAAGCTTTCTTCTATTGAACCAGAAACTTGTCAGACCCCTGCCTTACTTTTTCAGACTCCCCTAGCATAGAAATAATTCTATTTTCTAGGGCATGGTTTTTATTCTCTGCAGCCTCTAGTTCCATTTTTTTCTGCTAATAATTCTCTCTTAAGTCTCATCATTTCTTCCTCTAATGCCTGAACCACCTGAATCATCTTGTCACTTATCTCAACGTTCTTTTCACAATCAGTTGTTTTTGAAAGAGTTTTAGTTTTAGATTGTTGTCCAATTTCAAGAGATATACAATGTTGTTGAAGCTCATCAAAACATTTTGAAAGTGAGTTATAAGAATCTTTAAAAATTCAGCGTTAGATTCGTGAAAAGAATGATTATCTACATTATTCACAGGTTCAACAATATTTACACAGAGATCATGCACATCATCACATTTATTCATAACAGATGTAATCTCAATAGCAGATTCAATAGTCACAACTTGCAACACATCGATAGATACCACTTGTTCCAAGAATCAGTCATATTCGGAGAAAATCTTTTCTTTTTCAAGTAAATGTTGATCATAAGCATCATCCATTTCATGGAAAACTTTTTGAACTTTAGCCATTTCGAAATTAAGATTATCCCAGAGATCTAGAAAACCCTCTTTAAGATTGTTTAAAAACGGAACAATCTCTTTCTCAAACACCGTTTTCATGTGTTCGAAAGCCCATTCTCCAGCGGTTTGAGCCGTTGAAGTCGTACATTCCTTAATGACCTTTTCAAATCCGGTAAATTATCGTCTAATCTCTTTCAAGCTTAGCAATATTGTACTTACCGGTGGAAGACCCTTAGGAATTTCCTTAGGTTCATTCGGGTTGACAAGTGTAGGAAATATACTAGGGTTTTCTCTAGTAGACATGTAAGTTGGTGTATGGAGAAATTCCCTTTGTATGTTAAAGCGAGTTCTAAAATCTGTTTTGCATACTCTTGATTAAGTTTATCATAATCAAACTTAGGATATTCCAAAAGCATTTTTGACTGATTCTCGTCAATAAGAGATATATACTCGTAATAATTCGAATTACCAATCGGGTCTAAGACCAATCCTAGCTTTGTTGCATCATTTAAGTCACGTATATTCTTTTCAAAACGTTGGCTCACAACGGGAATTTATTTTCTCGGGCAAGGTTTACTTTAAAACCTTGTAACGGATCAAGTTTACTTTATAAATTGGTCTAACACAAATTTGTGAACGCTTCAGTGCACTTTTTTGTTATAATAAGATAAATCTTATTGGCACCAGAATCGTTTCAAAAAATCACTTAATGGAAAATGTCTTCATCAGTGTTTGACTCTTTAAACAATGACTACAGCTCTTTCAATAGAAATTGGGTTAGTGTTTAAGGGGGAGCAAATATCAAATCATTTTGGAATTAAAGTGGTCTTCAAATAGTATTTTTAGAAACATACAAAATGATAAACATCATCTTTATGTGCTATGTGTGCCTTATGTGGAAATTGAATTGGCCTTAGGAAATATCTCACATGCCTTACGTTATAGATTTAAGAATGTTTGTTGTCTGATCGTGTTATTATGAAAAATGAGAGGTTACGGGGTAATGTGTTTGTTTGTTCACTTGTTTTTACAAGTTTTAGATGAACATACTTGTAAAAGGGGGGGGGGGGGACCAAAATGCACACTTTGCAAAATGGTTTTCGGATTGACCTAAGTCAACACCCCACCCCCCCTGTTTATTCTTTTCGTCTCAAACACATAAACAACAACACCTTGGCAGCCATTGTTGAACTTCCTCCGAGCTTTGTTTGATTGCTAACCTGCTGTTATTTCATCTAGGTATTAATCAAATACATGTTGTTTCTATGATTATCAATTGCTTATCATTTTAAACGTATCCTACATCTCGTTTATTAAGAATTAGGGTTTCGGATTTTTTAGTGATATAAAAGTTGCAATTGATAGAGGGGAACTGCTTTTCTAGCATGTCTAAACATAGGTCTTGAATCGTTTTGCTTAAAACATAACCTATGTCTCGTAATCGAACGTTCAAAAGTTGCTTTGTTATATCTTTCCCTGATTGCGATGCATATTCCGATCGATCATTGCGATGGCTATATTGCGATGATCATTCCTATGGCACATTTTGATCGATCATTGCGATGGCTATATTGCAATGATCATTCTGATGGCACATTCTGATTGATCATTGCGATGGCTATATTGCCATGATCATTTCGTTGGCACATTCCGATCGATCATTACGATGGCTATATTTCGATGATCATTCCGATGCCTCATTACGATGTGTCGTATATTTCGATGGCTTTATTCATATTCCGATGGATTCTGTATTCTAATGGCTTTATTCACATTCCGATGGATTCTATATTGTGATGGATTTATTCATATTCCGATGGATTATGTATTGCGATGGGCTTGTCTGAATGATATTGCGATGGAAATAGTATAATAGGACACTATTATTGCGATGGACATGGTTAACTATTATTCCGATGGACTTGTCTTGTATATATTTGCGATTCCGTCATTGCGATAGATAGACATTGCGATGGTGCTTGTATTACGATAGATAGACATTGCGATGGTGCCTGTATTACGATAGGTGGAACTTATAGACATTGCACATTACATGTATATGCACATTGCTATATTAAGAGTTGTGAAACATAAAAAATGCTAAGTTTTGATTCTTATCAAATATAACATAATGTATGTTTCTACAAGATTAATCCGGCAACATTTGATATGACAAGTATAAAATGAGTTAGGATTATTTCTTAGATAACGTCATCATGCAAAGTTATGTGACTTGACACGCTTCTCCATGCAAAATAATTTCATAATGTATGATATATAAATCTTTATCTATCATTTTCATATGTTGGTTATTTAAACATGAATATGTCTATCAACGAAGAACAACATCTACAACTTGATCTCTCACTTGTTCCTCTCAGTGCCAGGCTGCCACCTGCAGAGAACAATTCTCGTCTGAAAGATGACTTTGATCCAACTTTGGCAGCCTTCAAAGTCGCAATAGATATCCTGGACATGTCACGGATAAAGGATGCCCTTAAAGCCACTGCATCAGTTCCCGAAGTTTATATGCACGAGTTTTGGGCCACAGCATCGATCTCACAGGGAAAACAATTATCTAAGAGGTTTATCACCTTTAAGATCAACAAGAAGAAATTGACTCTCGATTTAACTCAAATTAGGCAATTGTACAAGTTTCCTAGGTTAAGAAAAGGATAATAGTATGTGGCTAACCGAGAGACAGATGAAATGCTTAGAGTAATTAGAGCTCTAAACTATGAGGGTGACATTATTAATCTATCTCAATTTACGACTTCACACATCGGGAAACCGTGGAAAGCAATCTTCACTATCATAACTAAGTACCTCACTTCAAAGGCTCATAGATTAGACCAAATGAGACCCCCTCAGGCTCATGTATTTTGGGGTCTCTACACTGCATCTATAGTGGATTACGCCCTACTACTTTGGGAAGAATTCTGCTACCAGTTCACGGGCACCAAGAAGAAGTCAATGCATCTTCCATTTCCACGGTTCACAAAACTTATCATCTACAATTTCATGAAGAGTGTCCCATCTATTGACAAGCGTTGGAATTTCTTCTACCATACATCAGACAAAGACTACGTGTTGGATCATATGGGTGAAGACAATTATTTTACTAAGTACTCACTGCGTCCAGCTCTAGTGCCCGATGCAATGATCAATGAAGGGATCAAGGACAGTAAACCTTACAAACAAATGCTTAGGGATATTGAAGAACAGGTAAAAAGATCAAACGAAGATCCATCTGATAAGCAAAAGGGTAAAAGGAAAAAGACCAAGCACCAAAAGACTTCTTCACCCAAAGCCAACGGCAAGGTTAAAGTGAAAGAGAAACTCCGTGATGAAGATGCAGTAGAAGAAGATCCTACAACATTAATGTATAAATAAAAACATATGAGAATAGCACGTTTGAGAAGCAAGTTGGAGTCACTGGCTAAGAAAACAGGTAGTGGTTCTAGATCAAAAACTCCTGAAGAATTAGCCCTGGAAGCTTTTGGAGATCTAGACAACTCAACTGATGAAGAAGACCAAGATTTCATAATCGAGGAAAGAACCAATGACCAAACAAACCAAGATGATGATATTATAGATGATTATATCAACTATGATTTTGAAGACTAATCTCTAGGAGGTGGAGGAGAAGATATGGAAACACTCCTGTACCATGACGTCAATCTTAGCAAACCACTTCCTATTCCTTCAGCATTGATTGTATCAGAAGACGCTCATCTGATGGTGATTACTAACCTACAAGAAACACCTCCTTCCGCCACCATTGATTAGCATCGCTGTGACAACCGTTCCCCTGATTGAACCCACAATCGAAACCCTACAACCAGTATCACCACCACCGATTATCCCACAACTTGTACAAACCACCGCCCAAGTAATTGTATCAACACCGCCACCAATCCTCGAACAACCTGTACTAACCACCACCCAACAACTTGTATCATCCACAACTCCTCTAACACTTGTGATAACACCTCTACCAACAACAGTACAACAAGTACCATCCACCTCCAATCCATTTCTCACCATCAATGATCCACTTATTCAGCACCTCCAAAAACAATTGGAGGATCAGGCAAAACAGATTGCAATTCTAAAAACATCGATCACTAAGCCTGATACAAAATCCTTCAGTGAACAAAAACGTGACGAGTCTAAACTCCAAGACACATACGCCAGCGTCTTAAGACATACAAAGCAACATAAGGAGTTCATCGCCAAAAAGGAAGCACGTGACAAAGAAAACAATGCCTTCATCGACTCCATTAATGATACTATGACTAACATCATTCAGAGTAAAGTTAGGTCATGTGTACATCAGGAGATTCTAGCACTACTAACTAGAGGCCTTACCGACCTTGAGTTAATCAAAACATTGGAGACTCGATTAATTAAGATCGAGTCACCAAAAACAAAGGCTCAACACAAGCGGCAGAGAGCTCTTGCTAAAGCAATAATTGAAGCTTCTAACACATCACCATTGGAAGACACTGAATTTCCCCAATCTTCAAAGAAAAGGAAACGTCAGGAGCCTGAAAATGAAGATGAGGAAGAAGATGAGGAAGAAGAGGAAGAGGATGAGGAGGAGGAAGAACATTCTGATAAGAATGAGTAAGAAAAAGAGGATGATGACGAGGAAGAGGATGAGGATGAGGATCACATGGAGGACGAGGATGAGGATAGTGATGGGGATGACGATGAAGATAATGATGACGGTAATGGGATTGTAAGGGTAAGGAAAAAGGAAATGGTGATGAGGGTAAAGGTGATAGTACTGATGGCGAGGGATCTGAGGAATCCGAGAAAGGTGATGAGGATTAAGAAGAAAGTGATGCAGGTACAAAAGAAAAGGATGGTGATAAAGCACAAAATGAGAGTGAATACAAAGGCGATGACGAGAATGAGGAAACCAATGACAGCAACACGGAGGATTCACCATGCATATCACTAACTAGTGATGATGGCAATAGAGAAAATCGTCAAAAGAATCTCCATGGCAAATTCATCTCGAGAGAATCTTCATCTAAAGACACAGGTAAGTCAACTGAACCGGTTATTACTAATTTGTCACAAGAAGAACCTGTAGATCCGGTGCTCAAAGACAAACCAATGGTTGAAGACGAACCGACACCGTCTGTGGAACGTCACTCTCCACCTCCTACACCTATTAAGCATCACACAGACACAGAAACAGGTATGTATTCTGAACCAGTTCCTACTACTATTTCATCAACAACACATGTAGACCATATGCACGAAGACGAACCTATGCAAGAAGACGAACCGATACCGTCTGTGATACATCACTCTCCACCTCAACATTACATCGATATGGATATTGAAGACATACATCAACCAGATCCTGAGTTTGCTGACACATTCGATATTGACGAGACTGTTCAAGAGCAGCCATGGCTTACACAGGAACCACTACACGTACAATCTCTGACCATGAAAAGGCGGATCTTACACAATTTCTCAATAATCTAATCGACTTCTCTGGATTCCTTATGGACACATATGGAGTACCTATCATGGATCCAAATACACTTCTAACGACGCTTAATGACAAGAACTTTTGGAATTCCATGCAGATTGCCAAAGATGAGGGAGAATATCACTTCAATGAGGTCATGAAAGCAATGAAATCGACAGTGTCAGGTGAACAAGCTCCAGTACTTCTTCCACTAACAACTTCTGTTATTGCCGCAGCCAAGGACCTTACAATGCATCACTTTGTCAACCTTGATCTGGATTACCTAGAAAACAACGCGAACAGGTATGATACATCATTAACAATGGGCAAAGCAGTAAACTTGGAGGATGTTCCTGGGATTGAAGATAAGGTTCCAGACCTATGGAGCAAAAAGCTTGTCAAGAAATATGATCCACATGCGGAATTAGGTATCTCACATTGGCAAGGCAAGAAGAGGTTGGCTTACTACTTCTATAATCATAAAAAATCAGGTACACTCATAACTTCAAACTGTCGAATCACAAGCATATAGGGAGTTAGTTTTCTACATATATTCGGGTATTCGTACTTGAAAGATATCAGATTCAAACGAGAATACGGTAAGATTTATAGTGTAAGTGAAGGGGATCTTCAATTCCTACGACTTGAAGATATTGATGATTTTCTACTTATCTTAGCTCAAGGCAAGGTCCCACTCCTAGAACCTGAAGAAGTCATTGCCTTAAGTTCCAACGTTCGCCAATATACTCTAAGAGTTGTGATCAAGCATAGGGTTGAAGACTTACAACTTGGCGTGGAGAGTTATCAATCCTAGCTAAATCTGCAACAACCTCATACAACGCCCATGAGTCGTTTTCACCAAGACAAGAATCCATATATGGGTACACTCCAACCAGAGATGGGCATATTCTACCTGAATGAAGCATAGGTCAAGCAATACATGCTACTATCAGAACTGCACAAATTCACCGATGGTACTCTCAAGCATGTACGTAACACGTTGTTGATGCTCAACTTAGGTCAAGGCCTTCCATAAGTGAAATATAAATGGACATGCAGTTTTAAACAGAGTGCAAACTACACCATCCAGAAGATTGAGGAGAAGTTATGGGAACGATGGTTGATCCGCAGTATCAAACATTTCGTGGGTGGCAGACCTTATGGAGCTCACCACAGGCTTATGGAACGATCCATCTAAAGGTGGTGATCGTACTACATTCAGGTCAACTCAATACACTCACTTGTGAATATGTATATATATAATATGTGCATTAGGCTTTTGTGGCTTGTTGTAGTGTGAAAGTATGATATTTTTCAAGAATTTCTCATGAGATTCTAAATCTTTCAAAATATATCGTACTCAAGCACTACAACTAAGCCTCATTAATTTGAGGGGGAGCATTAATATGTTCTATGGCCATCAACCAATTTTATTTTGTTACCCAAAGACCAGTTAATCCATTAATATCCAAAATATTGATGGATAACATTTTGGATAAGGGGAGAAAATTGGATTAAGGAGACTTGTAAGTATACTTGGCAAAAAAATGAAAAAGGCTTAATAGAAAATCCAACTTGATATGTGCTATGCATATGTTAAGTGGGAGCATTTTGGTGTCAAAAAACACTGAAGGTACAAAAACTTTTGATGTTTATATCACAAGTACCTTAGTGATTTTAAGGAATTTTTCATGAAGACGAATACTTACCCAAAACACACTTAACTCACGACGGCTGTGGTGACAAAAGGTTGGTAAGATTAGGTACTAGTCCAATGATTCTTCCGGAACTGGAAGAATCTTCACAAGGACAATTCCATAGTTAGAAAATAGATGGGGAATGGATTGTTGATGAGATGGCATTTATACATGATCTCATCATTCTTTTCGGGCTTTATATGCATAAAATGTCATAGATATACCATATTTATGCTTGTGTTTGTTAGTTGTGTATATTAGGTATGGATATCGTGAAAAAAAGACAAAAGATCACAAGAAACAAGGAAAAACGAACATGAGAAACGAAGTCGCACAATGAACCGGGCCCTTGTTATGATTTTCTAAAGAAAAGACCTTGAAGTATTGAAGATATTCAAGAATGATCCCTCATCAATGAATAAATGACACTTAATACCCTTGTGTATTAATAATTACAAGTTTGGTCCCTTAAGTTTGTCAAAATTACAAAAAGGTCCCTCAAATTTAAAGAATTAGCAAGTTTAGTCCCTCAAGATTGAATATTTGTCAATAATGGTCCTCCATAATATCAGACATACAAAGAACACCTTTAAAGTTCAAGAATGTGCAATATCAGCCCTTGAAATATCAAGAAATGTTCAAAACAAGTCCTCATAACCCTTGTTACAAAGTTTTGGGGCAAAAGTGTGAAAACTAAAAGTTTAATAACAAAGGAAAACGAATTTAAGGGATGAAAGATTTTGTTTACACGTTTTGCCAAAAGCCAAGGACCATTTATGCCATTATGAAAGTTTGAATCCCATAACACGTGCCAAACACTTTCTTTCCACAAAATACGGATCAAACTAGTTAATATTCACCTTCTTCACCCCAGTAACTACTTTACTTAAAACAAAGGGTAAATCAAAATTACCCTAACCCATGTTTGATTAACCTTCACACAAATCATTCCCACACTTAACCTCACCCATCCCATCAACATGGACCCCACTCCCAATTCCCTTTCAACCAATCAGAGAACAACTTAACCTCCAAGTCATCCAACGTGGCAAGATCAACGCTTTAGACCTCATACTTGGTCCCAAAGGCAAAAACAAACGACCAGGAAATTTTGGATAACTCATCACTCAAAAACGTTCAAGGGTCTTTCTGGAAATCATTAGCTAGGGTTTATGTATTCTAGAATAGTCCATTCCTATTATAAAAGGAGACCCCAGCCTGTGAGAGTCCCTTTATTCCATTTTCCTTGCAATCTACTTGTAATTCCTTTCATATCAATATAAGTTTGTATATTTTGCATTTATGCAATTGTAATTCCTTTATATTGAATGAAGTTAGTATTAGTTGCTTGAATTTGTGTTCCATAATCATATTGAAGTTGTTTTGTTGGTTATTGTTTGATACGTTTGATTTTGTTAAGGTTTCAAAATCTTTCAAAAACGTTTTTGAAAGCAGTTTTGATCCAAGGATTCAAGGCTTTACCAGTTGAAGCCCTTGGATTCTAGGTGTTTAGATCCACTCACTGGCTACCCAAGACCTTAGTTCTTGAGTGGTTAGCTTGGCTTTTCTTTGGAAAATATTTTACAAGTGTATGAAAGGTGGTTAATACCCTGCTGTTTTGATGTACCCCTACTTGCTTATTACTTGTACTAACCCCTAACCAAAAGCCTTAAGCTCTTTCAAGCTTGATAACACCAAGCTTGCGAAGGGTTTTAAGCCTTTGGATAGGCTGTTTGCTGTTTTGTGTTGGAGATCCATTGATAAACCAAGATCAGTTGTAGATCAATGGTTCTTACTTGCATCCATTCCTTGTCCAAGAACCTTGGTCACTCTCTAGTTGTTGAGAGTGGTCCAAGGAGAATTACTGACTCCCCATAGGAAGTAATTAGGGAGAGGTACACATTTCTTTGAGTTTACCCTAAAAGCTATTTGGTTTAAGTTTTGTTATGTGATTTGCCATGTGATTATGTGATTTTGTGTTTGTGCTTTGAGTTTTATTATTAAACCTGTTAGTTGTCACCTAGTTGAGATATTTGAAGGAAACAATCAGTAGTTTATTTGTGGAAATAAAAAGTTTGTTTGAAAAAGGACTAAAACAAGTATGTTTGGGATTTTGGGATCAAAAGGCCTTGTGGCCTTGTGCTCTTGGTTCTTAGGGTTTTTCTACTCTAAACAAGTCATTTGTAAGCTTTTTTGGTCATTGGTTAAGTTTCATAAAGTGGGGAAAAGGTTTTGCAAGTTTTTGAAAAATCGGTCATAAGAGATTTGAAATTGGTCGAACATATCAGTAGCCATAAAATCTTTGTTTGTTTGATTCAGGGTTTAATTTTTATTTGGTAAGAGTTTTTTTGGTGTGCTATCTGTGCTATGTCTGTTGGTTAACTTTGGTGGCTTATTGAGTCAGCTAGGGCTTATAGAAGTTGGCTGAAGTGGTCATTTGCATCAGCAAAGTCACCACCTCTATTTTGCTTTGCATTTGATTATCTAGTGCTTGCCCTGCTATCTAATTGCTTGTTACTTGTTATTTTGCTGCTTGTGTACCTGTTTTGATTGTTGGATTGCTTATTTGAAGGCTGATAAGCTAATTGGCTTATTGGCTAATATTTGCCAAAACTGAAATCGAGTTGGCTAACTGGCCTCTTTGATTCAAAGGATTAAGCCTTGATTCTTTCACTAAAGTTTCTCAAAACAAGCTCATAAACAATTCCTGACAATTTGGTAACATTTGGTGCACTTTGACTTTTGTCAAATAAGCTCAATTTGGCTTATTTTTCAGTTCTGCTTATTGGTATATGCAACAACTTTGTTTTTGTGATAGGTGTCATTTTTTTCAGCTTATTATCATATCTGAAAGGTTTTCAGCTTAATTGGTTATGGTTTTGCTAGAAAACTAGCTTATTTGGCTTTTTCAGTGTGCTTATTTGCTTCTACAGCTTATTTCACTTGGATTTTTGGGATTTTTCTTGTTGATTATTCTTAGTTAAGCTATTTGTGAGCTTTTGCAAAAAGAATCAGCTTTTGAAACCCTCTAAAACTCAAACCCGACTATTTTGCCGTTTTGTGAAAAAGTAATTTGCTTATTTCTGGCTTTTTTGTTGAGCTTTTTAAAAATTTCTTTTTACAATCTGCTTTATAATCACAAAAGAATAATGTGTTTTGAATTACAGCTTATGGAATCAGCTTATAGCTTATTGGGCTTATTGGCCCAATCAGAATAAGCTGTGTGACATTTAAGCTGTGATAAGCTCATTTTCAGCTTGTGGGCCTTTAGCGTTTTTTGTTTAAATTTGAATTTTAAGCTAGTCTGGTGAATTTGGGCTTATTTGGTTGAGTTTGATTTTTATTGGGCTAAAAAGCCCATTAAGGTGATTGTTTTTTATTTTTAGCCCATTTGGGGGCCCAATAGGGGTATTTTGGTAATTTCATCTTCATTTTCTGTTTAATTAGGTTAAAATAAACTAGTCTGCAAGTTTTTAGAATTTTTAGAATTTTTGAATATTTAATATTATTTGAATATTTATTTTTAGTTTTTAATCATTTTAAATAGTTTTAATTGGTTTTAAATTTTACAAAAATACTTTTTAGTTTAATTAAGTCATTTTAGAGTTTTACAAATTGAAAATCTTTATTTGGGCTTTGTATTAATTTATTTTATTTTTAGGGCTTTAATTAGCATTAAAAAATTAAATGCTAATTAAATAAAAGGTTTGGAAAAGTTTTGATCATTTGTAAACCCTAATTGGATTTTTAGGAATTTTTGGTAATTTTTTAGGAATTTTTAGTGCAAATATTTATTTTGTCTATTTTTATGGTTTTACGTTTTGTCGTCGTTGTTTAATTTTCTCGTATCCGTCATTCTCTGTTCTTATCTTTTCTTTCTCAAAATATTATTCCAAAATCATACATGTTTTTCACACACAATCAACCTCCTTGGGAAACAAACTTTCACCTTTGGGTCATTAGGGCTTGATTTTCATTAATCGACACTTAATACTTACCGCATTTACGCCTTTTTCCTAAAGGGTGTATTTTACAACAATCATTTTGACGCCGCTGCCGAGGAGGTGTATTGTGATTAATTTGGACCATTTTGTTTTTAATATATACCCATAAATAGTATTTGTGTTAATTAGAACTCTATTAACACGTATTATAGTTTTTCGTTTTCTTAGTGAATTATTATTACTATATTGTATATGTATCACAATTAATCCACAATATCTCCAAAAGTGTGAAAGCACAACCTTAATCGGGATTTGATCTCCTAATTATTGTATTCGAATCTCAAACAAAAAGAAAAAGGCAAAATAGATAAATACTTTCTATTAGCTCGATTTTGAAAAATACGAACTTTAAGGTGAATAGATAGGCAACGTGCTATAAAAGGCCGTTAAAGGGAAACTAGGTACTTAAGTGCTTCGCGCCACCTCATTCCCCCCGTTCACTTGTGAGTATTTGATCTTGAAATCTAATCGAGGGTTTTGCCGCCCAAAGTATTATTATGTATCATATATATTTGCTTGGTTTCTTGTGATTAAAACCTCTTGAACGTTTTGGTTTCCCATCAACATTCTAAATTCAATCGAGGGCGTTCACTCAACGCGATCATTTTCATTCTATTCATGCTCATTTAATCAAGAGTTTGATTCGAGGAGAGATTGGTAGATTTTTTTCTACATAATACACACAAAATCCAAAAAAAATTTAAAAACAATTAAAAACACAAAAAATTGAAAATTCACAGAAACCCCAAAAGAATCTTCTTTGCTCACCTCCACGTTCTACGTCACGTTTATGCAAACTCGTAATCAAGCAAAACGAGCTCGTAAACATCGTCAAAAGGAAGGAAATCAAGATCCTTTGAAGAAGAAGAACCTCCAACTGTTGAACCCGTTGTAGAACCAATATTCACCATGGCTAATCGTACTATGATGGAGTTGCTTCAAGCCCCCACCGAGGATTTTGGAGAAGCTATTGTGATTCCCGTCATCTTTGCGGAGAATTTTGAGATCAAGACGGGTTTAATGTCTATGCTACAAGAAAACAAGTTTCACGGACATGAAAAAGACAATCCACATTATCACATACAGAATTTAAATCGTCTCACCGCAACAAGCAAGTTTAAGGATGTTCCACATGACGTCATTAAGATGATGTTGTTTCCATACTCGTTAGATGGACCCACAAAAATTTGGCTCGAGAAAGAACCGCCAAATTCGATTTTGACATGGGGTGATCTCGTCTCTAAGTTTGTGAACCAATTTTTCCCGCCATCTAAGAGGACACATTTGCAAAATGAGATTTCAAGGTTTACGCAAATATCTAATGAAAGTTTTTCAATGGCATGGGAACGATTTAAGGAAATGTTACATGAATGTCCTCACCATGATTTTTCCGAATTGCATCAAATTGATACTTTTTATAATGGGCTTAACGATCATGAACGAGACTATTTGAATGCCGCCGCGGCTGGTAATTTTTTGTGCAAAACGACCGATGAAGCTTTAAAGATTTTCGACAATAGATCTAAGGTTTATAACCCTGGTAACACATCGAGTGTTGCCACTATGGGTTCTTCGTCATCGGCTCGTAACATGAATGCCTTACATGATGAAGCAAATGAGGACAATCAGTTTTTCGATAGATTTTCGACTCTTATGACTCATTGGAAAGCACAAGATGCTTTGAATTCCACATCAGTTAAAGCGGTTGAAAAGAGTTGTATATCTTGTGGTGGAGCTCATGATTTTTCCGAGTGCATTACCGTCGTTGGTAGCACTTCGAGTTCTTACGTAGAAATGGGAACTTACAACCAAAACGGTCAAAGTTCCCGCCCAAATCAAGCTCCCCAAAATCAAAATGTTAACAACTATCGAAACAACAATCAAAGTGGTGGTTATCAAGGAAATCAACGTAACTATAACAAGGGTAATTACCAAAGTGGGAACAATGGGCAAGTGCAAAATCAAAACCAAAACCGTGATTTTCAAAATATTACACAAGGTTTTAAAAATGCTCAAACTAAAAATATTCAAGGAGAATTTTTGGATTATGCTAAGGCAAATGATGCTAAGTTTGATAACATGCAACGAGAAATGATTAGCATAAGATCAGAGTTGAAAAACGAGCTTAAAACGAACTTGCTAACGAATTGAAAACTCATGCTAATAAAATGGAAGGAAACGTTCAACGTCTTCAAGAAAATCAACAAAAGATGGAACAAGGTCAACATGAGATTAAGCAAGAGTTGTTAAAAGCGGATAAAAGGCAGTCAAAATTTGAAGATCGAATGGCTAATATGTTTGAAGATATCATGTGTAAACCCTCTTCCTCGGGTGGTCTTACTAGTGATACCATTGCAAACCCGGAGGGAGAAATGAAGGTTGTTACTACTCGTAGTGGTAAAACTTTCAAAGAACGAATCTCTCGTCCTAGTACTTATACAGAGAAGGAAATCGAGAAAGAACCCGAGGTGATGGTCGAAAAGAAGCATATTACAAGCCCACGAAGTACCGCTCAAACCTTACCTACGGTTAAACCAATACCAATTGTGGAACCCGAGATTCCAAGGCTGTTTCATATGCCCCAACCCACACCACCCTTACCTTACCCATCGAGTCGAAACAAGGAAAAGTTAAAAGAACGTAATAAACAACAAATTGAGCTTTTTATCAAAATGTTTCAACAAGTGCATTTTAATGTGAGTTTAGCCGACGCGTTGTTATACATGCCTCGTTTCGCTTCCACTTTCAAAGGTATGATGTCGATAAGGAGAAGCTTTCAAAGCTATCTAATTGTTCTTCGGTTTATCTTAACCGAATACCGTAAAAAGTTGGTGACCCAGGGAAGTTCCTCATTCCTTGTGATATTCAAGAAATGCAAGGATGCCTCGCCTTGGCCGATCTTGGCGCGAGCATTATATTGATGCCTTTTTCCATTTGGAAATCTCTATCACATCCGGCTCTTACTCCATCGAAAATGTCAATCGAGATGGCCAATCATTCTACTATTCTCGCATGTGGAGTAGCCGAAGACGTTTTTGTGAAAGTAGGGAAGTTCTACTATCCCTTTGATTTCATCGTAGGGGACATCCCCATGGATCCTCAAGTTCCTCTAATTTTAGGTCGTCCATTTTTAGATACCTCGAAATCGATCATTGATGTGCATGCTAGAAAAATCACTTTGTGATTCAACAAGGAGGAACTTGTTATAAACGCTACTAAAAAATCTACACCTTCTCATGTTTAAGCAATCGCTACCATCAATCACATTGACTTAGTCGATGTAGTTTGCGATGAGTGTTCACAAGAAGTGTTAGGTTTTTTCGATAGTTCGTCAATCCCACTATTATGGATCTAATTCTTGCTAATTCTACAGAAAATCTCACTCCATTCCAAGGAGGCGATTTTATTTTGAATGAAATTGACAATGAAGATGAGGTGATAATTGGTAATGATACTCTCATTCCACCATTTCTTCCGCCAATGGAAGTTATGAGTGTTGAACAAAAATCATCAATCGAGGATCCACCAATCCTTGAATTGAAAGACCTTCCACCTCACCTAGAATACGCATTCTTGGAAGGTGATGACAAGTTTCCGGTTATTATTGCGAAAGATCTTTCCAGTGACGAAAAAACCGTAATTTTGACAATTCTTAAAGCTCACAAAGGGCAATTGCGTGGAAAATTTATGACATTAAGGGTATTGACCCAAAATTTTATACTCACAAGATTTTAATGGATGAGGAATACAAACCAGCAATTCAATGTCAAAGAAGAGTAAACCCCAAAATTCACGATGTCATTAAAAAAGAGGTCTTAAAACTTCTTGACGCGGGAATGATTTATCCTATGTCCGATAGCCCATGGGTGAGCCCAATCCATCGTGTCCCTAAGAAGGGAGGAATGACCATTGTGCCTAATGAAAAAAACGAGTTAATTCCCACTCGTGTTGTGACCGGTTGGAGGGTGTGTATTGACTACCGAAAGTTAAATGACGCCACTCGTAAAGACCACTTTCCCTTGCCCTTCATGGATCAAATGTTAGAGCGATTAGCGGGAAATGACTTCTATTGCTTTTCAAATGATTTTTCTGGTTACTTTCAAATCCCTATCGACCCTCGTGATCAAGAGAAAACTACGTTTACGTGTCCATATGGAACGCTTGCTTATCGTAGAATGCCATTCGGACTTTGTAATGCACCAGGAAAATTTCAACGATGTATGATGGCTATTTTTCATGATATGATCGAGAAGTCGATGGAAGTATTCAAGGATGACTTTTTGGTGTTTGGTGATTCGTTCACGTCGTTTATCCAACCTTGTGCTTAATTTGGAAAAATGTCATTTTATGTGTAAACAATGAATCGTCTTAGGGCACAAGGTATCGAAAGCGGGGATTGAGGTAGATAAAGCTAAGATAGACTTCATCGCCAATTTACCTCATCCCAAAACCATTAAGGGAGTTAGGAGGTTCCTAGGTCACGCGGGCTTTTATCGTCGTTTCATCAAAGATTTTTCAAAAATTACTCGACCTATGACACACCTTCTTGAGAAGGATGCTCCTTTTAACTTCAATGAGGATTTTGTTCGAGCTTTCCAAACTCTTAAGAGGAAACTTACCGAAGCTCCCATTCTTGTTGCTGCTAATTGGGAATTACCCTTTGAAATCATGTGTGATGCAAGTGATTCTGCAATATGGGCCGTTTTAGGGCAACGTCATGAAAGCACTTTCGACCTATCCATTATGCTTGCAAGACGATGACCGAGGCTCAAATTAAATACACTAAAACGGAAAAAGAACCACTTTCCGTGGTGTATGCTTTTGAGAAGTTCCGACCGTATCTCATCTTGACGAAAAGCATCGTGTATACGAATCATTCGGCTATCAAGTACCTCTTCTCTAAGATTGATACTAGGCCGAGATTGCTCCGTTGGATTCTCCTCCTACAAGAATTTGATGTCACCATACTTGATAATGTATTGATTTTTGCAATTAAAGTTCGTTTCCTCGACTCGACTCGAAATTGATATCCGACTAAACGTTAGACTTATTGTTTTTGGTACTAAATCTTTTTGATTTTTTAAAATATTTGAAAACAATTTATTTAAAATCTAATTAATTAACTATTTTAAAACTATCTTAAATAAATTTGAAAACTAACTTTAAACTAAAACTTAAATAAAATATTTAAATCTAATTAATTTTAAACTAGTAACTTTAAATAAAATCTATTTTAAACAAAACTAATTTATAAAATTTAAACTAAATTTAAATTTATTTAAAATTCCTAAAAGTAAATAAAATATTTTTTTGATCTTTTTATATTTTTTTTAAAACTGAATAAAAGAAAATATTTAAGAAAAACTTTTAATCAAAATTAATAACTCCAAAACTAGTATTTAAATAACTAAAAACTGCCAGCTAATATAAAATCTATATTAATTAAATTCTGCCTAATAAAACTCAAAGGTAGTACTAGATCAATTGGTTATGGTGTTTGACAGTTATGCATGAGGTCGAGGGTTCGAAACCCAGGCCAGACAATTTTTTTTGCAAATTTTAATTTTGGAATATTGATAGAATTCATATCAATTAAATCTGTTTCCCCAGCAGTAAAATCAGCAAATGCAAATAAGCACAAGACACTAAAATAAGCTAAATCAGCTATAAAAGATAAGAAGTTAATAAGTTAATAAGCTAAACCACTAAATAAAAAGAAATAGCACACAAGCTAAACAAAGACAAATAAGCAGTAATAAGACAAATAAGCTGATCAAATCTAAATAAGAAAATAAACAGGAAAGCAAACAAAAGCTTACAATAAGCAGATCAAAAACATAACGCTGAATCAAAATCTAAGCCCAACTAAAAATAAGCAAATCTGGACGCAATCAAACAAGCTATAAGCAGCAATATTTAAAACTGAAAATAAGCAATTAAATCGAAATAAGCAAATCATAAGAAGATCCAAACCAGTAACTAAAACAGTAAATCGAAATAAGCAATTAAATCAGATAACTCAAATTTAAATCGAAATAAGCAGATCCAAACATACAAAATATCCAAAAGCAGATAAAACATAAACATAAACCAAATCAAATAAGCAGATAAATCAAAGAAACTAAAACTTAAACTAAAACTAGAAAATTAAAAAGAGAATAAGCACCTTGTGTCGATATCCGTTGTGACGAAGGGTGGTGCTGAACCCCCTTATGAACCGAAAACAAACACCACCTTCATCAACATCATCATCTCGATCCAACAAACCCAAAGCTTCTACAGTAACCGTATATAATAATTTTCCAGTGGAGAAAATAATTACACTTTCTTTTTATTTTTTTTATTTTTTTATATTATAATAATAATAACAAAACGCGAACAGTAATAAAAAAGAGAGACAGATTAAAGATTATAATTTGACAGAAAACTTAAATTGAGACGAAATTAAAAAAACAACTTTTCATTAATAATTTAAAATTTACAATAACTGGAAAATTAAAAATTACAATAACCCTAAAACTAATTTGCAGAAATTTAAATAAAAGAAAAGTGCTCCCAATTACATCTTTGATGGGGGTTTTTATAGGCAAAACCACAAAACCTTCTTGATGGCTTAGAGAGTAAGCATTCAATCCTAGTCGCTCTTCTTCTTTTCTCTTTCTTCTTTTCTTCATCTACGGTTGAAAACTCATCAAAAGGCACGGATTGCCAACCTGGATGGAAGATGTGCTTCTTGTGTTTGTTTAATGGTGAGGTGGAATCTTTTGATTGGTGGAGGGTTTGTGATGAGTTGTTACATCCAATCACGAAAAAGGATTTAGCCAAGTAGGATTTGGATTGAGGACCACTTCCTTCGTGGATCTTCCGATTCTTATGGGGATTTAATCCCAAACCGTGTGAATTACACGCTTGGATTAAATCCCCCAATTTTTGTTGGTTATTTTTGTGATCAAAG
The DNA here is from genome assembly GCA_025667525.1 of Glebionis coronaria. NCBI lineage: Eukaryota > Viridiplantae > Streptophyta > Magnoliopsida > Asterales > Asteraceae > Glebionis > Glebionis coronaria. The sequence goes on from JANFOE010000518.1 coordinate 125,547, forward strand.
TAAATTAGGGTTTGTGGATTTGGGGTAAAAAAAGGTGTTTACTGGTTGTGTTGAGGGAGAGAATAAACAATGAAAGGGTTTCTTTGTTTTTATCGAATGGAGATAAAAGGTGGGTGGCTAAAAATACGTTTTATAAAAGTGTGTGGTGAGTGAAAGTTATACGTGTGACGGGGTAAACACGTGGGGGTTGAGTTGTGAGGATTTACGTTTGTGGTTGTTGACTGTGAGGGTTGACCAAATTTGATAATCTGTTCACCATTTCAATGGGCTTGGCCCAAGTTAGTGCTTCCATCCGTTTCATTTTGTTTAAGATAATGGGCTTGTAGTCCATTTGTATTTGCTATCCGAATCATAATTGGGCTTGAATTGGGCTTGTTTTTCCAAATAACAATCCACAATTTGGTCTTTTTGGGCCCAATAAGCAAATGTGGCTCCCACAAGTCCATTTAACTCCATAAATATTAAATCCGCTAAAAACGAGCTCGATTTCGGCTTTCTTGATTTTTTCTTCAAAATTGTGTCGACTTTGCCGGTTTTCGTGATCTTGGGCACACTTTTGGTCTTTTGACTTTGTCTTCGTCTCTAACTTGGACTTTTCATCACATTTGACCGTGAAATCCCGTGTTTTCTCTTCTTTTGATCATTTGTACATATTTAACACAAAAACACAAAACCACGCGTAATTCCGAGTTTTACGATATTAAACACATGATTAGGTCTTGTTTTTCCTTGATTTTAGTGGCAAAAGGATAAGTGTTTACACACTTATTAAATTCCCTACACTTGACCATTGCAATGACCCCATGCAATGCATTATTTTAAAGCATAAAGTTACATTTTTTTCATAATTAATCCATCTCGGCCTTTATTAACATATACTAATACTACTACGATGAAAGGATAAAAATTTAAAAGGAGACAAAATTTATAACAATTATTAATTTGGAAATTATTTGATGGAAGAAACTTGTAAAGAAATCTAAGACTTAATTTAGGGCTTTAGTGTCATGAATATTAATCACCCTCAAGTTTCACGTTCCCCATACCAAGCTTAAAAACGAGATCATTGTGTATCATAAGTCCTCAAGTTAAAACCACTTATATAAGACAATTGTGTAATACTCTTTCTCCAATTCCTACTTTGTATTTCTAGATTTTATTGATTGTCATTCACCCGTAGGTTCATTTGACTTATTTGATAATTATTAGTCCAAAAATGAAGGCCAAACGGTGCAAACCCGACACTCAAAACCTAACCTCGTCCTCAAAAACGTTGTCACTACAGTAAGCCCACATCAAGGATGATTTAACACGATTTGGGGAATAAATTCTCGGACTAGAAATTTGGCCAATAGTACTACTTATTAGTTATTCCTCCAAAGTCATGTTGACTTTATGTGGAGTTTAGCAAGTTCACATCATATACCCTTAGGCTCTTTAAGATGTAAAAATGCTCCCCGTCTATTGTCCACACCGTAAGGCTCCTTGAACGATAAACGAGGGAATTGATTTTTTGATCAATTTTTATTCAACACTTACCATGCCATACACCCTAAGGCTCTAGTGACAAGGTTCGTGCTACATGCCCCACACCCTAACGCTCCTTGAGGTCATGTTTTAATCTTATTCTTTCTTTATTTATGATATATATATAGTAGGCCAAATTCCGCGGTCCCATGGTCTGAATACGTCCTACTTAGTGGTTATGAGCCACCTTAGTCGGAAGTCCACAACGCTGGCACCCTCAATGTGTTCATGCTTTAATTACAAGGAGAATAAAGATTTGGCTAAGAGTTAAGATATCGAATCTACACCGCAAGAATCCTCATTTATTAAGTAATTAAATATACAAGCGGGAAGAAAGAGCCATAAAACTCATATAAGGAAGAAGTAACCCTTAAACTTATTATCAACTCTATCATCTCTCGTTCTCCACAATTTAAAATCTCAAGGAATGAGACTCCTGGATGCTTAGCCTAATAAACCAATTAAGGTCCATATGGTTAAGGATACTAGCTAGAGTAAACTTGGATAAGTAAACTCGGGTTGAGTCAAAATATTCACGACGGGCCTAATATATCAAAGACATCTAAACTTGTTAAAACCATTTTATTTATTTATTTATTTATATTATTTTAATTTTTTTTACTTTCTTCTTGAAATGGAAAATATAAATACGAATAAATGGAAATACTACTAGGCCAAAATAGATCAAAAATTTGAAAAATGTTGAAAATTTTTAAATTTTCCGGTTAAATGGGGTCAAATTCATGGAAAAGCCCACTAAAATTCGATAGAAGTCCCCCCTACACTTAATATAAACATTGTCCTCAATGTTTAAGCATTTGGGAGAATAAACTCCCCTACACTTAGGACATTGAGTACGTTTGTTTAAAATCGAGCTAAGGAAGGGACAACTAAAGTGATTACATTTATTTGTTTTATTTATATACATGTATGAATCATAATAGTTTTGATAGAACCGGGTACACGAGAAACACGGGATCACGGGTCGCGTCATAAGCACCAAAAGTGGATCATCAAAGAACATGTCCCTGCACAACATCACAACACAGAAACAACCTACTTGGCTCCCCCCTACACTTATTGGTGGAAATGGATGAAGGCGAAAAAGGGTGGAAACGATGGTAAAGGTAAAAATCTAACCTAGTTAAACGATGCTTGATTTATTTATCACGAGTCTCTAGTTCGACTCGATTTCCCGAATTAATTCAAGGGAAATGTGGAGAGGGATGGAATCATCTCATGAGAGATGTCCTCTCGATAGTACAACTTAACCCGTTGGCCATTCATCTTAAAATTGGGCCCATTTGGTTGGGATAACTCAATGGTGCCATAAGGGAAGACTTGGGCCACGGTGAATGGACCGGACCAACAGCTCTTAAGTTTACCCAAAAAGATTTTCAACCGAGAGTTAAAGAGTTCACCAACATGGAACTCTCGGTTTTTAATCTTGGAATCATGAATGAGCTTAGTCTTCTCCTTGTAGATTAATGAATTTTCATAAGCCTCATTCCTAAGTTCATTAAGTTCATTGAGTTGGATTTTCCTATGATCACCGGCTTTGTCTATGTCAAAATTAGCCCATTTCAAGGCCCAATAAGCCTTATGCTCCAACTCAATGGGGAGGTGGCACGCCTTTCCGTACACAAGGCGATAAGGAGTACAACCTATAGGTGTCTTATAAGCGGTACAGAAAGCCCACAAAGCATCATCTAATTTATCGGCCCATGAGGCACGATGCTCTCCCACGGTTCGCTCTAAGATTCTCTTAAGACCACGGTTGGAAATCTCGGCTTGTCCATTAGTTTTTGGATGATACACGGTGGAAAGTCGGTGATTGACACCATACTTAGCCATGACTCGTGCGAAATGATCATTGCAAAAATGAGTCCCACGATCACTAATAATAGCACGAGGCACACCGAATCGAGCAAACAATTGTTTCAAGAAGTTAACAACCACCCTCGCATCATTAATAGGTAAAGCCTTTGCTTCAACCCATTTTGATACGTAGTCAACGGCTACGAGGATGTACTTGTTTCCTTTGGATGATGGAAATGGCCCCATAAAGTCGATGCCCCATACGTAAAAGATTTCACACTCTTGGATGAAACTTTGAGGCATCTCATCTTTATGTGTGATCTTGCCTTGTCTTTGGCAAGCATTCACAATGCTTAATCATTTCATGTGAATCATGATAAATGGTGGGCCAATAGAATCCGGAGTCGAAAACGTTTTTAGGGGTGTAATTAGGACCAAAGTGACCACCGGTGGGTCCTTTATGGCAAGCTTCAAGGATTTGTAAAGCCGCCGACCCATCAACACATCTACGAATGATTAAATCCGCACATTGCTTAAAAAGATAAGGGTCGTCCCAATAGTACGTTTTGACGTACTTGAAGAATTTTTTCTTTTGTTGGGACGATAACCCTTCGATAAGAACACCACCCGCCAAATAGTTTGCAATGTCCGCAAACCATGGGGTATCATCAAGATTGGAATTAATAGACATTAAGGTCTCAAGGGGAAAGGATTCATTAATCTCTTGATTTGGAGATTCCCCTTGATAAGGATCCTCAAGTCTACTAAGATGATCCGCGGCTAGGTTTTCCGCTCCGTTTTTATCACGAATTTCGATTTTAAATTCTTGTAGGAGCAAAACCCAACGAAGGAGTCTCGGTTTAGCATCTTGCTTGGTCAACAAGTATTTCAAGGCGGAATGGTCGGTGTAAACGATGGTGGTGGAAAGCACAAGATAGGGGCAGAATTTCTCAAAAGCATATACTACGGCTAAAAGCTCTTTTTCGGTAGTGGTATAATGAAATTGAGCCCCCGTCATTGTCTTACTAGCATAATGAATGGGTTGGAAATGTTTGTTAACTCGTTGACCTAAAACCGCTCCTACCGCGAAATCACTAGCATCGCACATGAGCTCGAAAGGTAACTCCCAATTTGGAGAGACTAAGACCGGTGCCTTAGTTAATTTACCTTTAAGAAGTTCAAAAGAGTCGAGACATTCTTGAGAGAAGATGAAAGGAGCATCCTCTTCTAAGAGATGAGTCATCGGACGAGCTATTTTCGAGAAATCTTGAATGAAACGTCGATAAAATCCCGCATGGCCTAAAAAACTTCTAACTCCTTTGACGGTGGTAGGTGGAGGTAACTTAGCAATGACGTCAACTTTAGCACGGTCGACTTCGATACCGGCTTTGGAAATTTTATGACCGAGGACGATGCCTTCTTTTACCATGAAATGGCATTTTTCCCAATTAAGAAAGAGACGAGTGTCTTCACACCGTTTAAGCATACGTTCTAAATTAGCAAGGCAAGAAGAGAAAGAATCACCATAGACCGAGAAATCGTCCATAAAGACTTCCATAGTTTCTTCAACCATGTCATGAAATATCGCCATCATACACCTTTGGAAAGTCCCGGGAGCATTGCATAAGGCGAAAGGCATTCTTTTGTAAGCAAATGTTCCATAGGGACAAGTGAATGTGGTTTTCTCTTGGTCTTTTGGATCGATAGGGATTTGAAAATATCCGGAAAAACCATCTAAGAAGCAATAGAAATCAGTACCCGCTAAACGCTCGAGCATTTGATCCATGAAAGGAAGAGGGAAATGATCCTTACGAGTGGCATCATTGAGCTTACGATAGTCGATGCATACTCGCCAACCCGTTACGAGTCGAGTAGGAATCAACTCGTTGTTTTCATTGGGAACAACGGTGATTCCGCCTTTCTTAGGCACACAATGGACAAGACTAACCCATGGCGAATCCAAGATAGGGTAAATAATTCTGGAATCTAGAAGTTTGATAACTTCTTTCTTAATGACTTCATGAATTTTTGGATTAACCCTTCTTTGATTTTGGATTGCGGGTTTAAAGTCATCTTCCATGAGAATTTTATGAGTACAAAAATTAGGCTCAATTCCGTGAATGTCGGAGATTTTCCAAGCAATTGCTTTCTTATGATTCTTAAGCACATCGATAAGTCAGGATTTTTCATCTTCTTTTAAGTCCTTAGCAATAATGACGAGTAACTTATTATTCTCCTCTAAGAAAACGTACTCTAAATGAGACGGTAAATCCTTAAGCTCTAAATCCGGTGGATTGTCAATGGAAGGCTTAGTCAAATTAGGATCATCGTTTGTAACTTCCTTAGGAGTAGGTGGAGAAATATGGTCCTCATTGATAAGTCTCTCAATGGTACGAATGTCTTCTTCCCAATCGGTGGGAGAATCGTCATATTTTAAATCCACATCCCTTAAACTCGCTTCAAATTCTTGTAAAAGAAAGTCACTTTCTCCAAATGGAGTCAATGAAGGAGCAATAGAAGCTACGGTCTCAACATGAGGTAAAGGAGAAATCCCGCTCTTACAAGCCTCGTGAAAATATTCTTCGCATGCTTCGTCGAGCACATCGATGTAATTCACGGATTCGGGCTCATCGGGAAGTTTGGAAAGTTACCAATGTTAAAGACGATTTTATCATCCCCGACCCTCATGATAAGTTCACCCGCGGCTACATCAATTAATGTACGCCCGGTTATCAAGAAGGGTCGTCCCACAATTAAGGGAACACGGGGATCCATCTGATAGTCGACTACAACGAAGTCGGCGGGAAAAGTGAATTTGTCGACTCCTACAAAAACATCCTCGGCTATCCCCACCGGATAAGCAACCGTACGGTTAGCTAATTCCAATGTCATACGAGTGGGGACTAGCTCGGGTAAAGATATTTTTTTCCACACGGACAATGGCATAAGATTGATACTCGCTCCGAGATCCGCCAAAGCCATACAATTCTCAACACCCGGAAAATTACAAGGAATAAGGAATCGACCGGGATCTCCTAACTTAACCGGTAATTTTCTCAAAAGAACCGCGGAACAATTCTCATTCAATTGGGTATTGGCAATATCAAGCAACTTTTCCTTATCACTTAAAAGGTGCTTAAACATCTTAGCGTACTTAGGCATGTGAGCGAGCGCCTCGGCAAAGGTGATATTAAAATTCAATTGTTTGAACATTTTTAGGAAGTTCGAAACTTGAATATCATCCTTATTCTTCAATTTCTCTTTCCTCAACCTTGATGGATAAGGTATATTGGGTTGAGATGAAGGCTTCGGAGTGGATTGCTCACTCACATCCTTGGTTGGAAGATGAGTAGAAATGGAAGGTGAAAGAACCGGTTTGGGAACCGAAGGTGTGGTAGAAAATTTAGGTATCGGTGGAACATAAGGTGTAGACGAATGCATAACGGGTGGTATGTCACAAGTAGAAGAAGAAGGAGGTTGGGTAGAAGAAGAAGGTTGATAGTTGTAGAAATACGCGTTTAGGAAAACAACGTATAAATGCGGCAAGTATTAAACTCGACGATTTAGGAAAACCGACAAGTCGAATAAATGCGGGTTCGTTCTCGAAGGAGGTGTGTGTATTAATGTGCCAATATATATGAAATCATGTTTGGATTAGTGACGTTTTTTGTTGAGAAGAGAAAACGTAAAGACGAGCTACGACTACGATTTAAACTACGACGTTGACGTAAAACGCGAACGTAAATACGTAAAACGCGACAAAATTAAAAATTAAACCTAAAAATTAATTAAAAGTTTAAACTAAGTCTTAAATAATATAAATAAGAATAAAAATTCAATAAATATATTTTAAAACCATCTATTAATTAAATATTCAATTTTTAATGCTAATTAAAGCCCTAAAATTAAATATAATTAACAAAATGTCCAAAATATTATTTTATTGAACTAATAAGTCACTTATATTATTTAAAGACTAAAAAGTATTTTTCCTAAATTTTTAAAACTATTTTTCTATTTTTAAAACACTTAAAACTATTTTTAAACTAAAATAATCATAAAAAATAATAAAATAATGCCAAAAATAATTTGACAATTTTAAAAATCCTAAATTACACTAAAGAACAGTAGAAAATTGAAAAAGTTTGAAAAATGTAAAATTTTTCACTAAAAGACAAAACAGTTTAATAATTAAACCCTAATGAAACTAATTTAATTCTAAAAATTAATTAAAACAGTGAACAGTAAATATTTTCAAACTAAAAATCTTAAATTAATTTTCTAAATCCAAGAAATTTGTTGAAATTGAAAAATATTAAGTTTCTGCACTAAAAGACAAAAAACAGAAATGAAAAAGTTAATTAAAAATGCTAAATAATCTAAAAATTGTAAAATGAACAGTAACTTAAAAAATAATTAAACAGAAAAATCAAGATTAAAATAAGAAAAATAATGAAATTGGTTTTAAGACCTAACTCCTAAATTACTTCACTAAAAACAAAAAAACTAAACCCTGAAAGTGACACTTGTGGATTTTCTGCCTTTTAGTGTAGGAGGGGAAACTATTACACTAGCAGTGGGAACCTTGTTCCCACTGACTGAACAAAAAAACGGGTCTGGTGCTTTCTTGGCTTAGAACTTGAGCTTTGATTGATTTTGCTTGGACAATTGGGCACCCCCACAACCAGTTGGGTTGTGGGGAGTCAATAATACAAGAAAAGAAACAAGTATTAACACAAAATCACACACAAATGGGGCAATTGAAGTTACTGTATGTCTATATGCAAGGCTGGGTGCTATTTGCTGGTGCAATTGACACACAAATTGATTTCAGAAGCCACAATCTTGCACAAAACCCTACCAAATCTCATATAAACTGGATGAAACCCTAGATTATACAATCTCCTAACAATGTGCAAGTTTTCGGTAAAAATTCACACTTAAACAATGCAGAAAGAAAGCTACTGATTTTATAGCTAGTTTATACCAAATTTTAATCAAGCAACTTCATTCTTTTACACCACCACTTCAATGTTTATCACAACAACACCTACTAAAACCTATATGAGGTATGTTTCAGCTGATATAACCCTATATTTGTGTCACTAAAACCTAGAATATAGCAGTCCCAAACACACCCTTATAATCTGAAATCAAACTTTAACCAACCAAAAGCTTATCAAATGGGCTTAAACTGATTCCAATAACTTCTAATCATGCACACTAAACTTAAAACAGCCTAATCAAGTGAAAATAGATACTAGAACATGTAAACACCAAAAAGCAAATAAATCACATAAAATTTACTAAAACAAGTTTGTGGAAGGTTCAAGCCAAACCTTGGGCTGAGGCCATTTCCAAAGACTTGTTATGAGCTTTTAGGAGCTTATGAATGCTTGTTGATGTAGAGAACTAGGTGGGGACTACTGCAATCCCAAACACCCCCAAATATCTTGAAAATTGAAAAACTTAGAACCTGCCAAGAAGAAAAAGCAACAAAAGTTACCTGTTCACAAGGCCAATAAGCTATCAAGCTAGCTTATTAATTAAGCTAGCTTATAGCTTATAGCTTAAAGAAAAATAAAAAAATGGAAAACTGATTTTCTTGAAATCTTTGGTACTACACAATCTTGAAACCTTTTGACAAAAAGCTATATAAATTGAAACAAATTTTATGAATCCACTATCACTTCATCATAAAACTAATTTGCAACCTATAAAGACCTTCTTCAAGAATCCTTAAAAAAAACGAAAATTTGAAAATAGCTTTTTGAAAACTGAAAATCCCTTTTGAGACTTAACTAAATTGCATAAAAGATAAACTCTATACTACTTTGGAACTCAGAATTTGCAAAGTTAAAACTTTCATTTTCATTAATAAATTTAATTTATACAAAAACTGGAACAAAGAAAAAGAGTTCACAGGCGAACCCTTTTATACATCTCCTAGGAATAATCTAGAACTAGAAATTAAATAATACAAAGATGAATAAAAACCTAAAACCCTAGTTCATGCATTTCCAATACTACCCTTGGGTCAAACTGGTCTTCAAGCCCTCATGTGATGTTTGGTGGATGCCAGCTGTTGATAATTGATCTTGGCCGTTATATGGACCCTTTGGGAACAAGAAAAAGATTTGTGTCGTTGGATGGAGTCAAAGTATACAGTGACACGTGAAAGGGTGTACCTTTGGGGAGACAAGGTAAAGAGATATCGTTTTCTGGGTTGTGGGTTTCACTTAGGGGAGGGTAAATTAGCCATCTGGAAAATATTGGGGCAAACCCCTTTGATTTGGTGAGGGATTAAGAGAAAGACAGTTTAGGGTTTATGTGTGGGAGGGAGATTAAACAGTGGAGTTTAATTAAGTTTTTGGTTTAAAAAGATGTTTCCCACCCTAATTTGGTCATTAAACGAATTTTTTTAAAAATAAGTTAACAACTTAAGTGGAATGCGGACGTGGATGTGAGGGGTGTGGTGATTGGATGATGGCTGGTTAGTGGGTGACGTGGAGAGTGATAAGTCGTGGGTTTGAAGTTGTTTGTCTGGCCAGGTTTGCCCCTTCTACTCCCTTTCTCTTGTCACTTTGAGTTAAACAGCTCTAAACTTTCCATCCTTTGAAAACAACTTTGCTCATCTTGTCACTTTTGGCACATACACATGTATAAACTTTCCAATGGTCTTTCATGTATCTTTGGCATTCTTCAAGGGCTAAATGTGTAAAGTATTCAAACTTTAGGGACCCTATTCATATTTATGAATATTTGAGGGGTATAAAGTGTTAATCTTCAAACTTGGAGGACCAATGTTGCCAATTCTTCAAACTTCAAGGACTTGATAGGAAAATCATGATTCGGGTCCGGTTCTTTGTGCGGCTTCGTTTCCCGTGTTCGTTTTTGCTTGATTCCTTTGATCTTTTGTTGATTTCACGATATCCGCACCTAAAATACACAATGAACAAACACAGGCATATATTTGGGTATTTTGATGATATTTTAAGCGTTTTAAGCCCGATTTGGACGATGAGACTATGTATAAATACAGTCTCATCACTCCCCCATACTAAACCATTGCCGTTTCCCCACACAAAGCTAGAATTAAGTATCATAGCACTTCCAAAATTCATTTTATGATGACATTTATTGAAGACATAAACTTAAATAAACTACTACACGCGTTTTAGACATAATGTATTGTTTTCATCACGAGAACGTGACTTTTGGGATCATAGAACAAGAACACGTGAATGCTTCGTTAGAAATAATTTCGTCGTCCTCGATTTTCACCCAATTCCATGCTAAGCGTGTAACGAGATCATTGTTATTATAAGTTAGCAACACGAGCACATCTCATGAGTGTTAATTACGAACCTAAACTCCCTTATTCCTACTTGGTATCTCTTATATTTTATTTTGTCTTAATGATCACGAGGATACATCATTGACTTATGCGTGAATAGAGATTAAGTCTAAAAATAGAGTCTTAACGGTGTAACCAAAATCATCGAATTAATAATTCATCCTAATAGACAACGATGTCAAAAAATTAAGTCAACAAGAAGGATCGATAAACACAGTTTTATAACGGTTTTGAACATGAGACTTATTACCAAGACTTTTATACGCCCCCTAACGGAAGGGCCTTATTATCTTTGGTTTACCTCCATCTTTTATTCAACTTCGCCATGAAGCTTTTATTATGACTTTGGTCTTGCCTTGCCTTTTATTATCCGCCTCATCGGTGGTTTTATTAGCCAAAGACGTATATCCTCACGCTAAAGCGAATTTTGGATCTTTATAGCTTCGAAGATTAAGGCTTGATTCACTTTCAATTTGGGCATAGATTTTTCGGCCTTGTGAGCTTCAAATTTTTGCTTAATTTAGGTGAGCACTTGAAATCTTATTATTAGGTGAAGCTTTCGATTATTCGGGTGCCAATACTTCAAAACCGTGACGCTGGCGATACCTTAATGTTTTCCCAATTTAATTACATGGAAGCTACCAAAACAAATTAGAAACCAACAATAGTGACTAAACCGCTAAATCAATATTTATTAATAATTTATTATGCAAAAGCGTGGGGAGAATAAGCTAATAATTACTACACATAAGATCGTGACGATTACGAGACTTATAAATAACTCTATCATTTCTCGTCCTCATTTAAGAGACTTAGCCTAAAAAGTTAAGGAATTGAAGATAAGTGCTCAACACGCACGGTCGAGTCAAAAATTACTCTTATTCTCACCATCGGAAAACCTACATTCGTGTCATAAACACTTATGAAAAATACGAAAATTTTTAAAATTTGGCCATTTTTAGCCTTATTTTGCATAAAACGATAACAAAAAGATGAATATTGGATTGCGTGGTGACGTAAGCAAGGTGAAGTATCTACTCACCCCCCATACTAAAACTAAACATTGTCCTAAATGTTTCGAGTCTAGGGGTGTAAACACCCCCATACTAGAGACGAAGTCGAATGCTTAATCTCGAGCATGGAAAGGGTAAAACGAATAACCTAAAAGGCGTTTATGAATTATGCTAATAGGATCAATGTTAGAACATAAAAGGATATCATCGGATATCGGAATCTCCAAAGGCAACGATCGAAGCTCGATTGATGCGTAAAACGAACACGAGAGGCTTCAATGATGACGATGAACCTATTAAATCACAATCACAAACAACCACGGAACAAAGGTAGGAAGAGCACAAGTCCCCTCGTTACATTAACTAAGAAAGCGATAATATTTACAAGGATAAGCATGAGAATCCCCCACGAGGCACCTTGTTTTTGATAACCGAGTCAAAAGCTCGACTCGGATCCCCATAAATGTGATCATTTAGGGATAATCTTGGTAGGGTCATTTTTGGTGGGGCTTACATGATAAACAAGGTCCAAAAGTACGTGGAGTACTTTAAAAACCCGATAAACTTATAACGGGGTCAAAGATAGCGTCTTCGCTTTCGGATGAAAGACGAAACAACGCTACTCCAACACAAACCCCAATGGGGCAGAAGAAAAGAGATGAGAAGTAGAAAGGTGGGGCAATGGGTAAGTCACTAAAATGAGCTACTCGAGGTAGACTCACACCAAGCAAATAGATAAGTTTTCCATTTATTGCATCGGTGGAAGACCGAGATTTCCCTTTACAAGCAATTCTGGGGTCGTAAATCTCGTCCTCGGTGGAGAAATGTGAGGGAACATTTGGGGCTTCCCCCACACTAAAACCACATACACCATCGTCAAAAGGAGTAGACGAGGTGGTAGCACTCATAAAACGCGGTGATGACGGAGTTAAACATGTTGAAAAATCTTTTAAAACATTTTTAAAATCTTTTCCTTTTTCATCGTTCAAAAAATCTTTATGAAAACCCGATTGAATAATGTCGAAAATATTTGGCGTGTCAAATTCAAAATTAGTCGCGCTAAAAATCCTCACATTTAAGTCACGATTAGGGGGTGATGGATTATATAAGTTCTCAAAACGTTTGTCAATAAAGAACACCGCCCCCTCGGGGTCAACATACTCGTCATCCTCATGAACGTCGATCTCATCGCTTTCTTCATCAAAGATAGGCTTGTCAAACCAAGGTTTGTCATTCCCCTCCTTGAGTATCTTAGAAACTCTCTCGAAAAGATCACGATCAAGCACGAAACCATCATTCTTTTGTGGGGATCGTTGATAAGTTATATCCTCACGAATATGGTAAACGTCATTCTCAAATGAGGAGTGTTGATTAGGTAACTCCTCGAGAATTGGATTCTTAGTGGTCACATGAGTTGGTTCGTCATCGAAAATAAGACGTTCCAACTCATTTAGTTCATCCTCGATTTTGGAAAGGTCGACCTCACTCGTAGGTGGAAGTGAAGGCATAAGAGCTAGCTCTCGTTCAATGATTTACTCAATCTCGGGATCAAACTCGTAATCATCGTACTTCACATGTTTCTTCTTTGGAGAATCAACAATTGCATGTGGATTTCGAAGTACGTGATCAAGCTCGGCAAAATCGCCATCGTCATCGTCAAAGAAAGAGTCGATGTGAGCACTCACAACCATGGTCTTACAAGTCGAATGACTATGCTTAGGTGACTTTTCTAAGATGAGAGGATCGATGTTGGTAAACCTTTTAGCCTCGACGTGTGTTGGGCTAGGCAAAGGAGGCACTTCGATGGAGTTAGAAGTTGAAGCCTCAAAGACGTGGTCCTTCGAAGGTGGTGAAGACGAGTCCATATTGGTCTTTGTCGTGATGGCACTAACGTCGCCCTTCGGAATTGGTGGTTCACTTGTTTCGCTAAAAACATCCCAAAGTGAGTTTTCATCAATAAATTTACACATACCCTTTTGAATTAGGTACACGTACTCTTTATCATTAAAATCATCATCTTTAAAACCGTTTTTCTTAATTCTTTCAAAACATGCATTAAGCTTCATTATTTCCGCTAAAGTGAACATTTTGAAATCATTAGGATTTGAATCATTAGGTTTTGAAGCCTCGGTTTTTTCATTCTCATTAAATCCTTGGGATTTTCTAGCGAAAAAGTCTATTTTCACATCCCCATATCTCATAGTAAGTATCCCCTCGTGAACGTCGATTACGGTTCTAGCCGTCGATAAGAATGGTCGGCCTAAAATAATGGGACATTTAGGGTCACACTCGTAATCGGATATAACGAAATCCGCGGGAAAAACAAACTTTCCAACTTTGACATAGACATCCTCGGCTATTCCAATTGGTATTAACGGTGTACAATTTGCAAGCTCGATTGTCATGTTCGTGGGGGTAAGCGAAGGCAATCTCATCAATTTCCAAAGAGAATGAGGCATGAGATTGATGCTAGCACCTAAATCGGCAAGGGCTAAACATCCCTCAATCTCGGAAAAATCACAAGGTAATAGAAATTGTCCCGGATCCTTTTCCTTTCTCGGCATACGCCTTTTGGGTTTTTTTAAGAAGGATCAATGCACAAGTTTCTTCAAGGGTTACTTTGGTAAGGTCGACAAAGCTCTCTTTTTGAACCGTGGATGGAATTTGAGGTACACGAGGGTGTGCACTCTTTTCCTCGGTCGCCACGTTCACCCCATCGACTTTAGAACAAGAAGACGTCTTAGAAGTCGAGGGTTGAGAGGGATAAACAACACGGAATCCTTCAAGGTTAGGGGTAATCACACGACCTTTCTCACGAGACGAGGCGGATTTACATTGCTCCTTCGGATTTGCAACGGTGTCACTAGGTAACGAACTCGATGACGCACCCGAGGACTTGTTCATTATGGCCGAAAACATCTTTTTTATATCAATTTGCCCTTGCTCAATCTTCGTGTTTTGCAATTTCAAAGTATTTGTGAAGTCGTTTTTCAAAGTACCAATTTCTCCCTCTAATCGTCTCATATTAGCCTCATTCGTTTTCATGTAATTTTGAAAATCGTTTGACGAACTATTTTGATTTGAATTGAAGTTCCCTTGGTTTTGATTGTTTCTTTGAAAATTTCCTTGATTCCCACTTGAAAAATTGTTGCCTTGATTGTTGTTGTTTGAAAAATTTGAGTTTTGATTATTGTCTCGATTTTGCCAAGTTATATTACGACCTTGATTATAACCTCCTTGATTTTGATTCGAAAAATTTCCTTGTTGATTGTTTCCTTGAAAATTGTTTCGATTTTGAAAATTGTTGCCTTGGTTATAATTGCCTTGTTGTGATGGACCGGCGTTATTTTGATTTTGATTAGAAAAATTGTTGTTTAACGCACTCACATTCGACGTTTGGCCATCCGTAGCCGCACACTCGTAATGATTATGAGGTCCACCACAAAACGTACACGAAACCTCAACCGCTTTCACCGTAGCGGGAGCGTCTTTCTTTTGAATCTCAACGAGAAAAGACGTAAACACATTCGTCAACTTGTCGACTTTCGCATCAACTCTCTCAATGTCGCGATTAGAACTACTAACATTGGCGACATTGGCAACACTCGGTGCGTTGCGGAGTTGGTAAACCTTGGATCGGTTCTCGATAATTATCAATGCATCTCTCGGAGTCTTACACAAAAAGTTGCCACCGGAGGCGGAATTCAACGAATCTTGTTCGAGAAAATTAAGACCGTTGTAAAACGTATCGATTTGGTGCAACTCGGAAAAACCATGGTGAGGACATTGCCTAAGCAATTCCTTAAAACGATCCCACGCGTCTCTAAAAGATTCATTCGGTTTTTGCTCAAATTTCTTAATTTCATTCTTGAAAAACGTTGTCTTAGACGGTGGGAAAAAATAATTAACGAACTTGAAAACGTGATCCTTCCACGTAGTTATCGAATTAGGTTGCTCTTTCTCGTACCAATCCTTGGCGGCACCATCGAGCGAGTACGGAAAAAGCATAAGCTTGACGACATCGGTGTCGACGTTCTTAAACTTGCTCGTGGCTAAAAGACGATCAAAATTCCGAATATGGTCGTGAGGATTATCGGCTTCACGACCTCGAAACTTCGTAGCTTGGATTAACGAAATCATTCCGCTCTTAATCTCAAAATTCTCCACTTCGATAGCGGGAATTACGATCGCGTCTCCATAACCCTCGGTGGGCGTTTGGAGCAATTCCATCATCGAACGATTGTCGGCCATCTCCTCTACGGTTTCTTCAACAACGATATTAGGAACGTCGGTTTCTAATTCTCGTCTACGTCGTCGATTCCTTCGATTACGATTCCGTCGATTCGAAGCTTCGCTAGAATTGGAATAATCCTTCGATCGAGTGCGCATGCACTAAGCGTAGAATGGGTGGTAGCAAAGAAGATTCTTTTTGCGGTTTTTCGATTTTTTCAATTTTTTTGGCTTTTGATTATTTTTTAATTTTTTTGGATTTTTGAATGTATTACGTAGACACAAATCTACAAATCTCCTCGAATCGACTTTCTCGATTAAAGGAGCCTCAAAGAATGAAAACGATCACGTGGAGTGAACGCTTTCGATGACTTTAGAACGTTGGTGGAACACCAAAACGTTCAAGAGGGTTTAATCTTGAAAACACAAGCAAATATAATTTACGTAGATAATACTTGGGCGGCAAACCCTCGATTAGCCCTCTCTCTCAAAACACGCACAAGCAAGCGGAGGAAACGAGGCGGCGCGAAGCACTTATGAGCCTTTTTCCTTTAGGTCGTGAAATACAACCGCCTTATACCCACCTTATAGTTTGTGTTAATTGAAATTAAGCCTCACGAAAGTATTTATCTATTTTGCCTTTAACTTTTGCTTTAGATTCAAATACAATGATCGAGTGATGAAATCCCGAATCAAGGTTGCGTTTTCACGCTTTTGGAGTACTTGTATATTTATTGTTCTTACGTAAATACAATATAGTAATAATATTCACAAAAAACGAAAACCAATATATCTATAATATAGTAAATATTGTTGTGTGTTTAATTTAGGAAAGTTAAACACGGTTTATTTGGATAATATAATATAGTAATGAAAAATAACAAAAATGAGTATGTACGATATTCACGCTTTCCAAAAATTGAAAAGCAAAAACGCACTACTCACACAAACACGATACTAATAATAATGGCACACTAAACTCCTCCCCGGCAGCGGCGCCAAAATGATAGTTGTAGAAATACGCGTTTAGGAAAACAACGTATAAATGCGGCAAGTATTAAACTCGACGATTTAGGAAAACCGACAAGTCGAATAAATGCGGGTTCGTTCTCGAAGGAGGTGTGTGTATTAATGTGCCAATATATATGAAATCAAGTTTGGATTTGTGACGTTTTTGGTTGAGAAGAGAAAACGTAAAGACGAGCTACGACTACGATTTAAACTACGACGTTGACGTAAAACGCGAACGTAAATACGTAAAACGAGACAAAATTAAAAATTAAACCTAAAAATTAATTGAAAGTTTAAACTAAGTCTTAAATAATATAAATAAGAATAAAAATTCAACAAATATATTTCAAAACCTTCTATTAATTAAATATTCAATTTTTAATGCTAATTAAAGCCCTAAAATTAAATATAATTAACAAAATGTCCAAAATATTATTTTATTGAACTAATAAGTCACTTATATTATTTAAAGACTAAAAAGTATTTTTCCTAAATTTTCAAAACTATTTTTCTATTTTTAAAACACTTAAAACTATTTTTAAACTAAAATAATCATAAAAAATAATAAAATAATGCCAAAAATAATTTGACAATTTTAAAAATCCTAAATTACACTAAAGAACAGTAGAAAATTGAAAAAGTTTGAAAAATGTAAAATTTTTCACTAAAAGACAAAACAGTTTAATAATTAAACCTTAATTAAACTAATTTAATTCTAAAAATTAATTAAAAACAGTGAACAGTAAATATTTTCAAACTAAAAATCTTAAATTAATTTTCTAAATCCAAGAAAATTTTTGAAATTGAAAAATATTAAGTTTCTGCACTAAAAGACAAAAAACAGAAATGAAAAAGTTAATTAAAAATGCTAAATAATCTAAAAATTATAAAATGAACAGTAACTTAAAAAATAATTAAACAGAAAAATCAAGATTAAAATAAGAAAAATACTGAAATTGGTTTTAAGACCTAACTCCTAAATTACTTCACTAAAGAAAAAAAAACAAAACCCTGAAAGTGACACTTGTGGATTTTCTGTCTTTTAGTGTAGCAGGGGAAACTATTACACTAGCAGTGGGAACCTTGTTCCCACTGACTGAACAAAAAACGGGTCTGGTGCTTTCTTGGCTTAGAACTTGAGCTTTGATTGATTTTGCTTGGACAATTGGGCACCCCCATAACCAGTTGGGTTGTGGGGAGTCAATAATACAAGAAAAGAAACAAGTATCAACACAAAACCACACACAAATGGGGCAATTGAAGTTACTGTATGTCTATATGCAGGGCTGGGTGCTATTTGCTGGTGCAATTGACACACAAATTGATTTCAGAAGCCACAATTTTGCACAAAACCCTACCAAATCTCATATAAACTGGATGAAACCCTAGATTATACAATCTCCTAACAATGTGCAAGTTTTCAGTAAAAATTCACACTTAAACAATACAGAAAGAAAGCTACTGATTTTATAGCTATTTTATACCAAATTTTAAACAAGCAACTTCATTCTTTTACACTACCACTTCAATGTTTATCACAACAACACCTACTAAAACCTATATGGGGTATGTTTCAGCTGATATAACCCTATATTTGTGTCACTAAAACCTAGAATATAGCAGTCCCAAACACACCCTTATAATCTGAAATCAAACTTTAACCAACCAAAAGCTTATCAAATGGGCTTAAACTGATTCCAATAACTTCTAATCATGCACACTAAACATAAAACAGCCTAATCAAGTGAAAATAGATACTAGAACATATAAACACCAAAAAGAAAATAAATCACATAAAATTTACTAAAACAAGTTTGTGGAAGGTTCAAGCCAAACCTTGGGCTGAGGCCATTTCCAAAGACTTGTTATGAGCTTTTAGGAGCTTATGAATGCTTGTTGATGTAGAGAACTAGGGTGGGACTACTACTGTCCCAAACACCCCAAAATATCTTGAAAATTGAAACACTTAGAACCTGCCAAGAAGAAAAAGCCACAAAAGTTACCTGTTCACAAGGCCAATAAGCTATCAAGCTAGCTTATTAATTAAGCTAGCTTATAGCTTATAGCTTAAAGAAAAATAAAAAAATGGAAAACTGATTTTCTTGAAATCTTTGGTACTACACAATCTTGAAACCTTTTGACAAAAAGCTATATAAATTGAAACAAATTTTATGAATCCACTATCACTTCATCATAAAACTAATTTGCAACCTATAAAGACCTTCTTCAAGAATCCTTAAAAAAAACGAAAATTTGAAAATACCTTTTTGAAAACTGAAAATCCCTTTTGAGACTTAACTAAATTGCATAAAAGATAAACTCTATACTACTTTGGAACTCAGAATTTGCAAAGTTAAAACTTTCATTTTCATTACTAAATTTAATTTATACAAAAACTGGAACAAAGAAAAAGAGTTCACAGGCGAACCCTTTTATACATCTCCTAGGAATAATATAGAACTAGGAATTAAATAATACAAAGATGAATAAAAACCTAAAACCCTAGTTCATGCATTTCCAATACTGCCCTTGGGTCAAACTGGTCTCCAAGCCCTCATGTGATGTTTGGTGGATGCCAGTTGTTGATAATTGATCTTGGCCGTTATATGGACCCTTTGGGAACAAGAAAAAGATTTGTGTCGTTGGATGGAGTCAAAGTGTACAGTGACACGTGAAAGGGTGTACCTTTGGGGAGACAAGGTAAAGAGATGTCGTTTTCTGGGTTGTGGGTTTCACTTAGGGGAGTGTAAATTACCCATCTGGAAAATATTGGGGCAAACCCCTTTGATTTGGTGAGGGATTAAGAGAAACACAATTTAGGGTTTATATGTGGGAGGGAGATTAAACAGTGGAGTTTAATTAAGTTTTTGGTTTAAAAAGATGTTTCCCACCCTAATTTGGTCATTAAACGAATTTTTTAAAAAATCAGTTAACAACTTAAGTGGAATGGGGACGTGGATGTGAGGGGTGTGGTGATTGGATGATGGCTGGTTAGTGGGTGACGTGGAGAGTGATAAGTGGTGGGTTTGAAGTTGTTTGTCTAGCCAGGTTTGCCCCTTCTACTCCCTTTCTCTTGTCACTTTGAGTTAAACAGCTCTAAACTTTCCATCCTTTGAAAACAACTTTGCTCATCTTGTCACTTTTGGTACATACACATGTATAAACTTTCCAAGGGTCTGTCATGTATCTTTGGCATTCTTCAAGGGATAAATGTGTAAAGTCTTCAAAATTTAGGGACCCTATTCATATTTATGAATATTTGAGGGGTATAAAGTGTTAATCTTCAAACTTGGAGGACCAATGTTGCCAATTCTTCAAACTTCAAGGACTTGATAGGAAAATCATGATTCGGGTCCGGTTCTTTGTGCGGCTTCGTTTCCCGTGTTCGTTTTTGCTTGATTCCTTTGATCTTTTGTTGATTTCACGATATCCGCACCTAAAATACACAATGAACAAACACAGGCATATATTTGGGTATTTTGAGGATATTTTAAGCGCTTTAAGCCCGATTTGGACGATGAGACTTTGTATAAATAGAGTCTCATCAAAGGTATCTCGAGTCCTTGGTTAGGTGGGGGATATGAAGGTTCTACGGTGTTCTTACCGCTCCTAGTAGTGATAGCATTAACATTATCCCTAGGATTGGTCACGGTGTTCGAAGGGAGGGCACCTTGGGGACGAAGGGTTTGAATCATTGTCAAAAATTTCTTATCGGTCGATTCTTGCATCTCTCTCATAATTCGTTCATGGTCGGTCAATTTTTGTAGAACCAAGTCCATTTGAGGATTATGCATGTTCATTTGATTATACCCTTGATTGTTAAAACCTTGATTAGGAAAACCTTGGTTTGTATATTGATTATAACCTTGATTAAAACCTTGATTTTGAAAACCTTGGTTATTAAATCCTTGATTTTGGTTATTGAACCCTTGGTTTTGCCCATGAAAATTCCCTTGATTTTGATTTAAACCCCGTTGATTAGAATTTCCTTGATAATTACCCCGTTGAGGACCTTGGTTCCTATTTTTTGTGGGTGGGGATGGTCTTTGTGGTGCTACAAAACCCGGGGGAGCCAAATAGTTATTAGACTTGTAAGACAAATGGTTAACATCAACATTTGGTTTGAAATGAATCCGCTCATTTTCATTGTTGTTATAAGCATAAACTTCTTGTTGATTATTGTAAACCTTGTCACAATTAAAGTATGAATGCGGTCCACCACAAGTCTCACACGTTTCACAAGTTTCTTTCATGGCATTAACTTGACCATTTAGGGTTTCGGTTTTTAGAGCAAGTGATTCAATAAGCGACGTAAGCTTATCAATTCTTTTATCATTCTCACTAGAACTAGCACTTGCCAT
The DNA here is from genome assembly GCA_025667525.1 of Glebionis coronaria. Lineage (NCBI taxonomy): Eukaryota > Viridiplantae > Streptophyta > Magnoliopsida > Asterales > Asteraceae > Glebionis > Glebionis coronaria. Next base: position 146,864 of record JANFOE010000518.1, read on the forward strand.
AGTAGCCCTAACACTCTTGGTTTGTACTTTAGCCTTGTTTTCAATTATGGCCCAAGCCTCGTTCATTGATTTCACAAGAATATTGCCCCCTGCGGCACTATTAAGTGAGTCTTGGTCATTTAGAGTTAAACCATTGTAAAACGTATTAATTTGATGCACTTTAGTGAAACCGTGTTGTGGACATTTTCGTAAAAGCTCTTTAAATCGATCCCAAGACTTACTAAACGTTTCCCCATGTTATTGTTCAAAGGTGATGATCTCATTCCTTAAAGAAGTAGTCCGTGATGGTGGGAAAAAGTAGTTTATGAACTTGGTCTCTAAGTCAATCCATGTGGTAATACTTTGGGGTGGTTCCTTATCAAGCCAAATCCGGGCTTGTCCCTCGAGGGAAAAAGGAAAGAGTTGTAAACGAATAGCCTCTTGTGGCACCCAATTGTATTTGACGGTGTTGGCTAATTGTATGAAACGTTTGATATGAGCGTGTGGGTCATCATTAGGACGGCCTAAAAATGGTGTTGCGGAAACCATTTGAATAAAACCCGTTTTAAGTTCAAAATTATTAGCTCCAATATCCGGCACCAAAACCGCGTCATCGTTTCCTTCAACGTGAGATTGGAGAATCTCAATCATTGGTCGATTATCCGTTGCCATCGTATTGTCGAAAGATCGATTCTCGGGATCGGATTTAATGACGATCTTTTTGTTTTTCTTCTTCTTCTTCTTTTTGGAAGAATTGGAAGAGTTTGGTACACCAATCGGTATGTATGTACGCGCGCGACTGCGCATACAATTAAAACTTTGGAATCAGGTAGGTGACCTCGGTCGACTTTGAGAGGAAAAGGATTTTCCCTCTCGAGGCACAATAGTAAAAAGCTACAAAAATATATACTTAAGTACTACTTTGAGTTGGCAAACCAATAATCGGTCGTCCCTCTCAATATACGCACAAGCAAGCGGGGAAACGAGGTGGCACAAAGCACTTAAAAACCTTTTTCCTTAGACAACCTTTTATAGCGCGTCCCCTTATACCCACCCTATAGTTTGTATATTTTGAGTTCAAACGTCTTACTAGTATTTATCTATTTTGCCTTTTTTTGTTATGGATGCGAATACAATAGTTAGGTGATGAAATCCCAACTAAGGCTTATTTGAAAAGTAGGTTAATTTATTGTGCTACGTAATATAATATAATAAATGAAAAATCTTTTTGTATTTTTTTTTAGAAAAATATATATTCACAATAAAAACGAAGGAAATCGAACTAAGAAAAAAACCACTAATACGTAATATTTTTGGTGTAATACTTTTAGGAAAAAGTATTACTTTTGTATTTTTTAATTTTTTTGTTGCAAATCTTAGGAAAGAATTTGCTTTTGTGATTTTTAATTTTTTTGTATTTTTAAGTTTTTGATTTTTTTATGTTTTTGATTTTTGTGCAAGAAAATTAACGTTCAAGAAGAACGGATCCTAAAATCCAAACGTCTCACGAAATCGTCAATCGTAACGAGCGAAGCGGCAGCGGCGCCATTTTAATGTATTGATTTTTTCAATTAAAGTTCGTTTCCTCGACTCGACTCGAAATTGATATCCGACTAAACGTTAGACTTATTGTTTTTGGTAACTAAATCTTTTTGATTTTTTAAACTATTTGAAAACAATTTATTTAAAATCTAATTAATTAACTATTTTAAAACTATCTTAAATGAATTTGAAAACTAATTTTAAACTAAAACTTAAATAAAATATTTAAATCTAATTAATTTTAAACTAGTAACTTTAAAAAAAATCTATTTTAAACAAAACTAATTTATAAAATTTAAACTAAATTTAAATTTATTTAAAAATCCTAGAAGTAAATAAAATATTTTTTTATCTTTTTATATTTTTTTAAAAGTGAATAAAAGAAAATAATTAAGAAAAACTTTTAATCAAAATTAATAACTCCAAAACTAGTATTTAAATAACTAAAAACCGCCAGCTAATATAAAATCTATATTAATTAAATTCTGCCTAATAAAACTCAAAAGTAGTACTAGATCAATTGGTTATGGTGTTTGACAGTTATGCGTGAGGTCGAGGGTTCGAAACCCAGGCCAGACAATTTTTTTTGCAAATTTTAATTTTGGAATATTGATAGAAATCATATCAATTGAATCTGTTTCCCCAGCAGTAAAATCAGCAAATGCAAATAAGCACAAGACACTAAAATAAGCTAAATCAGCTATAAAAGATAAGAAGTTAATAAGCTAATAAGCTTAACCACTAAATAAAAAGAAATAGCACACAAGCTAAACAAAGACAAATAAGCAGTAATAAGACAAATAAGCTAATCAAATCTAAATAAGAAAATAAACAGGAAAGCAAAAAAAAGCTTACAATAAGCAGATCAAAAACATAACGCTGAATCAAAATACGCAGATTAAATTAGATAACTAAAACAATAAATCGAAATAAGCAATTAAATCAGATAACTCAAATTTAAATCGAAATAAGCAGATCCAAACATACAAAATATCCAAAAGCAGATAAAACATAAACATAAACCAAAACAAATAAGCAGATAAATCAAAGAAACTAAAACTTAAACTAAAACTAGAAAATTAAAAAGAGAATAAGCACCTTGTGTCGATATCCGTTATGACGAAGGGTGGTGCTGAACCCTCTTATGAACCGAAAACAAACATCACCTTCATCAACATCATCATCTCGATCCAACAAACCCAAAAATTCAACAGTAACCGTATATAATAATTTTCCAGTGGGGAAAATAATTACACTTTCTTTTTATTTTTTTATATTATAATAATAATAAAAAAAACGCGAACAGTAATAAAAAAGAGAGGCAGATTAAAGATTATAATTTGACAGAAAACTTAATTTGAGACGAAATTAAAAAAAACAACTTTTCATTAATAATTTAAAAATTACAATAACTGGAAAATTAAAAATTACAATAACTGGAAAATTAAAAATTACAATAACCCTAAAACTAAAGAAATTTAAATTAAAGAAAAGTGCTCCCAGTTACATCCTTGATGGGGGTTTTTATAGGCAAAACTCCAAAACCTTCTTGATGGCTTAGAGAGTAAGCATTCAATCCTAACCGCTCTTCTTCTTTTCTCTTTCTTCTTTTCTTCATCTACGGTTGAAAACTCACCAAAAGACACGGATTGCCAACCTGGATGGAAGATGTGCTTCTTGTGTTTGTTTAATGCTGAGGTGGAATCTTTTGATTGGTGGAGGGTTTGTGATGAGTTGTTACATCCAATCACGAAAAAGGATTTAGCCAAGTAGGATTTGGATTGAGGACCACTCCCTTGGTGGATCTTCTGATTCTTATGGGGATTTAATCCCAAACCGTGTGAATTACACGCTTGGATTAAAAGCCCCAATTTTCGTTGGTTATTTTTGTGATCAAAGTAAATTAGGGTTGTGGATTTGGGGTAAAAAAAAAGGTGTTTACTGGTTGTGTTGAGAGAGAGAATAAACAGTGAAAGGGTTTCTTTGTTTTTATCGAATGGAGATAAAAGGTGAGTGGGTAAAAATACGTTTTATAAAAGTGTGTGGTGAGTGAAAGTTATACGTGTGAGGGGGTAAACACGTGGGGGTTGAGTTGTGAGGATTTACGTTTGTGGTTGTTGACTGTGAGGATTGACCAAATTTGATAATCTGTTCACCATTTCAATGGGCTTGGCCCAAGTTAGTGCTTCCATCCGTTTCATTTGTATAAGATCATGGGCTTGTGGCCCATTTGTATTTGCTATCCTGTTGTCCCTAATATATGATGATTGTATAGCACGAATTAAAGAAAGAAAGGTAGATATGAGAAGAATTCTAGAGAGTGAAAGTAGTGAGAGAAAGTAGAGAGAAAATGGTTGGTGAAACTTGTGGAATATTAGATTAGAGAAAATGAAATGACCAACCCCCCTAACATGCTAGGAGGGTAGTATAGATAGTCCACCCACATGCGGGCTTCTTAATGGACTATATGGTTTGGGCCGGGCTTTCCTTTTGGGCTTTAGTTACTTATTAATGAACTTTAGCCTAAAGTTAAGCCCGTATAACACGACTAATATACTACCTATTACAACGTTCTAAAATACGATACATAATAAACATATGACCGAGCATTCTTGTTTGGCTCAATATTTTGAGACTAACAATCTCCCCAATGAGAGGTCATAAACCTTAGTCATTTAGGAAATTTGTAGAGATTACTAATCTCGCCATAAATGAGTCTTGAACGTGTAATAGTAGTCTTGTTCCTTCATGTTGTGATCTTTGAGCCTTTGTCGTTGTCTTTCGACTTTGTCTTTAAGCTTGAGATCTTCAAATCATCCTTGACTTGTCTTTGCCATCTTACGATCTTGTGTCTTCATTCACATGCTCACACTATTAATTGTTGAATATGTCTTTAGGCATGAGTATGTGGTTTCTGAATCTTTGACTTTGCTGAGTACACCGTGACGCCACCTTCTCGAGACAAAACATAGACACGGACTGAATGTCTTTGACATTCGTCCTAAATCGGTAGCGTTTTACCTCCGGTCGGTGAAGACCGTTATACGATATTAAATATCGTACCTGTGATCAGGTAGATTCAATTAAGAATCTCCTTGACAGGGTTTCGCGACTGTACCAGCCGTTCTCTTTACTCGACCGTCTCAAAGCAAGACTGCGAACATAAAGAGTGAATCAATTGGATAGATATCCACTTGATTTAAGTCGTCAATTCAAATTCCTGGAACAAGTTTGATTCGTAGAGAATCTTACCATTGTTGCTTTCCAGTTGACACAAGTTTGATTCATAAGAATCTCACAAGTCACCTACCGTAGCGCTGTTTGATGTTGACACTAGAAGGATTTCCATTCGTCACTGTGGATATTAATGAATATCACTCTGAATGTTCTGGCAAGACCATAAAGATATTGCGTAGAAACCTGAAACAAGTTTGAATCAATTCAGAATCAAACCAGTGTTGCTTTTCAGTTTTGCACATGTTCAATTAATAAAGAATCTTGCATATGACCTACCGCAGTGCTGTTTGATTTTAACACTGGAAGGATTTCCACTCATCATTGTGAATACTGAGTAGTATCACTCTGAGTGTTCTAGCAATATCACAAGGATATAGCGTAGGACTCTCTTTATCTTCATTCGTGTGTCCTAACGAGATTTGATTGATATCTTGGCTCTAGACTCGATTTGTGCACTTTTAGTGGTCGGAGGCTGGAGCAGATGCCACCTATTCAATATCAACTATCTCGGAGTGAGAAAGTCAATAGAAGTCGTGTTGATCTCCGTGACAATAAAACAAACTTCTTTTGAGAGAAGCCTGAGTAGCTAGGAAAGGGTTGTGCTTCACATCACTGGGTCCATGATGAGTTTGTCTTCATGATGAGTTGACCCGGTTTCTGCCTAAGTTGTATGGAGGGCTTCTTTCTTTACACCCTTTATCCTTACATTTCTTTTTCATTCTTCAACCCCTTCAATGCTTACCAAGACATCATTACTAGCACCTTGTTGTGATTGTTCCAGTGCTAGCATCAGTACTTAGTCGGCATTCAGCTACGTTCACATTCTACTCCATCTTTCCTAAGGACTTCTAATAATCTATTGGATTGTCCCTGGGAAGATTCCTCCGGTTCTGGTTGGATCATAGGACTTAAACCTAACCACCCTTTTGACACCAATAACGTCGTGAATTAAAGATGTTGTGGGTATTTGATCGTAACCATGAAAACCACTTTAAATTCTAACAAAGTGTTTGAAAAACATTTAACACCTTGCTAGTTTTGTCGTTTCAGAAATGCTCCCCCTTCACATGTGCATCGATAATCGAAAGTGTTTCGCACATGTAGGTAAGAGTTAAAGTGCTTTAGTCTTATATTAGATCACATTTTAATCACATTTTCTCCCCTATCTCTAATATATAAAATCTTTTGATATTAGAGATACCAAATTTGATTAAAATATATTTTGAAAAAATAGTCTTGAAATCTCCGGGAGAAAGATGTGTTAATCTTTTGCATGAAGTTAAAATGCTCCCCCTCAAAAATTGATCCAATTGAATTGTCATTGTGAGGATATGATCCACATTTCGCTTTTTGAGGATGGGAGTTGTTGAACACACAATTTTTGAAAGATTTTGAATATCATTGAAAAATTCATGAAAAAATTGTGTTCAACGCTTTTTGAAAAATCAATTATTTTTGTCGAAAGGTTTTTCTAAAGCATAAACTTGAGTTCATAGACTTTGAATGTCTTGACGAATCCACTCAAGTGTAAGAAGATTTCTCTTCTTTTGCTGAGAGTAAGTGTACTAAATCGTACACTCCCCCGTGAATATCGATCCGGGTTGCAATCTGAAAGTGATTACAAGCCATTGTGTTGAGCTCAAAACTTTGAATGTTTTGTGACAAGCTCAACACGTGATAGATTGCTCTACCCGTTGTTTGGAAATATTTGTCCAAAATAGACAATTTCCTTTATTAAAAGAAGAAATGACATGTTTTGAAAAATATTTACAACTTTCATTCGAGCTTTATGTACACACCCGTGTCGTTATTGAGCGACATTTCTAGGCACGTCCATATTATCGATACTGAAAGACATGTCGAGAAGTATATTATTGGATTTTGAAAGATTTTTAATTTTGTGTTTTGCTTTTATGTGTTTTATATTTTTGTATTTTGCTTTTTCAAAGATATTTACAGGTTGATGTTTGATAGATAAATCAAGCAGGCACCTTTGCCAGAATCTCCAGGTCTGCTGGAGTCAAACATCTCATACCAATTTGCCTAACGAGGTACTCAAACCTTTCTTTCGACAGAGCTTTCGTAAACAAGTCGGCTAATTGGTAATCCGTTCCAACAAAGTATAATTCAACGATACCTCTTTCAACTTGTTCCTTTATGAAGTGGTATCTGACATTGTAACACCCCCAAATTTATACAACTCAGTACAGCGGAAGACTAGTTGGTGTTACGGGATAGCACATTACTCACATCATAGACAACACATAAAAATCGCGTCGTTTAATAATAAATCATTTCCATTCATAAATGTCAAAGTTACATCGGTCCCAAGTCATTATATTTCATACAAAGTTTTACAAAGTATTTGAATGGAAAATATAGTTTAAGTGCGGGCCATGAATTCTTGTTGTCTTCCCGAGAATTACCTTCAAGTACCTGAGATAAAACATGTTAAAAGAAAAGGTCAGCGATAACGCCGAGTGAATTCATAGAGTTTAATAAAATTCATCAATATAATATCAGTATAAAATTATTACTGAAAATCATTTTTGTACAAACCATTTTAATAGGCTATAAAATAGCCAAAGTCATTTTATACAAATCTTCATCAAAATCATAATATAGGCATTTGCCTTAAAAATCATTATACGAATCGTTGTCGTTAAAAACACCATACAATACGTTTTGCAACGTTGTATAGATTAAATAAAACCGTTATATGAATATGGCTTAAAAAGCCTTAAAAATCATTATACGAGCCAATGTCGTAAAAACGTCATACAATACGTCTTACGACGTTGTATGAAAATAAAAACCGTTATATGAATATGGTTATGAAAACCAAAAATACAATCATAATATCAATAGTATGACCCTGTATTGCTAGTCAGGCAATACATCGTAATTCGGAGCGTCTATTATTATTTTGTTAACTGTGGATTATTATAAGCCGCATGACATTGTTACCTTACTAAACCAAAACGGGTAGCTAACCCGATACCAATTTTGCCCATCTAAAGTAGCGTGTCGTCACAAAGGTCACGCTATGGAAATCTTCTCATACATAAATTCGCTTACCAATCAATGTGGCACGACGGGGATCAACCGTCAAGGCGCGAACTGGGGTGATCGTCCCCAAATAGTACTATTAAATGCATAAGCGTCTACCAACTCCCGGTAGTTCACAATTCATGCTAATGGGACTTTTAGTGACATAACCTAACTTTAATAATCAATTTAATTTCATCTATCGGGTCTATTAATCATTTATCGGGTCATACAATAGGGTCATTCAATCATTCGGGTCCAAAATCAATAAACAAACAATCGGGACAAATGGTGTCTAAACTTTTATAAAAACTAACATGTTATCTCCCTCGCGGGTTTATAAAGCATTTATAAAACATTTAAAAGAGTACGAGGCTATGAACTCACGTTGATGTGGGAAGGCGGGTTATCGGCAATTCGGACGTATGGTACGTGCTTCAATCACGGAAACCTAGACAAATAATAATCGGTCTTAGACGTTTGTCCAATGACTTTATAAAATATCAATTATGTATACATATGATGATTATATATATATGATGATCAAGTGGGTTTACATATTCTCGTTTACTCATTTTAGAGTTATGTGTTGATGACTTTTATACTAGTTTTCTCGTCTTACCTATTTACGTGTTTTAGGTCCAACAAGCTTATTATAAGTTATTTAACTTATTTTAATCCATTTTGTACTTTTATTATCAGTACATACACTTTCAAGTTGGGCCCAAATGGGTTAAGCCCAATAAGTTCTTTTTATGGGTGTTTATCTTATTTAGTCCAATTATTAGCCCAAGTATTAGTCCACTATGTTTACTTAGCTCGTTAATGTCCGTATGCCCTAAAGTTCGGGTTTTATTGGTTTTTACTTGTTATACATGTCTATATATCAGTATATAAGTTTTATAAAGTTTTCATTAGACGGGTCCAACCATCTAAGTTTTATTTAACAAAAACGTTAATTTTACGGCAATAGCCGAAAAAGTCGTAAAAATCATATTTATAGTTTTTATTACTTATAAACATTATTTCACCACCATTTATATAATTTATCTATTTGATTAACCTTTTATATATATTTATATAAATAAGTTTTATAAGTTAGTGGGTTTTTATTTTACATTTTATATATTAAAATGTGAGTGCTTATATAATAGTATTATTCTTTAATTTCCAAAAATCTGATTTTTAACTTTATCTTCACCAAAACTGCCATATCTTGAGTTCTACATGGAGATAGAAGCTCAAATTTTTATCACATAAACTACATGATATGTGCTACATTTAACTCTTCTATAGATACTGTTGAATCATCCTTTAAGTATTTTCTGAAAATCGTCCAAAACAGTAACTTCAGATTTATACCCTAAACTTGTTTTGATCATATCTCACTCATTATTTTGATTCCATTGCATGGCCAACTCTCACATGTGTACAAGACCCATAGATTACTGTATATCCATTCTACTTCATCATTTTGTCAGTCCATGACCTGTTTACTTACTGTTTTATACAGCCATGCAAATTAATCAAGATTTTAACCTTGTTTCATATGGTTTTTCACCTTTTTGATCATGTTTATCAACAACAAATCCCCACATAACATTTTTATCATCATATAATCATCATAAATATATACAATAGGAAATAAAATACATGTTTACATAATCAAAATAACAAGAAGTTGAGGAGGACAATCTTTATACCACCAAGTTGATGTTGGTTATGATTTGCACATGGTTTTTGATGGAGAAACTTGTGCTTAGCCAACACCATCTTCAAGACCACCATGCTCCATGAACTCCTTGTGAAAAATCAGCCCTACTACTCCATGAAAACTCCTCCTTGGATGTTATAACTTGCACCAATCTTCATCTTTTTGAATGGAGATTAACATATGTTAATTATAACATATGTTTGTGGTTAAATTTTGTAGGAATGGTGGTGTTCTTTGGAGAAATGGGACGGCATTAATGGAGTTAGAGAGAGGGATGTAGCTAGTTTGCATGAGTGGAATGAGAAAAGTGGTTTAAGTTGCTGGTTTTGATGTTGTGAAAGGCTTACATGGTAAGCTAATAGACAAGTGTAAGGTTTAAGCTAGATAAATGACACCTTATGGTGTTGCTAGTTATCTTGGCCGGTTTTGGGAGTGGGGTGGGACAAGTGTCCCACTTGTCTCATCCCATTTATTTACGGGTACTCCTCGATTCTAGTTTCCTCGATTTGCGTGCCCTCGGGTCGTTTTACGAAAAAAGTTTTTATAAATTATGAATCAATGTCACAAAACGAATCCAATAAAAATTGTCTCATCAAAAACGGAGTTCGAAAACTTAAATACGTAATCCTAAGGTTTCCGGTTTAGTCGTAAAGGACGTTAAAATAAAATCGTAAGTCCTAATCTCTTCTCGTAAATTTGTGAGTTTATGAACCAACACAAATTTAAAACTCCAAAATAATATTCACGAATAAATTTATTTTCTTAAATGTCGGACTGTCACCAAAGACGGTGTATGTAAACGTAAGCACGTAACGTTGAATCCTCCGGTTTAGACATAGTCAATGCTACTCCAAGACATAAATCCAAATTTCTTCCCAAAAATATGTGAGTTCATATTGTAACATTAAAATAATGTTTTTAAATAATATTTGAGAATAAAATATCAACCATAATTTGACGGATTGTCACAGCATTTACCCCTAAACAGGATCTTTGTCCTCAAAGATCATCTTACCTTACTACTCGCTTCCTATAGAGTTAAAGCTATGTGGGTATTTCCTCCACATTCGGTCTTTTCTCACAAGTGTAATCCATTATAATACGCGAGTTTCATTAAACATAACTACGGGAATAAGATCAGGCTTAATGTTGACTTACTTTCTCTACCCATGATGTTCACGGGTTTTTGATGAATGCAACTTTTCGCCGATCTAAGCTCTATTAAGAAGAATTCAGATTTTAACTTGATAGATATTCCATCAAGTTCGATTTATAAAAATTCACGCAGTCCTTGAAGTCCTAGGGTAGATCCAGCTTATATGCCTTTCAATCCCAACTTTTACATCATCTCAATGGTCCCATACAATCGGGGACTTATATCCCATGATTTGTCAGATCATGAATGTGACAATCCGTCAATTTACGATTGATATTTTATTCTCAAATATTATTTGAAAATATTATTTTAATGTTACAATATGAACTCACTTATTTTTGGGAAGCAATTTGGATTTACGTCTTGAAGTAGCGTCGACTACGTCTAAACCGGAGGATTCAACGTTACGTGCTTACGTTTACATACACCGTCTTCGGTGACAGTCCGACATTTCAGAAAATAAATTTATCCGTGAATACTATTTTGGAGTTTTAAATTTGTGTTGGTTCATAAACTCACAAATTTACGAGAAGAGACTAGGACTTACGATTTTATTTTAACGTCCTTTACGACTAAACCGGAAACCTTAGGATTACGTATTTACGTTTTCGAACTCCGTTTTTGATGAAACAATTTTTATTGGATTCGTTTTGTGACGTCGATTCATAATTTATAAAAACGTTTTTCGTAAAACGACCCGAGGGCACGCAAATCGAGGAAACTAGAATCGAGGAGTACCCGTAACTAAATGGGATGAGACAAGTGGGACACTTGTCCCACCCCACATCAAAACCGGCTACACACTAACACAAACCACTTTGGTGGCAAGTTCTTACTTAAACTAGCTACACTTGTCACTTGTAGCTTACCAAATAAGCCACTAACCTCACAAAACCATCAAACCCTCACTTACTCTCATTTGTAACATGCAAAACTAGCTACAACTCTCTCATTTTCTCTTCCTTATGCCGTCCACCATTCAACCCCAATCACCCCATTCATACAAAATTCTAGCCATAAACATTTGTTATAATTAACATATGTTAATCTACATTCAAAGAGATGAAGATTGGTGGTCATTTTAACATCCAAGGAGGAGTTTTCATGGAGTGGTAGGGCTGATTTTCCACAAGAAGTTCATGGAGCATGGTGGTCTTGAAGATGGTCATGGTTGTCTACAAGTTTCTCCATCAAAAACCATGTCCAAATTATAATCTACATCAACATGGTGGTATAAAGATTGTCCTCCTCAACTTCTTGTTATTTTGATTATGTAAACATGTATTTTATTTCCTATTGTATATGTATATGATGATTATATGATGATAAAAATGTTATGTGGGGATTTGGTGTTGATAAACATGATTAAAAATGTGAAAAACCATATGAAACAAGGTTAAAATCTTGATTAATTTACATGGCTGTATAAAACAGTAAAGAAACATGTTATAAACTGATGAAATAATGAAGTAGGATCTATTTACAGTAAGCTATGGGTCTTGTACACATGTGAGAGTTGGCCATGCAATGGAATCAAAATAATGAGTGAGATATGATCAAAACAAGTTTAGGGTATAAATCTGAAGTTACTGTTTTGGACGATTTTTAGAAAATATTTAGAAGATGATTCAACAGTATCTATAGAAGAGTTAAATGTAGACATATCATGTAGTTTATGTGATAAAAATTTGAGCTTCTATCTCCATGTAGAACTCAAGATATGGCAGTTTTGGTAAAGATGAAGTTAAAAATCAGATTTTTGGAAATTAAAGAATAATACTATTATATAAGCACTCACATTTTAATATATAAAATGTGAAATAAAAACCCACTAACTTATGGATTTTATTTATATAAGTATGTAAAAGGTTAAATAAGTGGACATTTTATAAAAATGGTAACTTGTTAAGTTTTATAAGTTATAAAACTATAAACTTGATTTTTACGACTTTTTCGGCTATCGCCGTAAAATTAACGTTTTTGTTAAATAAAACTTAGATGGTTGGACCCGTCTAATGAAAACTTTATAAAACTTATATACTGATATATAGACATGTATAACAAGTAAAAACCGATAAAACCCGAACTATAGGGCATACGGACATTAACGAGCTAAGTAAACATATTGGACCAATACTTGGGCTAATAATTGGACTAAATAAGATAAACACCCATAAAAAGAACTTATTGGGCTTAACCTATTTGGGCCCAACTTGAAAGTGTATGTACTGATAATATAAGTACAAAATGGATTAAAATAAGTTAAATAACTTATAATAAGCTTATTGGGCTTAAGACACGTAAACGGGTAAAACTAGTAAACTAATATAAAAGTTATCGACATATAACACTAAAAGGAGTAAACGAGAATATGTAAACCCACTTGATCATCATATATATATATATAATCATCATATGTATACATACTTGTTATTTTTATAAAGTCATTGGACAAACGTCTAAGACCGATTATTATTTGTCTAGGTTTCCGTGATTGAAGCACGTACCGTACGTCCGAATTGCCGATCACCCGCCTTCCCATATCAATGTGAGTTCATAGCCTCGCACTCTTTTAAATGTTTTATAAATGTTTTATAAACCCGCGAGGGAGATAACATGTTAGATTTTATAAAATAGGACACCATTTGTCCCGATTGTTTGTTTATTGATTTTGCACCCGAATGATTGAATGACCCGAATGTATGACCCGATAAATGATTAAAGGACCCGATAGATGAAATCAAATGGATTATTAAAGTTAGGTTATGTCACTAAAAGTCCCATTAGCATGAATTGTGAACTACCGGGAGTTGGTAGACGCTTATGCATTTAATAGTACTATTTGGGGACGATCACCCCATTTCGCGCCTTGACGGTTGATCCCCGTCGTGCCACATTGATTGGTAAGCGAATTTATGTATGAGAAGATTTCCAATAGCGTGACCTTTGTGACGACACGCTACTTTAGATGGGCAAAAATTGGTATCGGGTTAGCTACCCGTTTTGGTTTAGTAAGGTAACCATGTCATGCGGCTTATAATAATCCAAGTTAACAAAATAATAATAGACGCTCCGAATTACGATGTATTGCCTGACTAGCAATACAGGGTCATACTATTGATATTATGATTGTATTTTGGTTTTCATAACCATATTCATATAACGGTATTTATTTGATTTTATACGACGTCATAAGACGTATTGTATGATGTTTTTACGACATTGGCTCGTATAATAATTTTTAAGGCAAATGCCTATATTATGATTTTCGATAAGGATTTTTATAAAATGACTTTGGCTATTTTATGGCCTATTACAAAGATTTGCATAAAATGATTTTGGCTATTTTACGGCCTATTACAATGATTTGTACGAATTGATTTTTGGTACTAATTTTATACCAAAGTTATATTGATGGAATTTATTAAACTCTATGAATTCACTCGGCGTTATCGCTGACCTTTTCTTTTAACATGTTTTATCTCAGGTACTTGAAGGTAATTCTCGGGAAGACGACAAGAATTCATGGCCCGCACTTAAACAATATTTTCCATTCAAACACTTTGTAAAACTTTGTATGAAATGTAATGACTTGGGACCTATGTAACTTTGATGTTTATGAATGGAAATGATTTATTATTAAACGACGCGATTTTTATGCGTTGTCTATGATGTGAGTAATGTGCTATCCCGTAACACCAACTAGTCTTCCGCTGAACTGAGTTGTATAAATTTGGGGGTGTTACAGTTTGGTATCAGAGCTCTCGTTATAGAGAACGAAAGATTTTTAAAACTAAGGTTTTGAATAAAACTTTTCAAAATCTTTTAACTAAAAACATTTTTCTAAAAATGTCTAAAAATCTTTTGACTATAACGATGCCGAAGAATTCCCGAGTTACCGACAAGGCCAAGACTGAGAAGTGTTATTTTAATATATATATAACTTGGATTATATATATATATATGATGTAATTTTATTAAATGATTGTTTGATGATTATTTTGATTTTTATACAAGGTATTTATACGACGTAGATTGTCACAAGTAACCCTAACTCCCCCTAGTAAATTAATCGAAGCTATTCTCGTAGGAATTCTAGCTATCCTAGATCTAAACCAAGTTGCGGATATTTATGATCCCAACAAATGGTTGATATTCGTAGAAATGTAGATATTAGTTGATTGTGTTATTGAAAAAGAATTGGCGAGATTAAATCTGATATCGATGTCATGACGATCTTTCCTTATAGAGTGGAGTTTGACAAAACTTTATCACCTGGAAAGATGTCATCTGATTCGTTGTCATCCAATTCTTAAATTGAAATCGAAAGGGTGAATGTTGCACTTGAGGCTGTTATTGGAACCATTACCCAAAAGCCTCATGCCACTAATACCTTTCCGAGAAGTCTAGTTGAATGATCAAGTCATTTCATACTAGTGACTTATTTGATAATTGTTGTTGTAAGAGCTAATAGGATTGGAAATTAAGTGTTTATTCATATTGAGATTGTATTGCCTTTACAAGGCCGAAGAATAAGATTGAAAGTGTTGGAGAATGAAGTAGGATATTGACTTGAGTATAAAATTTGTTAAAACTTGGATAAAGTAAAATTTAACCCGTATGGAATATGAGATTGTTAAGAGGAAGTCGTTAAGTTTTGTGATTGAATTATAAGGATTTAATTGATTATTGATTTGTGTTAAGGGTTGTTCCTAGGCCATTGTCCACTAATGAGGATGCCCAGTGTCCAAGAAATTAATTGAAGAAATCTTCTTCTGAATTGAGACCGATGGATCTTCTGGGACATGTGGAACACCTAATGACTCTTGTAGATTAGTATTCATTGTGGTATCTTTTAAAAATCCCTAACTTAACTGAGATATCAGTGGGTAGGATGAGTTTTGAGAATTGTATGACATAGTGACATGTAATGTGTTACGGTACAATTTTGACTTGTTTGTGATTAATGAAAAGACTACCTTTGATTGCTAAATTCTACATGTATCGATATTATCTATCTTTTATTGCTTCATCCTAATGTTCGCATTAGTGATGCAACCATTGAGCAAGTACTCATCTATATTTGAGTTACGTTGTGGATTATTCTTATTGAGTGCCATCAAGATCATGAACCTCATGATTATTTGGCTAAGCTCATTTCCTATCATATCGTAGTTAGTTCTTGGTGAAAAAGCTTTCATCACTCTTCTGCAGACCACACATTGTTTTTATAAAGTTAAAACAGTATCCTTTGAGAAATTTAATTTTCATCACTATAAGGATTATTCGAAGTAAGATTTATAAGTGATTGTTATCAACGTAAAGTTGTTTAAGAAACACTTTGGAAAACCTAATTGTTTTCATAACAAAGAAAATCATTGTAAATTTATTTTTGATTCTTATTTAAGAATTAAGCATGAAAATGTTTTTACAAATATGATGATAAAATTTTGACGAACTGAGTATTGCATCGTTAGTCTTGAAATTGTATATAGTTGCGCGCCTACATACAATTTGGAATGGACTATGCAAGACTGATTAGTAGTCATCATAAAACAAATGAATAAACACTACATTTTCTTTGAAGATTGCGAAAGATTAAAATTTATGAGATCTGCAAGAAGTGAAAAACAAGGACATAGTGTTAGGGACACCTACATATGTGCCTGTAACATCTCTTCTTCTGAGTTGAATTTACTCATCTGTGGAAATTGTCTTATTTGACAATTGACAATTCTTTCTTGTCCAATTCTCCCGTAGTGAGATTCTTAGGAAAAGTATCTGATTACCGAGTGTTGATACCCGACTGGATGTATTGACGTTCTTATCATTTCTTATGATTTGATTTCATTTGAATGACCTGGGTAACGATCCGAGGAGCTTTCGAATGCGTACTCAAATTATGAAAACATGGGATATATTCATATTCGCTAAATGTTTTCGTCTGTGTCTAATTTGAAATTCTCTCGCGTAAATCATGCGTTGACCTTACTCTTTAGTTGATAGTTGTGTCTCCATGTATCCTTGAATTTGCAAAGGATTATGAATTATCATTAGTCTTTTGAGAAGTTCACATCTTATCGACGGCAATAAAACTGAAAAGTTGATAATTCCAGTAGAATGGATTGATTGATTATGACATGACGACATTGTCTTAATTGATGGGAACTCGAGTAGAATTCCCCTAAAAAGATAAGATGTTGATTATCAAAAGTGAACTAAATAATTCTTGACGGATGATCATATCCTGTATTTAGACTTGAGATTATATTGTGATTGGTTGTGAACTAGTTATAGATATTGTAATCTAGAAAGAACCTAGTATGTATTTATTAAAAGATGTTTCTGTTATCTGAAACTTTAGGAAGTATTTGTTGGTGAATTACCTAGAATTTTGCCATTAAGGCAAGTAGAAATTGGTATTGATTATATTTCCGGTGCTGCACCTGTGGCTTGTGCACTGTACGTCAGCACCATCTGAATTAAAGGAATTACCGTACAACTGAGAAAGTTGTCGGAGAAAGATTTTATTATACCAAGCCTGTCATCCTGAAGAGCTATGGTGTTATCTTTCCTTATATTTATAGATTACTGTGACTGAGTAAACTGACAATCGAAAACGATATCCATAACTCGAAATGGAAGAATTGTTCGATCATTTATAAGGTTCTAGCAAATTTGATCCATGGCATGGTTATCATCAACTTCGCATCTGCGAAAGAGATTATCTATTCCAATCATCACATCCCGAACTTGTGATGAACGTTATGAGTTTCACGTGATGTCGTTTGGATTGACAATGCACATGTAGTATTCATAATTATGATGAATCATGTGTGTAGGATGTAATTTGATAAATTCATGCTCGTGATCATTAAGGACTATTTGTTTGTATATAAGAATAAGGATGAATTAATAATTATTAATAAGAATGCCCTGGATTGGCTAAACGATAAAAACATGTACCTTGAATAATTAACACGTGATTAAAGACTTAATACTTTACATGATTTGACTATGGGATTAAAAGGATAATGGAATATAAATTGACTCTTCAAAAATTAAGAGCCCTTTTAAGACTTTGGATTTTACCAAAAAGAAATGGGAATATGTTTTGACAAATGTTTTAACAAAGGATTTTAAGGGATTATTCCCTTATACACAAACCATTTAACTAAACATCTGTTTAGGGGTAAATGTTTGTGTATACCTCAAGATAACTTAAAAAGGATTGAGGAAAACCATTTATACCATAACCTGAAAACTTAAAACGACAAATTTTGCTTTTCAACTAAGAAAATTTTGACCAAAGTATAAACAAAGGTTTTTCGAACATTTACGAAATTTTATTAAATATTTTCGATAAATCAACAAAAATCTTGTTAATTAAATTCAAATTTATTTTGAACATTTTATATAATTGGTTGAACTAAGAAATTTAAAATTTTTACGTTTACGCTTCATAAAAATTAACTAATAATTATTTTATTAATTATAATAATTATCGACGCTTTAGACAACAGATTGAGTAAAACGGATAAAAATGATAGATGAGACGAAACTGAAACTTAGAAAATATGAAGAAAGTTGAACGTAAGTACTGACGCATAATATAGAAAGAATATCTGAGTGAATTGTGGACATGATAATTATAACATCATGAGAAGTGAATATAGATACTGACATATTATATAAAAAGGATAAAGAATCAATTAAGATGTATTTCTTGATAATGAAGGTACAAAATAATTTGCCGAACGTTATAAAAACAAACAATGTTTGTAAAAAGGATAATATAGATAATAAAAAGGGATTCGCGGCTAATGTGAACCATTAAAATTTAGAAGCCGATAGCGTTCAATACTTTAAAGGCCACTTGTGGTTGCCTAACTATGAAGGATTGTGAGATATATCTATGTTGGAATTTGTAAGTATAAGTATTATATGTATGTCATTTTTGACTAAAAGTATCTTCGTCTGAATAAGTAATAAGTGTGAAAACACTTATCCTTTTACCACTTATTTCCAATAATAACAAGACCAAAACGTGTGATTTATGTCGTAAAAGTCAGAATTATGCGTGGTTTGTGTTTTTATTGTGTTTTAGGACCAAAATATGAAAAAGGAAGAAAACACGGGCTTTCACGGGCTTTTATTGAAGAAAACGGGAAAAAGACAAAGTCAAAAGATCAAGAGTGCAAAAAGAACGGAAGTCCAAGGCTTATTCTGAAGATTTATCGAAGAAAAAGTCAAAAGACGGAAGTTTAACGAAGTCGAAGAACTTAAGTCTAATAGAAGAAGAAAATTAAAAGACAAGTTCAAATCCCGAGACGACAAAGACGAAGAATTAAAGTCGAGTCGAGAAAACGTGAAGAAAGCAAGAAAGAAGATGCAACACATGCACTCCTTCCACCTTCCCTATAAATACCCTCCTAATAGTCATTAGGAGGGTGGTTAGATTTTTAGTTAATTTTTCACTTTTTAGTTTTCTCTAGTTTTTTAGAGAGAGAAAGTCTTAAACTTTCTCTCACTAGTTCATCTTTTTCTTTTAATCTTTCAAGATTAAACATCTTTGTATTGCTTATTTCATTAATCAAAGTTCCATATTAAGCTTTTATTTCTTAATCTCATTCTACTTTTCTTTGATTTAAGATTGATTTTGGTGCGATTATCATGTGATCCGTGTTGTTCTAGTTGATTTCGTGCTTAAAAAGTTAATCTTTTTATCATTTCATAAGTTTTCATTTGATTAAGCTTTAAGACTTTTGTGCTTATTAGCTTATTTTTATGATTAGCTTATTTTTCTCATTAAAAAGTTTTATTAAAAAGTTTATGTTTTTATTGTTTGATCTAAAAAGTTGTTTGATTTCGCATTAGATAAGTTCATTAAAGTGCTTATTTGATTCGATAGATTATTTGGATTGATAAGTTTCGGGTGTTAGCTTAGAATTTTAGCTTATTACCTAGCTTTTCCCATTTCCACAAATTTCGGAAAGGGTGGTAAAGCCCCTTTCCGATTGGGTCATTCCGACCGGTACACCATCATAACCAATTTCCATAATTTTAGGAAAGGGTTTAAAACCCCTTTCCGATTGGTCTTCATATTCCGACGACAAGGCCTTTGCCCCGTGTTCCGATTGGGTTGTCTGGCCAGTATTCCGACGGTACCACTTCAGCATTCCGATTGATCCAATCGGATTAGGGTTTGATATTCAGATTGGATATCTTCACTTATTCCGATTAGTAGCCCGTTTCATTTTCCGATTGACCCTTTGTCCCGTATTCCGATTGTAAGCAGGTAGGATATTCCGATTGGTGTTTATTGACAAGTATTCCGATTGATTCCATTGTGGGGGATATTCCGACCAGTGTTACCATATTCCGATCTGTCGATCGGAAAACATTCCGATCGGGGGCTCTTGTGGCTTGTTTTGGTTTCTTTCGATATCACTTTCTTATAGTACTTTTTATTTTCTGAAAATTTTCAAAGTGTTAGTTTTATTTAGTGAGTTAGTATTTTCCATTGTCACCTTTACGTTTATATGCATTTGTTTTTACTCGTTATTCAAATTAATCTTTTAAACTTCCATTTTACTCAACGACACTTTAATTACTTGCTAATAGTTTAAATCAAACAAACCAAACCATTCTCTTGATCCACCAAAAGACGATTGAGTCGCACTTAAGACCGGTTTTCAATTCGAAAAGATTCGGTTTAACGAACTTTCATACTAGGCCTCAAAACCAAGTATTAAATGGCGCCGTTGCCGGCTCTTTTCGTTAAGATAAACGGTTTCTAGTGAGAGACGCATTGAATTTTGGGATCCGTTCGTTGAACGTTATTTTCATTGCTATAAAAATTTCCAAAAATCCATAAAAAATATAAAACTCTTCAAAAATACAAAAATATTAAAAAACCTATAAAAACCAAAAATATTATATTCTTTGTGTATATTTTTCTTCTGCAGGTGCATGCGTACTAGATCTACGAACTATTCTGAGCCCGAGAATCGTGAAGATTTAGATATGGCTGGTATTAACAACAATAATCACCCACCTCAAAACAATTTGAATAACAACAACACCAACAACAACAACAACAATGTCCTTCTACATGATTTACGAACCATGGAGGAATTGTGTCAACCCACCATGAACGGACGCGGAGGCCCGATTGCGCCAATGCACGTCATGGCTCAGGAGTTTTCGTTGAAGCATCACATGATACAACAAGTGCAAACGAACCCATTTCGTGGAATTCCGGATGATGATGCCAACAAACACCTCGACAAATTCATTACCATTACCCAAAGCATGAAGTGCCCCGGTGTTTCTATGGATGACCTTCGCCTCCAACTTTTTCCACACTCGCTTTCTCACCATGCCGAAAAATGGTTTGACCGTCTTCCTAAGAATTCTATTCATACGTGGAATGACATGACTCAACGCTTTTTATCGCGCTACTTTCCCCCATCCATGGTCACTAGCCTTCGTAACCAAATCAGTGGATTTATGCAAGAGAATGATGAATCGCTTTTCGATGCTTGGGAACGCTACAATGATTTGATCGACCGCTGTCCTAATCATAATATGCTCCCCGTCACTCTCATTGACACCTTTTACAATGGTCTCACTTTTCGTGATCGTGACACGATCAATGCCGCCGCCGGTGGTACTTTTATGAAAAGGAGACCGGAGGAGTGTCGAGAGTTGATTGAAAACATGACTACTCACCACAAGAATTGGGATTCATCCGCATCCTCAAGATCTAACTCGAGAGTCAATGTTTCTTCTTCTTCCTCCAATCCTGAAATGTCTGAAATTTCTCGACAACTCGCTGAAATGAACAAGAATTTCATGGCCATGGCCACAAACCACTTTCAACAAGCTAAAGCCGTTGCTATTTCTTGTGACACATGTGGTGGCCCTCACTCTTATAATGATTGTCCTTCCACCCAAGGCAATTATTCTGAAAACGTTAACGCAGCTTACGACACTTATCCCACGGGAGGCTATCAAGCTCGCCCTCAAGGAGACCGTGGCTTGCTAAGTTATCGCTCCAACAATTATCTTGCTCCTCCCGGTTTCCCTCCTGCAAACCAAAACCAACAACAAAGCTACAATCAATCCCAACCTCGTGCAAATAATCAGTATCAATCCCAAAGAAACCCATACCCAACTCAAGGAAATTCTCAACCTTACCAGGCTCCACCTCTCAATCGACCGATGGCAGTGAATCCAGATGTCGAGACATTTATGAAGACCAATCGGGAGTTGGTGACGAATCTTCAGAGTCAAGTCCGCAACTTGAAGGGAGAAATGGCAAAGCAAGGGAACGATATTCGAGCCGAGCTAAGGAATGATATGGCCAAACACAATGATGCAATGAATGCAAACATGCAAAACTCTTTTAACAATCAAGCTCTTCACCTTCGTGATATGATTGGTTCGCTCATCCAAGGTAATCAACCCTCTTCTTCGGGCACTCTTCCGAGTAATACCGTTGCGAATCCAAGAGGGGAGATGAAAGCAATCACCACTCGAAGTGGAAAAGGTTATATGGAACCCGAGCTTCCTACACCTCCACCCGTGATTGTGAACAAGGAAACCGAGCAATTTTCCCCACCTCCTTCACCTTCTATCCCCATTTCCCCACCACCCGTGGTTGTGAGTGATCCTATCCCCTTAAAGCCTTCTTCTTCATCCAATATACCTTATCCTTCAAGGTTGAGGAAAGAGAAGCAAAAGAGCAAGGATGATATTCAGGTTTCAAACTTTCTAAAAATGTTTAAACAATTGAATTTTAACATCTCCTTTGCCGAGGCTCTCGCTCACATGCCCAAATACGCTAAGATGTTTAAAGATCTTTTAAGTGATAAGGAAAAGCTTCTTGACATTGCTCAGACCCACCTTAATGAGAATTGCTCCGCAGTGCTCTTAAGGTAATTGCCCACCAAACTTGGTGATCCGGGTCGCTTCTTGATTCCTTGCAACTTCCCGGGAATAGAGAATTGCATGGCCCTAGCCGATCTAGGTGCTAGTATAAACTTAATGCCTTTAAGTTTTTGGAAGCAATTATCTCTCCCCGAGCTAGTCCCCACCAAATGACTTTGGAATTAGCGAGCCGTACGGTTGCTTATCCAGTGGGGATAGCCGAAGATGTCTTTGTTGGCGTCGATAAATTCACCTTCCCGGCGGATTTTGTCGTCGTTGATTACGAGATGGATCCCCGTGTTCCATTAATCGTCGGACGTCCATTTCTGAGGACCGGTCGCACTCTCATTGATGTTGCCGCAGCCGAAATAATCATGAGAGTTGGTGACGATAAAATTGTCTTCAACATGGGTAAGATTTCTAAGCAACCTTATTCATATGCGAGTGTTAACGCTATTGACGTTCTCAATGCGGCTTGTGAAGAACATTTTCATGATGCTTGCAAAAGTACTCTTTCTTCTCTACCCAATGTTGAGACCGTTGCCTCAATTGCTCCAGCATTGACTCCTTTTGGAGAAAGTGACTTGGATGATTTCGAAGCTAGCTTGGGTCCTCTCGATATTAAGTATGATAATTTGTCCACCAATTGGGATGAAGATATTCGTACTATTGAGAGACTTCTCAATGAGGACCCGTTGTCTCCTCCTGCTCCTAAAGAGGTGACTAATGATGATCCATTGTTAGTTTCACCATCTATTGAGAATCCTCCTACTCTTGAGCTTAAGGACCTACCGCCTCATCTTGAGTACGTTTTTCTGGAAGACGACGAGAAGCTACCGGTCATCATCGCAAAGGATCTGAAGGAAGACGAAAAAGCCCGACTTGTCGCTGTGTTGAAGAAGCATAAAAGAGCTATCGCTTGGAAAATCTCCGACATCCGTGGAATTGATCCTCACTTCTGCACACATAAAATTCTCATGGAGGACGACTTTATGCCCACAATTCAAAGTCAACGAAGGGTGAATCCTAAAATCCATGAAGTCATCAAAAAAGAGGTTATCAAACTTCTTGATGCGGGTATGATTTACCCTATTTCGGATTCACCATGGGTTAGTCCAGTCCATTGTGTGCCTAAGAAAGGCGGAATCACCGTTGTGCCCAATGCAAACAACGAGTTAATTCCTACCCGTCTCATTACTGGGTGGAGAGTTTGTATAGACTACCGCAAACTCAATGATGCCACGAGAAAGGATCATTTCCCTCTACCTTTTATGGACCAAATGCTTGAACGTTTAGCTGGTAATGAATATTACTGCTTTCTGGATGGTTTCTCGGGTTATTTTCAAATACCCATCGATCCCCAAGATCAAGAGAAGACAACATTCACTTGTCCCTATGGCACATTTGCTTATAAAAGAATGCCTTTTGGCTTATGCAATGCCCCCGGGACTTTCCAAAGGTGCATGTTGGCTATCTTCCATGACATGGTTGAGCAAACCATGGAAGTCTTCATGGATGATTTCTCGGTCTTCGGGGATTCCTTCTCTGCTTGCCTTGCAAATTTGGAACGTATGCTTAAGCGGTGCGAAGATACTCGCCTTGTTCTGAATTGGGAAAAATGCCATTTTATGGTAAAAGAAGGCATTGTGCTAGGACACAAAATCTATAAAGCCGGTCTTGAAGTCGACCGTGCTAAAGTGGATGTCATAGCCAAATTACCTCCACCTTCAACCGTGAAGGGTGTGAGAAGCTTTCTGGGTCATGCGGGCTTCTATCGTCGATTCATTCAGGATTTCTCTAAAATCGCTCGCCCGATGACCCACCTCTTGGAAAAAGATACTCCTTTTATCTTTTCTAAAGAGTGTCTCGAAGCCTTCAATCTTCTTAAGGATAAGCTAACTAAGGCACCGGTCTTGGTTACCCCAAATTGGGAGCTGCCTTTTGAATTGATGTGCGATGCTAGCGACTTTGCTATTGGTGCGGTTTTGGGCCAAAGAGTGAATAAACACTTCCAACCAATCCACTACGCTAGCAAAACAATGACAGGGGCTCAATTGCATTATACGACAACCGAAAAAGAGCTTTTAGCTGTTGTCTATGCCTTTGAGAAATTTCGCCCCTATTAATACAAGGCTTTTGACACCCTATATGAAAGTTCGTTATAGTTCCGAATCTTTTCGAATTGAAAACCGGTCTTAAGTGCGACTCAATCGTCTTTTGGTGAATCAAGAGAATGGTTTGGTTTGTTTATCTAATTTAAACTATTAGCAAGTAATTAAAGTGTCGTTGAGTAAATTAAAGCTTTGACAAAATCAAACTTAAAGTTAATTTATGAAAATTCTTAAAACTTAAGGCTTTGAAAAACTTAAAAACTTAAAAACTTAATCAATCGTAATAAAACAATTCATATCCATCGGAATACACCAAAATAGTAACCATCGGAATATCACTAACATTATCCATCGGAATAATTAAGTTCATATCGGAATACTCAAAAAGCACCTCTGTCGCAATATGCATCTATCGGAATGTTGTTGTCGCAATGACTCTATCGAAAAACGGGCAGCACTTCGTCTTAACCAAGTCCTTAAGACCCGTCGGAATATGCGATCGCAATGTGCGATCGCAACCCAGATCGGAATAAGGGGATTAACCAACCGATCGCAAAGTAAAACCCTAATGGGTTATTGCGATGAAAAACCAAAGCTATCGGAATGTGGAGTAACCGTCGGAATATGTGTCAAAACCCTAGGATTGCGATGGATGGAAACTGATTCCGAAATTTGTGGCAAAAGTTAAACTCAATAAGCAAACGCAATAAGCAAACCCAAACGGATCTTAAGCAATTCAAAAAGCTTAAATTTAACACTTCTAAAACATAAAATCAAGAACTTTATGAAATGAACTTTAAACTTACTAAATCCTTTTGCAAAATCCGAGAATCAACAAGCTAAGATTCGAATAAGCCAATAAGCATTATGAGCTTATGACCTAAACATGTAAAAGCTTGTGTGTAAACCAAAAGATCAAACCTTTATTCACGAAAAGCATCAAATCATACGAGTGAGATGTGAAATTCGGATCAAAGGTAGAGTAAACCAAGAAGTGTAGAATGAGAATAAGGATCAAAAGCTTAAAATAGAACTTTGATTAATGAAATAAGCAATACAAAAAAGTGTTTAATCTTGAAAGATTAAAAGAAAAAGATGAACTAGTGAGAGAAAGTTTAAGACTTTCTCTCTCTAAAAACTAGAAAGAAACTTAAGAAATAAAAACTAGCTAACCCCCTCCTAATGTGATTAGGAGGGTATTTATAGGGAAGTGGGAGGCATGTGTGGTGCTTTCTTCTTTCTTTTTCTTCTCGACTCGATTTTAATTCTTCGTCTTTGTAGTCTCGGGATTTGAACTTGTCTTTTAATTTTCTTCTTCTATTAGACTTAAGTTCTTCGACTTCATTAAACTTCCGTCTTTAGACTTGCTCTTCGATAAATCTCCAGAATAGGTCTTGGACATCCGTTCTTTAAGCACTCTTGATCTTTTGACTTCGTCTTTTCCCGTTTTCTTCGATAAAAGCCCGTGAAAGCCCGTGTTTTCTTCCTTTTTCATCTTTTGGTCCTAAAACATAATAAAAACACAAACCACGCATAATTCCGACTTTTACGACATAAATCACATGTTTTGGTCTTGTTATTATTGGAAATAAGTGGTAAAAGGATAAGTGTTTTCACACTTATTAAATCCCCTACACTTGACCATTGCAATGCCCTCATGCAATGCATTAATTTTAAGCACGGTTTACATTTCCCATCATAAATAACCCACCTTGGCCTTTATTAAAGTCTAAACATAAAAGATAGAAATAAGTAAAGAAATTAAAAACTTACATTGGGCTTTGGCGGCCATGAACATTTTTCATCCTCAAGTTTCACGTTCCCCATACCAAGCTTAGAAACGAGATCATTGTTATTATAAGTTAGCAAACTATCACGAACTCATGTGGGCCAATTATTCACTTAGACTCCCTTATTCCTAGGTGTATCTCTTATATTTTATTTTTGTCTTGAATGATCACGAGGATGCATTGTTTGACTTATTTCGATAGTTATTTAGTCCGAAAATAAGGTGAACGATTTAATCAATAGTTAGCTAAAGGACCAAATCTTTTTAAACTGCTTCTCGGGATATCAGAAAGTTCATATCTTGGCATAACTTGGTTCGCGATTTGAGACCTTTCTCGGGCCGATATTTGGCAGCGACTTCATACTTCGAATCTTCGAGAGACGTTCTTGAAATTATGGTCTTCTCTTCATAATAGGAATTTCTTCACTTGAAGTTTTTGAGAGATTCTTCATCTTTGGACCACGACTTCTTCATTTTTCTCCAATCTTTATTTTGGACTTTGATATACAACGATCCGCCTCCTTTTAGGACTTGGATCTATTTATCCTCATACCTTGTTAGGGTCTTTTCGGATAGACTTCTCCATGACTTTTGGGGAGTTTTTGCTTTTCGTCGTGTGTCTCGATCCTTCATATTGATTTTTGATAAATGATTCTTCACATCACTTTTGGATCTTTAGCAACAAAATGTAGCCCTCATGCCTTGTTAGGGCCTTTTCGGACTCGCCAATCTTCGCGCCCCGCTTCATAAGTTATGCCTTGGCTATGAACTCTCGTCATTACCGAGCAACTTTTAAACGATCTGGGGCTAGAAGCTAAGTAACTTTTTAAATCGTACAACCTTATTTATTAGCAGATAATTTATTAAGCAAGCGGAGGGAGAATAGGCTCATAATTAACTCACATAAATTCACGAAAGAGTACCGAACTTATAATTGACTCTATCATCTCTCGTTCTCCACAGTTTAAAATCTCAAGTAATGAGACTCGTGGATGCTTAGCCTATTAAATCAAAGTTTCGGGTTTTCGAGTCGCCTATAGGATCTTGCAAATTCTTAGACTTTTTCAAGTTTAGAAATTGCATTTTAAAGTTCCCTTGATAAACGACTCTCTAGGGTCAATTATAGGAACTTGCGAAAAGTTCTTGTTCTTAACCCGTGAGAGTTAAGACTTTCGCGTTTTATAGCTCCCTATATAAAAGCCTAGCAAAACTTGACTTAAACACGTTAAGGATACTAGCTAGAGTAAACTTAGGCAAGTAAACTCGGGTTGAGTCAAATTGTTCATGACTAAGAAAAATCTAAAACCACTTTATTAAAAATTTATTTTAGCAATGGAAACATAACAAAGGCAAATACACTATACAACTAGGCCAAAATAGATTAAAAATTTTGAAAAATGTCGAAAAATCAAATTTTCCGGTTAAAATGAGGGCAAATTCATGGAAAAGACCACTTACTTCGATAGAAGTCCCCCCTACACTTGAGATAAACATTGTCCTCAATGTTTAAACATGTGGGAGTAAACTCCCCTACACTTAGGACATTGTGCACTTTGTTTAACTCTTGCTAAGGAAAGGACAACTAAAGTGAATTCAATGTGAACATATAGAATATGAAATATTGAATCACAAGAGTTTAGGATAGAACCGGGAAGATAGGAAACACGGTATCACGGTTCGTCAAAAGTCATCAAGATGCTTTCTGAAGCTTTAAATCCTGCACAACACAAGAAACAAGACAACAAACATATGCGGGGCTCCCCCTACACTTATTATGAAAGCAGTAAAGGATAGAACACGGGTTGCCTCCCGAGAAGCGCTTGTTTTTGTTCACCGAGTCATGAGCCTGACTCGACCCAATTTTAGTTCATGGGGAACGTGGTGAGGGATGGAATCATCTCATGGGAGATGTCCTCACCAAAGTACAGCTTCAAACGCTGGCCATTCACCTTGAAATTGGGCCCATTCGGCTGAGAAAGCTCAATGGTCCCATACGGAAAGACTTTGGCGACGGTGAATGGACCAGACCAGCGGCTCTTCAACTTGCCAGAGAAGATCTTCAACCGAGAGTTAAAGAGTAAGACTTGATCACCAACGTTGAACTCTCGGTTCTTGATTTTAGCATCGTGGATAATCTTGGTCTTCTCCTTGTAGATCAATGAGTTCTCGTAAGCTTGATTCCTTAGTTCTTGTAGCTCGTTGAGTTGAATCTTTCGAAAATCACCGGCTTTGTTGATGTCGAAGTTAGCCCACTTCAAGGCCCAGTACGCCTTATGTTCCAGCTCGATGGGTAGGTGGCAAGCTTTCCCGTACACAAGACGATAAGGTGTACAACCGATCGGGGTCTTGTAAGCAGTACGGAAAGCCCACAGAGCATCATCTAACTTATCGGCCCACGCGGCACGATGCTCTCCCACAGTACGCTCCAAAATTCTCTTCAAGCCACGATTGGAAATTTCGGCTTGCCCATTGGTTTGGGGATGATAGGCGGTGGAAAGACGGTGATTGACACCATACTTTGCCATGACTCGTGCAAATTGATCGTTGCAAAAATGAGTCCCGCGGTCACTGATGATAGCACGAGGAACGCCAAATCGAGCGAAAAGCTGCTTCAAAAAGTTCACAACCACCCTCGCATCATTCGTAGGAAGAGCCTTAGCTTCAACCCATTTAGAGACGTAGTCGACGGCGACGAGGATGTACTTGTTCCCTTTGGAGGATGGAAATGGCCCCATAAAGTCGATGCCCCATACATCAAAGATTTCACATTCCTGTATGAAATTTTGAGGCATCTCATCCTTATGTGTGATCTTGCCTTGACGTTGGCAAGCATCACAGTGCTTAACCATTTCGTGAGCGTCACGATAAATGGTGGGCCAGTAGAATCCAGAATCAAACACTTTTTTAGCGGTGTAGTTGGGACCAAAGTGACCACCGGTGGGTCCTTTGTGGCAAGCTTGGAGGATGTCAAAAGCTGCCGGTCCGTCAACACATCGACGAATAATCAGATCAGCACACTGTTTGAATAGATAAGGGTCATCCCAAAAGTAAGTCTTAACATCAGTCAAGAACTTCTTCTTTTGTTGGGATGTTAACCCTTGGATGAGAATACCACCCGCTAAGTAGTTTGCAATGTCCGCAAACCATGGGGTGCCATCAAGATTGAGATTTATAGACATTAGAGTCTCCAGGGGGAAAGAGTCATTGATCTCTTTGTTTGGATGATCCCCCTGATATGGATCCTCAAGTCGACTCAAATGATCCGCGGCCAGGTTTTCGGCTCCCTTCTTGTCACGAATTTCAATGTTGAATTCTTGAAGGAGCAAAACCCAGCGAAGAAGCCTTGGCTTAGAATCGTTCTTAGTCATCAAGTACTTCAACGCGGAATGGTCCGTGTATACGATGGTGGTGGATAAAACAAGATAAGGGCGAAATTTCTCAAAAGCATAGACAACAGCTAAAAGCTCTTTTTCGGTTGTCGTATAATGCAATTGAGCCCCCGTCATTGTTTTGCTAGCATAGTGGATTGGTTGGAAGTGTTTATTCACTCTTTGGCCCAAAACCGCACCAATAGCAAAATCGCTAGCATCGCACATCAATTCAAAAGGCAGCTCCCAATTAGGGGTAACCAAGACCGGTGCCTTAGTTAGCTTGTCCTTAAGAAGATTGAAGGCTTCGAGACACTCTTTAGAAAAGATAAAAGGAGTATCTTTTTCCAAGAGGTGGGTCATCGGGCGAGCGATTTTAGAGAAATCCTGAATGAATCTACGATAGAAGCCCGCATGACCCAGAAAACTTCTCACACCCTTCATGGTTGAAGGTGGAGGTAATTTGGCTATGACATGAACTTTAGCACGGTCAACTTCAAGACCGGCTTTAGAGATTTTGTGTCCTAGCACAATGCCTTCTTTTACCATAAAATGGCATTTTTCCCAATTCAGAACAAGGCGAGTGTCTTCGCACCGCTTAAGCATACGTTCCAAATTGGCAAGGCAAGCAGAGAAGGAATCCCCGAAGACCGAGAAATCATCAATGAAGACTTCCATGGTTTGCTCAACCATATCATGAAAGATAGCCAACATGCACCTTTGGAAAGTCCCGGGGGCATTGCATAAGCCAAATGGCATACGTTTATAAGCAAAGGTGCCATAGGGACAAGTGAATGTTGTCTTCTCTTGATCTTGGGGATCGATGGGTATTTGAAAGTAACCCGAGAAACCATCCAGAAAGCAATAATATTCATTACCAGCTAGACGTTCAAGCATTTGGTCCATAAAAGGTAGAGGGAAATGATCCTTTCTCGTGGCATCATTGAGTTTGCGGTAGTCTATACAAACTCTCCACCCAGTAACGAGACGGGTAGAAATCAACTCGTTGTTTGCATTGGGCACAACGGTGATACCACCTTTCTTAGGCACACAATGGACTGGACTAACCCACGGTGAATCCGAAATAGGGTAAATCATACCCGCATCAAGAAGTTTGATAACTTCTTTTTTGATGACTTCATGTATTTTAGGATTCACCCTTCGTTGACTTTGAATTGTGGGCTTAAAGTCGTCCTCCATGAGAATTTTATGTGTGCAGAAATGAGGATCAATTCCACGGATGTCCGAGATTTTCCAAGCGATAGCTCTTTTATGCTTCTTCAACACAGCGACAAGTCGGGCTTTTTCGTCTTCTTTCAGATCCTTTGCGATGATGACCGGTAGCTTCTCGTCGTCTTCCAGAAAAACGTACTCAAGATGAGGCGGTAGGTCCTTAAGCGCGAGAGTAGGAGGATCCTCAGTAGATGGTGGAACTAACGATGGATCATCATTAGTCACTTCTTTAGGAGCAGGAGGAGATAACGGGTCCTCATTGAGAAGTCTCTCAATAGTACTAATGTCTTCATCCCAATTTGTGGACAAATTATCATACTTAATATCGAGAGGAGCCAAGCTAGCTTCGAAGTCATCCAAGTCACTTTCTCCGAAAGGAGTCAATGCTGGAGCAATTGAGGCAACGGTCTCAACATTGGGTAGAGAAGAAAGAGTACTTTTGCAAGCATCATGAAAATGTTCTTCACAAGCCTCATCGAGAACATCAATAGCATTAACACTCTCATATGCATAAGGCTGCTTAGAAATCTTACCCATGTTGAAGACAATTTGATCGTCACCAACTCTCATGATTATTTCGCCTGCGGCTACATCAATAAGAGTGCGACCGGTCCTCAGAAATGGACGTCCAACGATTAATGGAACACGGGGATCCATTTCGTAATCAACGACAACAAAATCCGCCGGGAAGGTGAATTTATCAACGCCAACAAAGACATCTTCGGCTATCCCCACTGGATACGCAACCGTACGGTTAGCTAATTCCAAAGTCATTTTAGTGGGGACTAGCTCGGGGAGAGATAATTGCTTCCAAACACTTAAAGGCATTAAGTTTATACTGGCACCTAGATCGGCTAGGGCCATGCAATTCTCTACTCCCGGGAAGTTGCAAGGGATCAAGAAGCGACCCGGATCACCAAGTTTGGTGGGCAATTGCCTTAAGAGCACTGCGGAGCAATTCTCATTAAGGTGGGTCTGAGCAATGTCAAGAAGCTTTTCTTTATCACTTAAAAGATCTTTAAACATCTTAGCGTATTTGGGCATGTGAGCGAGAGCCTCGGCAAAGGAGATGTTAAAATTCAATTGTTTGAACATTTTAAGGAAGTTCGAAACCTGAATATCATCCTTGCTCTTTTGCTTCTCTTTCCTCAACCTTGAAGGATAGGGTATATTGGATGAAGAAGAAGGCTTTAAAGGAATAGGATCACTCACAACCACGGGTGGTGGGGAAATGGGGATAGATGGTAAAGGAGGTGAAGAAAGTTGCTCTTTTTCCTTGTTCACAATCACCGGTGGAGGTGTAGGAAGCTCGGGTTCCATATAACCTTTTCCACTACGAGTGGTGATTGCTTTCATCTCCCCCCTTGGATTCACAACGGTATTACTCGGAAGAGTACCCGAAGAAGAGGATTGATTACTTTGGATGAGCGAACCAATCATATCACGAAGGTGAAGAGCTTGATTGTTGAAAGAGTTTTGCATGTTGGCATTAATATCATTGCTGTGTTTGGCCATATCATTCCTTAGCTCGGCTCTAATATCACTCCCTTGTTTCACCATGTCATTCTTCAAGTTGACAAATTGGCTCTGAAGATTCGTCACCATCTCACGATTAGTCTTCATGAACGTCTCGACGTCTTGACTTACGGCCATCGGTTGATTGAGAGGTGGAGCTTGAGAATTTCCTTGAGTTGGGTATGGGTTTCTTTGGGATTGATATTGATTTTGAGCACGAGGTTGGGATTGGTTGTTTTGGTTGTAGCTTTGTTGTTGGTTTTGGTTTGCAGGAGGGAAACCAGGAGGAGCAAGATAATTGTTGGAGCGATAACTTAGCAAGTTACGATCTCCTTGAGGGCGAGCTTGATAGCCTCCCGTGGAATAAGTACCATACGCTGCGTTAACGTCTTCAGAATAATTGCCGTGAGTAGAAGGACACTCATTGTAGGAATGAGGACCACCACATGTGTCACAAGAAAGAGCAACGGCTTTAGCTTGTTGAGTTTGGTTAGAGGTCAAAATTTGGAGACTTTTGTTGATATCAAGAAGAGCACGTTCCAAAACAGACGAATTGGTGGTGGAAGAAGTAGATGAAACATTGACTCTCTGATTAGATCTTGAGGATGCGGAAGAATCCCAATTGTTGTGGTGAGTAGTCATGTTTTCAATCAACTCTCGACACTCCTCCGGTCTCCTTTTCATAAAAGTACCACCGGCGGCGGCATTGATCGTGTCACGATCACGAAAGGTGAGACCATTGTAGAAGGTGTCAATGAGAGTGACGGGGAGCATATTATGATTAGGACAGCGGTCGATCAAATCATTGTAACGTTCCCAAGCATCGAAAAGCGATTCATCATTCTCTTGCATAAATCCACTGATTTGGTTACGAAGGCTAGTGACCATGGATGGGGGAAAGTAGCGCGACAAAAAGCGTTGAGTCATGTCGTTCCACGTATGAATAGAATTCTTAGGAAGACGGTCAAACCATTTTTCGGCATGGTGAGAAAGCGAGTGTGGAAAAAGTTGGAGGCGAAGGTCATCCGTAGAAACACCGGGGCACTTCATGCTTTGGGTAATGGTAATGAATTTGTCGAGGTGTTTGTTGGCATCATCATCCGGAATTCCACGAAACGGGTTCGTTTGCACTTGTTGTATCATGTGATGCTTCAACGAAAACTCCTGAGCCGTGACGTGCATTGGCGCAATTGGGCCTCCGCGTCCGTTCATGGTGGGTTGGCACAATTCCTCCATGGTTCGTAAGTCAGGTAGAAGGACATTGTTGTTGTTGTTGTTGTTGTGGTTGTTATTCAAATTATTTTGAGGTGGGTGATTATTGTTGTTGTTAACACCAGCCATATCTAAATCTTCACGATTCTCGGGTTCAGAATAGTTTGTAGATCTAGTACGCATGCACCTGCAGAAGAAAAATATACACAAGAAATATATATATAATCTTTTTGGTTTTTATAGGTTTTTTAATGTTTTTGTATTTTTGAAGAGGTTTATATTTTTAGGATTTTTTTTTTTTTTTTGGAAATTTTTATAGCAATGAAAATAACGTTCAAAGAACGGATCCCAAAATTCAATGCGTCTCTCACTAGAAACCGTTTATCTTAACGAAAAGAGCCGGCAGCGGCGCCATTTAATACAAGGCTGTTGTCTATGCCTTTGAGAAATTTCGCCCCTATCTTGTTTTATCCACCACCATCGTATACACGGACCATTCCGCGTTGAAGTACTTGATGACTAAGAACGATTCTAAGCCAAGACTTCTTCGCTGGGTTTTGCTCCTTCAAGAATTCAACATTGAAATTCGAGACAAGAAGGGAGCCGAAAACCTGGCCGCGGATCATCTGAGTCGACTTGAGGATCCATATCAGGGGGATCATCCGAACAAAGAGATCAATGACTCTTTCCCCCTTGAGACCTTAATGTCTATAAATCTCAATCTTGATGGCACCCCGTGGTTTGCGGACATTGCAAACTACTTAGCGGGTGGTATTCTCATCCAAGGGTTAACATCCCAACAAAAGAAGAAGTTCTTGAACGATGTTAAGACTTACTTTTGGGATGACCCTTATCTATTCAAACAGTGTGCTGATCTGATTATTCGTCGATGTGTTGACGGACCGGCAGCTTTTGACATCCTTCAAGCTTGCCACAAAGGACCCACCGGTGGTCACTTTGGTCCCAACTACACTGCTAAGAAAGTGTATGATTCCGGATTCTACTGGCCCACCATTTATCGTGACGCTCACGAAATGGTTAAGCATTGTGATGCTTGCCAACGTCAAGGCAAGATCACACATAAGGATGAGATGCCTCAAAAATTCATACAGGAATGTGAAATCTTTGATGTATGGGGCATCGACTTTATGGGGCCATTTCCATCATCCAAAGGGAACAAGTACATCCTCGTCGCTGTCGACTACGTCTCTAAATGGGTTGAAGCTAAGGCTCTTCCTACGAATGATGCGAGGGTGGTTGTGAACTTTTTGAAGCAGCTTTTCACTCGATTTGGCGTTCCTCGTGCTATCATCAGTGACCGCGGGACTCATTTTTGCAACGATCAATTTGCAAGAGTCATGGCAAAGTATGGTGTCACTCACCGTCTTTCCACCGCCTATCATCCCCAGACCAATGGGCAAGCCGAGATATCCAACCGTGGCTTGAAGAGAATTTTGGAGCGTACTGTGGGAGAGCATCGTGCCGCGTGGGCCGATAAGTTAGATGATGCTCTGTGGGCTTTCCGTACTGCTTACAAGACCCCGATCGGTTGTACACCTTATCGTCTTGTGTACGGGAAAGCCTGCCACCTACCCATCGAGCTGGAACATAAGGCGCACTAGGCCTTGAAGTGGGCTAACTTCGACATCATCAAAGCCGGTGATCATCGCAAGGTTCAACTCAACGAGCTAAATGAACTGAGGAATGAAGCTTATGAGAACTCGCTGATCTACAAGGAGAAGACGAAGATGATCCACGATGCTAAAATCAAGAACCGAGAGTTCCACGTTGGTGATCAAGTCTTACTCTTTAACTCTCGGTTGAAGATCTTCTCTGGCAAGTTGAAGAGCCGCTGGACTGGTCCATTCACCGTCGCTAAAGTCTTTCCGTATGGGACCATTGAGCTTTCTCAGCCGAATGGGCCCAATTTCAAGGTGAATGGCCAGCGTTTGAAGCTGTACTTTGGTGAGGACATCTCTCAGGAGATGATTCCATCCCTCACCACGTTCCCCATGAACTAAAATTGGGTCGAGTCAGGCTCATGACTTGGTGAACAAAAACAAGCGCTTCTCGGGAGGCAACCCGTGTTCTATCCTTTACTGCTTTCATAATAAGTGTAGGGGGAGCCCCGCACATGTTTGCTGTCTTGTTTCTTGTGCTGTGCAGGGATTAAAGCTTCAGAGAGCATCTTGATAACTTTTGACGAACCGTGATACCGTGTTTCCCATCTTCCCGGTTCTATCCTAAACTCTTGTGATTCAATATTTCATATTCTATATGTTCACATTGAATTCACTTTAGTTGTCCTTTCCTTAGCAAGACTTAAACAAAGTGCACAATGTCTTAAGTGTAGGGGAGTTTACTCCCACATGCTTAAACATTGAGGACAATGTTTATCTCAAGTGTAGGGGGGACTTCTATCGAAGTAAGTGGTCTTTTCCATGAATTTGCCCTCATTTTAACCGGAAAATTTGATTTTTCGACATTTTTCAAAATTTTTAATCTATTTTTGCCTAGTTGTATAGTTGTATTTGCCTTTGTTATGTTTCCTTTGCTAGAATAAATTTTTAATAAAGTGGTTTTAGATTTTTCTTAGTCGTGAACATTTTGACTCAACCCGAGTTTACTTGCCTAAGTCTACTCTAGCTAGTATCCTTAACGTGTTTAAGTCAAGTTTTGCTAGGCTTTTATATAGGGAGCTATAAAACGCGAAAGTCTTAACTCTCACGGGTTAAGAACAAGAACTTTTCGCAAGTTCCTATAATTGATCCTAGAGAGTCGTTTATCAAGGGAACTTTAAAATGCGATTTCAAAACTTGAAAAAGTCTAAGATTTTGCAAGATCCTATAGGCGACTCGAAAACCCAAAACTTTGATTTAATAGGCTAAGCATCCACGAGTCTCATTCCTTGAGATTTTAAACTGTGGAGAACGAGAGATGATAGAGTCAATTATAAGTTCGGTATTCTTTCGTGAATTTATGTGAGTTAATTATGAGCCTATTCTCCCTCCGCTTGTTAATAAATTAATCTGCTAATAAATAAGGTTGTACGATTTAAAAGGTTACTTAGCTTCTAGCCCCAAATCGTTTAAAAGTTGCTCGGTAATGACGAGAGTTCATAGCCAAGGCATAACTTATGAAGCGGGGCGCGAAGATTGGCGAGTCCGAAAAGGCCCTAACAAGGCATGAGGGCTACATTTTGTTGCTAAAGATCCAAAAGTGATGTGAAGAATCATTTATCGAAAATCAATATGAAGGATC
This sequence comes from Glebionis coronaria, assembly GCA_025667525.1. Taxonomy (NCBI): domain Eukaryota; kingdom Viridiplantae; phylum Streptophyta; class Magnoliopsida; order Asterales; family Asteraceae; genus Glebionis; species Glebionis coronaria. The sequence continues at coordinate 183,963 of JANFOE010000518.1, forward strand.
GAGACACACGACGAAAAGCAAGAACTTCCCAAAAGTCATGGAGAAGTCTATCCGAAAAGACCCTAACAAGGTATGAGGATAAATAGATCCAAGCCCTAAAAGGAGGCGGATCGTTGTATATCAAAGTCCAAAATAAAGATTGGAGAAAAATGAAGAAGTCGTGGTCCAAAGATGAAGAATCTCTCAAAAACTTCAAGTGAAGAAATTCCTATTATGAAGAGAAGACCATAATTTCAAGAACGTCTCTCGAAGATTTGAAGTATGAAGTCGCTACCAAATATCGGCCCGAGAAAGGTCTCAAATCGCGAACCAAGTTATGCCAAGATATGAACTTTCTGATATCCCGAGAAGCAGTTTTAAAAGATTTGGTCCTTCATCTAACTATTGATTAAATCGTTCACCTTATTTTCGGACTAAATAACTATCGAAATAAGTCAAACAATGCATCCTCGTGATCATTCAAGACAAAAATAAAATATAAGAGATACACCTAGGAATAAGGGAGTCTAAGTGAATAATTAGCCCACATGAGTTCGTGATAGTTTGCTAACTTATAATAACAATGATCTCGTTTTTAAGCTTGGTATGGGGAACGTGAAACTTGAGGATGATAAACATTCATGGCCGCCAAAACCCAATGTAAGTTTTTAATTTCTGTGCTTATTTCTATCTTTTATGTTTAGAATTTAATAAAGGCCAAAGTGGGTTATTTATGATGGAAAATGTAAACCGTGCTTTAAAATAAATGCATTGCATGAGGGCATTGCAATGGTCAAGTGTAGGGGATTTAATAAGTGTGAAAACACTTATCCTTTTACCACTTTTTCCAATAATAACAAGACCAAAACGTGTGATTTATGTCGTAAAAGTCAGAATTATGCGTGGTTTATGTTTTTATTGTGTTTTAGGACCAAAATATGAAAAAGGAAGAAAACACGGGCTTTCACGGGCTTTTATTGAAGAAAACGGGAAAAAGACAAAGTCAAAAGATCAAGAGTGCAAAAAGAACGGAAGTCCAAGGCCTATTCTGAAGATTTATCGAAGAAAAAGTCAAAAGACGGAAGTTTAACGAAGTCGAAGAACTTAAGTCTAATAGAAGAAGAAAATTAAAAGACAAGTTCAAATCCCGAGACGACAAAGACGAAGAATTAAAGTCGAGTCGAGAAAACGTGAAGAAAGCAAGAAAGAAGATGCAACACATGCACTCCTTCCACCTTCCCTATAAATACCCTCCTAATAGTCATTAGGAGGGTGGTTAGATTTTTAGTTAATTTTTCACTTTTTAGTTTTCTCTAGTTTTTTAGAGAGAGAAAGTCTTAAACTTTCTCTCACTAGTTCATCTTTTTCTTTTAATCTTTCAAGATTAAACATCTTTGTATTGCTTATTTCATTAATCAAAGTTCCATATTAAGCTTTTATTTCTTAATCTCATTCTACTTTTCTTTGATTTAAGATTGATTTTGGTGCGATTATCATGTGATCCGTGTTGTTCTAGTTGATTTCGTGCTTAAAAAGTTAATCTTTTTATCATTTCATAAGTTTTCATTTGATTAAGCTTTAAGACTTTTGTGCTTATTAGCTTATTTTTATGATTAGCTTATTTTTCTCATTAAAAAGTTTTATTAAAAAGTTTATGTTTTTATTGTTTGATCTAAAAAGTTGTTTGTTTTCGCATTAGATAAGTTCATTAAAGTGCTTATTTGATTCGATAGATTATTTGGATTGATAAGTTTCGGGTGTTAGCTTAGAATTTTAGCTTATTACCTAGCTTTTCCCATTTCCACAAATTTCGGAAAGGGTGGTAAAGCCCCTTTCCGATTGGGTCATTCCGACCGGTACACCATCATAACCAATTTCCATAATTTTAGGAAAGGGTTTAAAACCCCTTTCCGATTGGTCTTCATATTCCGACGGCAAGGCCTTTGCCCCGTGTTCCGATTGGGTTGTCTGGCCAGTATTCCGACGGTACCACTTCAGCATTCCGATTGATCCAATCGGATTAGGGTTTGATATTCAGATTGGATATCTTCACTTATTCCGATTAGTAGCCCGTTTCATTTTCCGATTGACCCTTTGTCCCGTATTCCGATTGTAAGCAGGTAGGATATTCCGATTGGTGTTTATTGACAAGTATTCCGATTGATTCCATTGTGGGGGATATTCCGACCAGTGTTACAATATTCCGATCTGTCGATCGGAAAACATTCCGATCGGGGGCTCTTGTGGCTTGTTTTGGTTTCTTTCGATATCACTTTCTTATAGTACTTTTTATTTTCTGAAAATTTTCAAAGTGTTAGTTTTATTTAGTGAGTTAGTATTTTTCCATTGTCACCTTTACGTTTATATTCATTTGTTTTTACTCGTTATTCAAATTAATCTTTTAAACTTCCATTTTACTCAACGACACTTTAATTACTTGCTAATAGTTTAAATCAAACAAACCAAACCATTCTCTTGATCCACCAAAAGACGATTGAGTCGCACTTAAGACCGGTTTTCAATTCGAAAAGATTCGGTTTAACGAACTTTCATACTAGGCCTCAAAACCAAGTATTAATAAGTTGTACTAATGACAATTATGAAGGCAGACATCGCCTCATACATTAGTAAAAATCTAGCTATTGCAAAGGTCATCATCTGAATTTGATTCGATTTGGGTCATCGTCGACAGACTGACCAAATCTGCTAATATCATTCTCGTTAATGATAAATGCAAAAGAGTTATATAAACATAGTGTGACTGTATCGATCATCTTTATCAAGATCCTCGCTTCGCATCGAATTTCTAGATATTTGCTCAGAAATCAATAAGAACGAACCTTGATGAGAGTACTATGTACCACCCCAAATCGAAGGGACGAGGTAAAGTAACGATACAAAGTAATACAAGTGCTGTTTTATGTTTGAATGATTGACCTTTGGTAATAGACTGTATAATCGCTTTCCTTTGGAAAGATTATCCTTGATAATTATCGTATTAGGATCGAGATCGAATCTTGTTAGGATCTAAATCTTAGAGCATCTGTAAGCAAGAGTTGAGATGAAGACATCCGACATACACCTATTGTGAGTTGGACATGTTTTTTTTTTTTAGGTTTAAGGTTTCATATGATGGCAAACCGAACCTTGCAAAATACCCGACCAGCGAGATCTGAAATGATTGTTGGAATTAGGATTTAATTATTGAATGCCGGTAGTGGGCAAGAGGTTATGTGAATGTGAAATGTAGATCTTGAAGTGCCAAATGGGTAGCGAAGTTATGCCACAATTTTTAAACTTGGGAAAATGAATTCATGATCTGACAAATCATGGGATATAAGTCCCCGTTGTTTGGGACCATTGAGATGATGTGAAAAGTTGGGATTGAAAGGCATATCAGCTGGATCTACCCTAAACTGCTTGAATTATGTTTCGTAAATCGAACTTGATGGAATATCTATCAAGTGAAAGTCTGATTATTCTTAGTAAAACTTAGATCGGCGAAAAGTTGCATTCATCAGAAACCCGTGAACATCATGGATAGAGAAAGTAAGTCAACATTTAGCCTGATCTTATTCCCGTAGTTATGTTTGATGAAACTCGCGTATTATAATGGATTACACTTGTGAGAAAAGACCGAATGTGGAGGAAATACCCACATGGATTTAACTCTATAAGAAGCGAGTATTAAGGTAAGATGATCTTTGAGGACAAAGATCCTGTTTAGGGGTAAATGCTGTGACAATCCGTCAATTTACGATTGATATTTTATTCTCAAATATTATTTGAAGATATTATTTTAATGTTACAATATGAACTCACTTATTTTTGGGAAGCAATTTGGATTTACGTCTTGAAGTAGCGTTGACTACGTCTAAACCGGAGGATTCAACGTTACGTGCTTACGTTTACATACACCGTCTTCGGTGACAGTCCGACATTTCAGAAAATAAATTTATCCGTGAATACTATTTTGGAGTTTTAAATTTGTGTTGGTTCATAAACTCACAAATTTAGGAGAAGAGACTAGGACTTACGATTTTATTTTAAAGTCCTTTACGACTAAACCGGAAACCTTAGGATTACGTATTTACGTTTTCGAACTCCGTTTTTGATGAAACAATTTTTATTGGATTCGTTTTGTGACGTCGATTCATAATTTATAAAAACGTTTTTCGTAAAACGACCCGAGGGCACGCAAATCGAGGAAACTAGAATCGAGGAGTACCCGTAACTAAATGGGATGAGACAAGTGGGACACTTGTCCCACCCCACATCAAAACCGGCTACACACTAACACAAACCACTTTGGTGGCAAGTTCTTACTTAAACTAGCTACACTTGTCACTTGTAGCTTACCAAATAAGCCACTAACCTCACAAAACCATCAAACCCTCACTTACTCTCATTTGTAACATGCAAAACTAGCTACAACTCTCCCATTTTCTCTTCCTTATGCCGTCCACCATTCAACCCCAATCACCCCATTCATACAAAATTCTAGCCATAAACATTTGTTATAATTAACATATGTTAATCTGCATTCAAAGAGATGAAGATTGGTGGTCATTTTAACATCCAAGGAGGAGTTTTCATGGAGTGGTAGGGCTGATTTTCCACAAGAAGTTCATGGAGCATGGTGGTCTTGAAGATGGTCATGGTTGCCTACAAGTTTCTCCATCAAAAACAATGTCCAAATCATAATCTACATCAACATGGTGGTATAAAGATTGTCCTCCTCAACTTCTTGTTATTTTGATTATGTAAAAACATGTATTTTATATCCTATTGTATATGTATATGATGATAAAAATGTTATGTGGGGATTTGGTGTTGATAAACATGATTAAAAAGGTGAAAAACCATATGAAACAAGGTTAAAATCTTGATTAATTTACATGGCTGTATAAAACAGTAAAGAATCATGTTATGAACTGATGAAATAATGAAGTAGGATCCATTTACAGTAAGCTATGGGTCTTGTACACATGTGAGAGTTGGTCATGCAATGGAATCAAAATAATGAGTGAGATATGATCAAAACAAGTTTAGGGTATAAATCTGAAGTTACTGTTTTGGACGATTTTTAGAAAATATTTAGAAGATGATTCAACAGTAGCTATAGAAGAGTTAAATGTAGCACATATCATGTAGTTTATGTGATAAACATTTGAGCTTCTATCTCCATGTAGAACTCAAGATATGGCAGTTTTGGTAAAGATGAAGTTAAAAATCAGATTTTTGGAAATTAAAGAATAATACTATTATATAAGCACTCACATTTTAATATATAAAATGTAAAATAAAAACCCACTAACTTATGGATTTTATTTATATAAGTATGTAAAAGGTTAAATAAGTGGACATTTTATAAAAATGGTAACTTGTTAAGTTTTATAAGTTATAAAACTATAAACTTGATTTTTACGACTTTTTCGGCTATCGCCGTAAAATTAACGTTTTTGTTAAATAAAACTTAGATGGTTGGACCCGTCTAATGAAAACTTTATAAAACTTATATACTGATATATAGACATGTATAACAAGTAAAAACCGATAAAACCCGAACTATAGGGCATACGGACATTAACGAGCTAAGTAAACATATTGGACCAATACTTGGGCTAATAATTGGACTAAATAAGATAAACACCCATAAAAAGAACTTATTGGGCTTAACCTATTTGGGCCCAACTTGAAAGTGTATGTACTGATAATATAAGTACAAAATGGATTAAAATAAGTTAAATAACTTATAATAAGCTTATTGGGCTTAAGACACGTAAACGGGTAAAACTAGTAAACTAATATAAAAGTTATCGACATATAACACTAAAAGGAGTAAACGAGAATATGTAAACCCACTTGATCATCATATATATATATAATCATCATATGTATACATACTTGTTATTTTTATAAAGTCATTGGACAAACGTCTAAGACCGATTATTATTTGTCTAGGTTTCCGTGATTGAAGCACGTACCGTACGTCCGAATTGCCGATCACCCGCCTTCCCATATCAATGTGAGTTCATAGCCTCGCACTCTTTTAAATGTTTTATAAATGTTTTATAAACCCGCGAGGGAGATAACATGTTAGATTTTATAAAATAGGACACCATTTGTCCCGATTGTTTGTTTATTGATTTTGGACCCGAATGATTGAATGACCCGAATGTATGACCCGATAAATGATTAAAGGACCCGATAGATGAAATCAAATGGATTATTAAAGTTAGGTTATGTCACTAAAAGTCCCATTAGCATGAATTGTGAACTACCGGGAGTTGGTAGACGCTTATGCATTTAATAGTACTATTTGGGGACGATCACCCCAGTTCGCGCCTTGACGGTTGATCCCCGTCGTGCCACATTGATTGGTAAGCGAATTTACGTATGAGAAGATTTCCAATAGCGTGACCTTTGTGACGACACGCTACTTTATATGGGCAAAAATTGGTATCGGGTTAGCTACCCGTTTTGGTTTAGTAAGGTAACAATGTCATGCGGCTTATAATAATCCAAGTTAACAAAATAATAATAGACGCTCCGAATTATGATGTATTGCCTGACTAGCAATACAGGGTCATACTATTGATATTATGATTGTATTTTGGTTTTCATAACCATATTCATATAACGGTATTTATTTGATTTTATACGACGTCATAAGACGTATTGTATGATGTTTTTACGACATTGGCTCGTATAATAATTTTTAAGGCAAATGCCTATATTATGATTTTCGATAAGGATTTGTATAAAATGACTTTGGCTATTTTATGGCCTATTACAAAGATTTGCATAAAATGATTTTGGCTATTTTACGGCCTATTACAATGATTTGTACGAATTGATTTTTGGTACTAATTTTATACCAAAGTTATATCGATGGAATTTATTAAACTCTATGAATTCACTCGGCGTTATCGCTGACCTTTTCTTTTAACATGTTTTATCTCAGGTACTTGAAGGTAATTCTCGGGAAGACGACAAGAATTCATGGCCCGCACTTAAACAATATTTTCCATTCAAACACTTTGTAAAACTTTGTATGAAATGTAATGACTTGGTACCTATGTAACTTTGATGTTTATGAATGGAAATGATTTATTATTAAACGACGCGATTTTTATGCGTTGTCTATGATGTGAGTAATGTGCTATCCCGTAACACCAACTAGTCTTCCGCTGAACTGAGTTGTATAAATTTGGGGGTGTTACAATGAATTCATTTTTCCAAGGTTAAAAATTGTGGCATAACTTCGCTACCCACTTGGCACTTCAAGATCTACATTTCATATTCACATAACCTCCTGCCCACTATCGGCAGTTAATAATCAAATCCTAATTTCAACAATCATTTTAGATTTCGCGGGTCAGGTATTTTGTAAGGTTAGGTTCGCCATTATAGGAAACCTTAGACCTAGAAGACATGTCCAACTCACAATGGGTGTATGTCGGGTGTCTTCATCTCAACTCCTGCTTACAGATGCTCTAATTTCTAAATCTTAACAAGATCGATCTCGATCCTAATACGATGATTATCAATGATAATCTCTCCAAAGGAAAACGATTATACGGTATATTACCAAAGGTCAATCATTCAAACATAAAACAACACTTATATTACCTTGTATCATTACTTTACCTCGTCCCTTCGATTTGGGGTGGTATATAGTACTCTCATCAAGGTTCGTTCTCAATGATTTCTGAGCAAATCTCTAGAAATTCGATGCGAAGCGAGGATCTTGATAAAGATGTTCGATACAGGCACACTATGTTTACATAACTCTTTTGCATTTATCATTAACGGGAATGATATTAGCAGATTTGGTCAGTCTGTCGACGATGACCCAAATCGAATCAAATTCAGATGATGACCTTTGCAATAGCTAAACGTTTACTAATGTATGAGGCGATGTCTGCCTTCATAATTGCCATCAGTACAACTTCTTCAGACAAAAATACTTTTAGTCACAAATGACATACATATAATACTTATACTTACAAATTCCAACATAACTATATCTCACAATCCTTCATATTTAGGCAACCATAAGTGGTCTTTAAAACATTTAACGTTTATCGGCTTCTCAATCTTTAATGGTTCATATTAGTCGTGAAACCTTTCACTATTTATACTATCCTTTTTACAAACATCGGCTATTTTATATTGTTCGGCACTTTATTTTGCACCTTCATTATTAAGGAACATGTCCTAACTGGTTCTTTATCTTTTCTACATATTGCGTCGGTATCTATATTCACTTCTCATGATGATATAATTATCATGTCCACAATTCACTTAGATATGCTTTCTACATTATGCGTCAGTAATTACGTTTACCTTCCTAATGAAATAAATATCACAACCGTATTTATTCAAAATTCCTTCTTCATATCTTCTATGTTTTAGTTTCGTCTTTACTATCATTTTTATCCGTTTTACTCAATCTGACGTCTAAAGCGTCAATAATTATTACAACTAATTAAATAATAAACATTTAATTTTTATGAACATAACGTAAAAATTTTAATTTTCTTAGTTCGACCAATTATAAAAATGTTCAAAAATAAATTTGAATTTAATTAGCAAGATTTTCGTTGATTTATTGAAAATAATTATTAAGATTCGTAAATGTTCGAAAAAATCTTTGGTTATACTTTGGTCAACCTTTTCTTAGTTGAAAAGCAAAAATTGTCGTTTCAAAGTTTAAGTCATGGTTTAAATGGTTTTACTCAATCCTTCTTAAATTATCTTGAGGTATACACAAACATTTACCCCTAAACAGAAGTTTAGTTAAATGGTTTGTGTATAAGGGAATAATCCCTTTTAAAAATCCTTTGTTAAAACATTTGTCAAAACATATTTCCATTTCTTTTTGGTAAAATCCAAAGTCTTAAAAGGGCTCTTAATTTTTGAAGAGTCAATTTATATTCCATTATCCTTTTAATCACATAGTCAAATCATGTAAAGGTTCAAGTCTTTAATCATGGGTTAATTATTCAAGGTTCAGGTTTTTATCGTTCGGCCAATTCAGGGCAATCTATAATTAATTATTAACCTCATTCTTATTCTTAGAAACAAACAAATGATCCTTAATGATCATAAGCATGAATTTATCAAATTACAGCCTACACACGTGATTCAACAAATTTATGAATGCTACATGTGTATTAGTCAATCCAAACGTCACCACTTGAAACTCATAATGTTCCTTACAAGTACCGGACGTAGTGATTGGAATACATAATCTCTTTCGCAGATGCGAAGTTGATGATAACCATGCTATGGATCAAATTTGCTAGAACCTTGTAAATGATCGAACAATTCTTCCATTTCGAGTTATGGATATCGTTTTCGATTGTCAATTTACTCAGTCACAGTAATCTATAAATATAAGGAAAGATAATACCATAGCTCTTCAGGATGACAGACTTGGTGTAATAAAATCTTTCTCCGACAACTTTCTCAGTTGTACGATAATTCCTTTAATTTAGATGGTGCTGACGTACAGTGCACAAGCCATAGGTGCAGCACCGGGAATATAATCAAATACCAAATTCTACTTGCCTTAATGGCGAAAGTCTAGGTAATTCATTAACAAATACTTCCTAAAGTTTCAGATATCATAAACATCTTTTAATAAATTCATATTAGGTTCTTCTAGATTACAATATCTATAACTAGTTCGCAACTATTCACGGTATAATCTCAAGTCTAAATGCGGGATACGGGCATCCGTCAAGAATTATTTAGATCACTTTTGATAATCAACATCTTATCATTTAGGGAAATTCTACTCGAGTTCCCATCAATTAAGACAATTTTTTCATGTCGTAATTAATCAATCCATTCCACTGGCACTGTCAACTTTCCAGTTTTATTGTTGTCGATAAGATGTGAACTTCTCAAAAGACTAATAATTACTCATAATCCGTCACAAATTCAAGGATATATGGAGACACAACTACTATTAAAAGAGTAAGGTCAACGCATAATTTATGCGAGAGAATTTCAAATCAGATACAGACGAAAACATTTAATGAATATGAATATATCCCATGTTTTCATAATTTGAGTATGCATTCGAAAGCTCCTCGGATCGTTACCCAGGTCATTCAAATGAAATCAAATCATAAGAAATGATAAGAACGTCAATACATCCAGTCGGGTATCAACACTCGGTAATCAGATACTTTTCCTAAGAATTTCACTACGGGAGAATTGGACAAGAACGGAATATCAATTTGTCAAATAAGACAAATTCCACAGATGAGTAAATTCGACTTAGAAGAATAGATGCTACAGGCACATATGTAGGTGTCCCTAACATTATGTCCTTATTTTTCACTTCTTGTAGATCTCATTAAAATTTTTAATCTTTCACAATCCTCAAAGAAAATGTAGTGTTTATTCATTAGTTTTAGGGTGACTACTAATCAGTCTTGCATAGTCCATTCCAAATTGTATGTAGGCGCGCAACTATATACAATTTCAAGATTAACGATGCAATACTCAGTTCGTCAAAATTTTATCATCATGTTTATAATAAAAACATCTTCATGTTTAATTCTTTAATAAGAATCAAGAATAAATTTACAAAGATTTTCTTTGTTATGAAAATAATTAAGTTTTCCAAAGCTTTTCATAAACAACTTCATTTTGATATCAATCACTTATAATTCTCACTTTGAATAATCCTTATTGTGATGAAAATTAAATTTTCTCAAAGGATACCATTTTAACTTTATAAAAACAATGAGTGATCTGCAAAAGAGTAATGAAAGCTTGTTCACCAAGAATTAACTACGATATGATAGGAAATGAGCTTAGCCAAATAATCATGAGGTTCATGACCTTGATGGCACTCAAAAAGATTAATCCACAACGTGACTCAAATCAAGATGAGTACTTGTTCAATGGTTGCATCACTAATGCGAGCATTAGGGTGAAGCAATAAAAGATAGATAACATCGATACATGTAGGATTTAGCAATCAAAGGTAGTCTTTTTCATTAATCACAAACAAGTCAAATTGTATCGTAACACATTACGTGTCACTATGTCATACAATTCTCAAAACTCATCCTACCAACTGATATCTCAGTTAAGTTAGGGATTTTTAAAAGATACCACAATGAATACTAATCTACAAGAGTCATTAGGTGTTCCACATGTCCCAGAAGATCCATCGGTCTCAATTCAGAAGAAGATTTCTTCAATTTATTTCTTGGACACTAGGCATCCTCGTTAGTAGACAATGGCCTAGGAACAACCCTTAACACAAACTAACAATCATTTAAAACCTTATAATTCAATCACATGACTTAATAATTTCCTTTTAACAATCTCATATTCCATACGGGTTAAGTTTTACTTTATTCAAGTTTCAATCAATTTATACTCAATTCGATATTCTACCTCATTCTCCAATACATTCAATCTTATTCTTAGGCCTTGTAAAGGCAATGAAAGCTCAATATGAACAACACTTAATTCCAATCCTATAGCTCTTACAACAACAATTATCAAATGAGTCACTAGTATGAAATGAATCACACATTCAATTAGACTTCTCGGAAAGGTACTAGTGGCATGAGGCTTTTGGGTAATGGTTCCAATGACAGCCTCAAGTGCAACGTTCACCCTTTCGATTTCAATTTTAAGAATTGGGTGACAACGACTCAGATGACATATTTCTAGGTGGTAACGTTTTGTCAAACTCCACTCTATAAGAAAAGATCGTCATGACATCGATATCAGATTTAATCTCGCCAATTCTTTTTCAATATCACGATCAACTAATATCTACATTTCTACGAATATCAACCATTTGTTGGGATCATAAATATCCACAACTTGGTTTAGATCTAGGATAGCTAGAATTCCTACGAGAATAGCTTCGATTAATTTACTAGGGAGTTAGGGTTACTTGTGACAATCTACGTCGTATAAATACATCGTATAAAAATCAAAATAATCATCAAACAATCATGTAATAAAATTACATCATATATATATATATATATATATATATACAATCCAAGTTATATATATATATATATATTAAAATAACACTTCTCAGTCTTGGCCTTGTCGGTAACTCGGGAATTCTTCGGCACCGTTATAGTCAAAAGATTTTTAGACATTTTTAGAAAAATGTTTATAGTTAAAAGATTTTGAAATGTTTTATTCAAAACATTGGTTTTAAAAATCATTCGTTCTCTATAACGAGAGCTCTGGTACCAAACTGTAACACCCCCAAATTTATACAACTCAGTACAGCGGAAGACTAGTTGGTGTTACGGGATAGCACATTACTCACATCATAGACAACGCATAAAAATCGCGTCGTTTAATAATAAATCATTTCCATTCATAAATGTCAAAGTTACATCGGTCCCAAGTCATTATATTTCATACAAAGTTTTACAAAGTATTTGAATGGAAAATATAGTTTAAGTGCGGGCCATGAATTCTTGTTGTCTTCCCGAGAATTACCTTCAAGTACCTGAGATAAAACATGTTAAAAGAAAAGGTCAGCGATAACGCCGAGTGAATTCATAGAGTTTAATAAAATTCATCAATATAATATCAGTATAAAATTATTACTGAAAATTATTTTTGTACAAACCATTTTAATAAGCTATAAAATAGCCAAAGTCATTTTATACAAATCTTCATCAAAATCATAATATAGGCATTTGCCTTAAAAATCATTATACGAATCGTTGTCGTTAAAAACACCATACAATACGTTTTGCAACGCTGTATAGATTAAATAAAACCGTTATATGAATATGGCTATAAAAAGCCTTAAAAATCATTATACGAGCCAATGTCGTAAAAACGTCATACAATACGTCTTACGACGTTGTATGAAAATAAAAACCGTTATATGAATATGGTTATGAAAACCAAAAATACAATCATAATATCAATAGTATGACCCTGTATTGCTAGTCAGGCAATACATCGTAATTCGGAGCGTCTATTATTATTTTGTTAACTGTGGATTATTATAAGCCGCATGACATTGTTACCTTACTAAACCAAAACGGGTAGCTAACCCGATACCAATTTTTCCCATCTAAAGTAGCGTGTCGTCACAAAGGTCACGCTATGGAAATCTTCTCATACATAAATTCGCTTACCAATCAATGTGGCACGACGGGGATCAACCGTCAAGGCGCGAACTGGGGTGATCGTCCCCAAATAGTACTATTAAATGCATAAGCGTCTACCAACTCCCGGTAGTTCACAATTCATGCTAATGGGACTTTTAGTGACATAACCTAACTTTAATAATCCATTTAATTTCATCTATCGGGTCCATTAATCATTTATCGGGTCATACAATCGGGTCATTCAATCATTCGGGTCCAAAATCAATAAACAAACAATCGGGACAAATGGTGTCCAAACTTTTATAAAAACTAACATGTTATCTCCCTCGCGGGTTTATAAAGCATTTATAAAACATTTAAAAGAGTGCGAGGCTATGAACTCACGTTGATGTGGGAAGGCGGGTTATCAGCAATTCGGACGTATGGTACGTGCTTCAATCACGGAAACCTAGACAAATAATAATCGGTCTTAGACGTTTGTCCAATGACTTTATAAAATATCAATTATGTATACATATGATGATTATATATATATGATGATCAAGTGGGTTTACATATTCTCGTTTACTCATTTTAGAGTTATGTGTTGATGACTTTTATACTAGTTTTCTCGTCTTACCTATTTACGTGTTTTAGGTCCAACAAGCTTATTATAAGTTATTTAACTTATTTTAATCCATTTTGTACTTTTATTATCAGTACATACACTTTCAAGTTGGGCCCAAATGGGTTAAGCCCAATAAGTTCTTTTTATGGGTGTTTATCTTATTTAGTCCAATTATTAGCCCAAGTATTAGTCCACTATGTTTACTTAGCTCGTTAATGTCCGTATGCCCTAAAGTTCGGGTTTTATTGGTTTTTACTTGTTATACATGTCTATATATCAGTATATAAGTTTTATAAAGTTTTCATTAGACGGGTCCAACCATCTAAGTTTTATTTAACAAAAACGTTAGTTTTACGGCAATAGCCGAAAAAGTCGTAAAAATCATATTTATAGTTTTTATTACTTATAAACATTATTTAACCACCATTTATATAAATTATCCATTTGATTAACCTTTTATATATATTTATATAAATAAGTTTTATAAGTTAGTGGGTTTTTATTTTACATTTTATATATTAAAATATGAGTGCTTATATAATAGTATTATTCTTTAATTTCCAAAAATCTGATTTTTAACTTCATCTTCACCAAAACTGCCATATCTTGAGTTCTACATGGAGATAGAAGCTCAAAGTTTTATCACATAAACTACATGATATGTGCTACATTTAACTCTTCTATAGCTAATGTTGAATCATCCTTTAAGTATTTTCTAAAAATCGTCCAAAACAGTAACTTCAGATTTATACCCTAAACTTGTTTTGATCATATCTCACTCATTATTTTGATTCCATTGCATGGCAAACTCTCACATGTGTACAAGACCCATAGCTTACTGTATATCCATTCTACTTCATCATTTTATCAGTCCATGACCTGTTTACTTACTGTTTTATACAGCCATGCAAATTAATCAAGATTTTAACCTTGTTTCATATGGTTTTTCACCTTTTTGATCATGTTTATCAACAACAAATCCCCACATAACATTTTTATCATCATATAATCATCATAAATATATACAATAAGAAATAAAATACATGTTTACATAATCAAAATAACAAGAAGTTGAGGAGGACAATCTTTATACCACCAAGTTGATGTTGGTTATGATTTGGACATGGTTTTTGATGGAGAAACTTGTGCTTAGCCAACACCATCTTCAAGACCATCATGCTCCATGAACTCCTTGTGAAAAATCAGCCCTACTACTCCATGAAAACTCCTCCTTGGATGTTATAACTTGCACAAATCTTCATCTTTTTGAATGGAGATTAACATATGTTAATTATAACATATGTTTGTGGTTAAATTTTGTAGGAATGGTGGTGTTCTTTGGAGAAATGGGACGGCATTAATGGAGTTAGAGAGAGGGATGTAGCTAGTTTGCATGAGTGGAATGAGAAAAGTGGTTTAAGTTGATGGTTTTGATGTTGTGAAAGGCTTACATGGTAAGCTAATAGACAAGTGTAAGGTTTAAGCTAGATAAATGACACCTTATGGTGTTGCTAGTTATCTTGGCCGGTTTTGGGAGTGGGGTGGGACAAGTGTCCCACTTGTCTCATCCCATTTATTTACGGGTACTCCTCGATTCTAGTTTCCTCGATTTGCGTGCCCTCGGGTCGTTTTACGAAAAACATTTTTATAATTTATGAATCAATGTCACAAAACGAATCCAATAAAAATTGTCTCATCAAAAACGGAGTTCGAAAACGTAAATACGTAATCCTAAGGTTTCCGGTTTAGTCGTAAAGGACGTTAAAATAAAATCGTAAGTCCTAATCTCTTCTCGTAAATTTGTGAGTTTATGAACCAACACAAATTTAAAACTCCAAAATAATATTCACGAATAAATTTATTTTCTGAAATGTCGGACTGTCACCAAAGACGGTGTATGTAAACGTAAGCACGTAACGTTTAATCCTCCGGTTTAGACATAGTCAATGCTACTCCAAGACGTAAATCCAAATTTCTTCCAAAAAATATGTGAGTTCATATTGTAACATTAAAATAATGTTTTTAAATAATATTTGAGAATAAAATATCAACGATAATTTGACGGATTGTCACAGACATCGATGTGCTTCGTGCGGGAATGCTGTACCGGGTTGCAGGAGATGGCTATGGCAGACTTTGAGTCACAGTACATAGGTACTTTATCAAAGTAGAAGCCATAATTCGTGAGTTGTGTTCTCATCCAAAGAACTTGAGCACAACACGCAGATAGAGACACATACTCCACTTCGGCTGATGAAAGTGACGTGCAATCCTGCTTCTTGGAAGACCATCCCACAAGCTTATCTTGACCTAGAAATTGTGCACCACCAGAAGTACTTTTTCGTGTATCAAGACACCCTGCATGATCAGAATCTGAATAGGCCGTTAGAAAGAAACCGGTTTCCCTCGGATACTAGAGTCCCAAATGAATGGTATACTTAAGGTACCGAAAGATCCGTTTAACCTCCTTGAGGTGCTTTTCAGTGGGTCGTGCTTGATAACGTGCAAAATAACACGTAGCATGATGAATATCTGGTCTACTTGCTGTCAAGTACATGAGGGACCCGATCATGGAACGATATCTCGTTTGATCTATGGGTAATCCCTCCAAGTCAACATCTAGGGATGTGGTTGATAATGGTGTCCCAACGGGGTCACATGAAGTCATACCATGCTTTTTGATTATCTCTTGACAATACTTAGCTTGTTTTATAAAGATACCACTTGGGGATTGGTGAACTTGAATTCCTAGAAAGAATTTTAGTTCGCCCATCATAGACATTTCAAATCTTCTGTGCATTACTTTTTCAAACCATATTGAAAGTTTTGGGTTTGTAGACCCGAAAATAATGTCATCAACATAAATTTGCACAAGCAGAATGTCATCCCCATATTTATAAGTGAACAAATTTAAATCAATGGAACCTTTTGAGAAACCTTTGGAGACCAAAAATTTCAAGAGCTCGTCGTACCACGCCCTTGGAGCTTGCTTGAGTCCATAAAGTGCTTTGTGGAGACGATACACCTTGTCAGGATAATGAGGATCGACGAATCCTTCCGGCTGCGTGACATAGACTTCTTCCTTCAAAGGACCGTTAAGAAACGCCGTCTTGACGTCCATTTGATATACAATGAATCCCTTATGTGCAGCATAGGCAAGGAAAATCCTGACCGCTTCCATTCGAGCTACTGGTGCAAATGATTCTTCAAAATCAATACCCTCTTTCTGTCCATACCCTTTTGCCACTAGCCTAGATTTATTCTTGATGATCGTATTCTCTTCATCCATCTTGTTTTTCCAGATCCAACGAAGATTTAATGGAGTCACATCGTATGGTCTGTCAACAAGTTCCCAGACTTTAAGTCTTTCAAATTGTTGAAGTTCATCCGTCATCGATTCAATCCAAGCATGATCAGCCATGGCTTCTTTGATGTTTTTCGGTTCAGCTGTACTCACGGCGAGTGCGAACATACAAACATCGCCATCGGTTGCTAGTCGTCGTCTTGTACGAACAGGCTGTGAAGGGTTTCCAATTACGTGAACCAAAGGATGATCTCGGGTCCAATGATGTGTTGAAGGATGTCGTTGATAAAACGTATGCATATTTGACGAATCAACATGGCGAGTAGAAGACTCTCCAGTTTCGTGTACCGGTGTACCGAATGGGTTGTGAAAATCGTCATCGTCAGATAATGCACCGTCTGCTTGATTTGTGTTCTCTAGAGCAACGACAGTAGTTGTGGATGTTGTAGGATCGGTTGTTAATGTGATATTCTGAGGAAGTAAATCTGCAACAACCCGTGTTGAAGTAGATGAAGTTGTATCCTTTTATTGATGATGAACGGTATCATCATTCTTATCATGAGTGACAGCGGAAGACTTCGATGCAACTTGTTTCTCCCCCGTGAAATATTCATCATACATTGGTCCATATAACATTTCCAACTCTTCAAGTGTCGTGTCCACTGTCATATCTGCTCTAGGAACATGTTCAGGAACCAGCTTTGAACTCGACGGTTCATTGTTGTGGTCTTGAGTTCCGAGTTTCGTGCGGTTGTGAACGGAAGTCGTTTGTCGTTGTGGATCGGGACTTAAACTGTTTTGTTCAAGTGCCATTTCTTGTAATTCATCGAATCTGATATGAATAGTCTCGACTATCAATTTTGTTCTCTTGTTGTATACTCTGTATCCCTTAGACTGAGTTGCATATCCCACTAAAATGCATGCATCACCTTTCTCTTTCATCTTGTCCAGATTTTCACCATATCGAATAATGTAGCACGTACATCCAAAAACATGAAGGTGTTTGAGGGAAGGTTTGCGATCATTAATTATGTGATATGGTGTCTTTTCGTGTCTTGGGATAACTAAGGAGCGGTTTTGTGTGTAGCATGCGGTTGACACGGCTTCGACCCAAAAATATAGTGGAAGTTTTGAAGCGGATAATAAAGTTCGAGCAGCCTCAACTAAAGTACGGTTTCGTCTTTCAACAACGCCGTTTTTTCGGGTGTTCGAGCAATAGATGTTTCATGTTCAATTCCTTCAGCTTCAAAATAGTTTCTCAGTTTTGAATTCAAAAATTCTGTACCTCTGTCAGTACGAACCACTTTAACTTGAGCTTGAAGACCACGTTGTATCACTTTAAGGAAGCTGATGAGAACATCGGGTGTTTCATCCTTGGATCTCAAGAAGTGAGTCCATGTGTACCTTGAGTAGTCATCGACAATTACCATAACGTATTTCTTCCCATTGATACTTTGAACACACATGGGACCACACAAATCTATATGAAGAAGATCTAACCGTCCTTTAGAGCTTGGTGTAATCTTTGTCTTGAAACTACTCCGTTTAGCTTTACAAAGCTCACAAGAAGAACAAAGATGATCTTTGATGAATTTCAAGTTAGGAAGGCCTCGCACAATATCTTTCTTGGACAGCAAGTTGATGGTGTCAAAGATAAGATGAGATAAACGTTGATGCCATAACCAAGCTTGAGTCGTTGAAGCTTTAGCCATGAAACAGATTGGAGTTGAAGATGTGGAGTCGTGTAGTGAAATAGTGTAGATATCAATACCCCGTGTTCCGGTAAGTAAGTCATTCCCATCATAATCACGAACAAAACATGTCTTCTTTCTAAAAGCAACCTCCAAATTCGCATCACAGAATTGACCAACCGAGAAAAGATTATGATTGAGCCCTTCGACGTAGTAAACCCTTTTGATAGTGATATTCCCCTGAACCAAGTCTCCATATCCTAGGATCGGTGCAAATTGATCATTTCCGAATCGGACCGTACCCAGGAACTTCTCTACGAAGTTAATTAGAAGCTTGAGATTCCCCGTCATGTGCTTCGTGCATCCGGAGTCCATTATGAAGAGAATTACTTCGATCACCTGCAAAAGAATTAGAACACGATGGAGCATTTGCTAAATTGGATTCCATGTTAGTTGTGATTTCCGATTCATTAGTTTCCCTAGTTTCATCACTTAGAGGCACACTAACCCTCGTAGTCACATTTTCTGTCCTAACCTTAGGCATCCATTTATATCCTGGAGGAGATTGATTAGCAAACCACCATTTCCAAGGCTTGCTAGCAGACTCATATAATTCCCTAATTCTGCTTCTAGGGTTCTTAGTGGTGGAGTCTGATGCAATACTTTTCTTAGGGGGGGTTGCACCAGAATGGTTCACTTTGCGTTTGGGTTTTCTAGCACTAATAGGCATCACAGTTTGCTTCTTAGTTCTAGTTTCTACGCCTTTGACATTATTCGAAACACACATAGCATGATTAGCATTAGCACACTTTCCACATTTCACACAAACAAAATTAACTTTCATAGCATTCAAAGTCGAATCATTCAAATCGTCATTACACGCGATTACAGACGTTTTATTCTTAGAAACATTGAAAATCCTAGGGTGGTCTTCTACTTCCTTCATCTTCCCTTGACTTTTGTTTTGCCAGACCTTTTCATTCATGCGAGTGCTCTTAAGCTGGGGCCGGCTAACACTAGCAGTGGGGACTACTCCTGTAGTAAAAGACACACGTCTATTAGTGTTTCTAGAAGTCTGAGGTGATTCATTTTCTCTTAATCTAATATTCCACAAGTTTCACCAACCATTTTCTCTCTACTTTCTCTCACTACTTTCTCTCTCTATAATTCTTCTCATATCTACCTTTCTTTCTTTAATTCGTGCTATACAATCATCATATATTAGGGACAACAATTGGTATCAATCGCCATGGGGTATATGATGATTGTATAGCACGAACTAAAGAAAGAAAGGTAGATATGAGAAGAATTCTAGAGAGAGAAAGTAGTGAGAGAAAGTAGAGAGAAAATGGTTGGTGAAACTTGTGGAATATTAGATTAGAGAAAATGAAATTACCAACCCCCCTAACATGCTAGGAGGGTAGTATATATAGTCCACCCACATGCGGGCTTCTTAATGGACTATATGGTTTGGGCCGGGCTTTCCTTTTGGGATTTAGTTACTTATTAATAAACTTTAGCCTAAAGTTAAGCCCGTATAACACGACTAATATACTACCTATTACAACGTTCTAAAATACGATACATAATAAACATATGACCGAGCATTCTTGTTTGGCTCAATATTTTGAGGCTAACATATCCGAATCATAATTGGGCTTGAATTCGGCTTGTTTTGACAAATAACAATCCACAATTTGGTCTTTTTGGGCCAATAAGCAAATGTGGGTCCCACAAGTCCATTTAACTCCATAAATATTACATCCGCTAAAAACGAGCTCGATTTCGGCTTTCTTGATTTTTTCTTCAAAATTGTGTCGACTTTGCCGGTTTTCGTGATCTTGGGCACACTTTTGGTCTTTTGACTTTGTCTTCGTCTCTAACTTGGACTTTTCTTCACATTTGACCGTGAAATCCCGTGTTTTCTCTTCTTTTGATCATTTGTACCTATTTAACACAAAACCACGCGTAATTCCGACTTTTACGATATTAAACACATGATTAGGTCTTGTTTTTCCTTGATTTTAGTGGCAAAAGGATAAGTGTTTACACACTTATTACTTGACAAAAAAGGAGCTGAGAATCTAGCGACGGATCATCTCTCTCATTTAGAAGATCCTTACAAGAATGAGTTCGAGAACAAGGAAATCACCGAAACATTTCCTCTTGAAACTCTCGGTGTAGTGAGTTCTAAGGACGACACCGCATGGTTTGCCGACATTGCAAATTACCATGCGGGCAACTTCATAATCAATGGTACGACGACACAACAAAAGTGAAAATTCTTTCGTGACGTCAATTTCTATTTTTGGGCCGACCCTTATCTCTTTCGGGTTTGTGCGGATCAACTCGTTCGACGTTGTGTTTTTGGTACCGAAACATCAAACATCCTTAGAGCTTGTCACAAGGGACCCACGGGAGGTCACCACGATGCTAACTTCACGGCTAAGAAAGTGTTCGATGCCGACTTCTTTTGGCCTACGATCTATCGTGATGCACACGCACTTGTGAAGGCGTGTGATTCTTTCCAACGTCAAGGAAAATCCTCTCAAAATGATGAAATTCCGCAAAATTTAATTCAAGTGTGTGAGATTTTCGACGTTTGGGGCATTGACTTTATGGGTCCGTTCCCATCGTCTCTTGGTAACAAGTATATCCTCATCGTCGTCGACTACCTATATAAGTGGGTGGAAGCTAAGGCTTTGCCTACGAATGATGCTCGTGTGGTAGTGATGTTTTTGAAGCAACTATTCTCTCGGTTTGGAAATCCCTCGTGCTATTATAGGCGATCGTGGAACCCATTTTTGTAATGATCAATTCGAAAAGGTTCTAAAGAAATATGGGATTACACATCGTCTTTCTACGGCTTATCACCCGCAAACGAGTGGGCAAGTCGAGGTTTCAAACTAAGCTTTAAATAGGATTTTGGAGAGGTCGATTGGAGAAAACCGTGCTTCATGGTCCGACAAACTCGATGACGCTTTATGGGCCTTTCGCACCGCTTATAAGACACCTATCGGCTATACTCCTTATAAGTTGGTTTATGGAAAGAATTGCCACTTGCCTATTGAATTGGAACACAAGGCATATTGGGACCTAAAGCATGCCAATTATGACTTGAATACCGCGGGAGATCAGCGGAAAATACAACTTAATGAATTGGATGAATTACGAGATAATGCTTATGAAAGTTCATTAATTTTTAAGGAAAAGACTAAAAAGTTTCATGATTCAAAGAAAAAAACCGGGTTTTTAACGTTGGTGATCAAGTGTTACTTTTCAACTCTCGTTGGAAGATTTTAATGTTGAGTATTTATTCAAGTTTGTTTTTCCAAGCTCCAGACAAATTGAAAGTCCAACCAATATCAAGTCATTAATTGTTTTTGGTGTTACAAGATTATTTGGTATCTATGTCTATTTCAAACAAACACGTAAAAATAGGAAAATATTATACCTATATATCCGTAAAACAAATTGCAAATACCACACATTTAGCAAAAAGTACAAGTATCTAATACACAAGTGTATAAATTGCTCAAAATGTAAATGAAATGAAAATATAAGGACTAAAAGTGTAAATTCAGAAAGTATAGGGACTAGAAATGAAAAATGTAACAAACTATGATAACAAACTAACATATCACAAAACTACCAAAACAAATTTGTAACAAACCAAAATTCAGGGACTTGTAAGTGAAAACCCTAAAAAGATTCAAGTTTAAAAAGCAGATTAAGTAATTATGAAAAATGGAAGATCAAAATGCAATTTAAACAAAACTATTTCCAAAAACGGGTAACAAGTGTCGAATAAGCTCGTTTGAGCTTATTATCCAATCAAAATCGTTCTAGTTTTTTCCAAAGTGCTTAAAATTGAACATAAGCTAGGCATGTGAAAGGAATTTAGCTAAAAGATAGTAAAACTCAAGTTTGCTTATTTCAATAAGCTCAAAATAAGCTAAGAACTTTTCCAGACATCCACACTTGGGTTTTATTGTTGACAATGATTAAGCATGTGACACAAAGCTTGGAATGTCAATTAGATTTGAAAATGGCCAAGAGAATAAGCTGAAATCTGAAATAAGCCAAAACAGCTTATCGTTGACCAAGCGTTGACCAGATTTTTCAAAAAGATAAAATTTTCAAAACCTACTCAGGACATGTTTGCAAACAAATTTGTGAAAGAAAAATGAAACTTTTATGAAGTAGAATTGCTGAAATGGAATAAGCAGATTGCCTTGATCACAGAAACTTTCAAATGCTCTAGTGCTTATTATTAAGCTATTATCTCACTCAAATCAGAAAACTGTATTACTTTCTTGCTAACACCGAAAGTTCATATTATAAGCTACAAGCGAGAGCAAAAAGCAACTAAATCCATCCACTAACAAATATTTGAGACTCGATCAAAAAGTGATAGTTTGGACTAATGAAAAACAAATAAGACTAACCTAAACTTTTTATAGGATGTTTGCCTGTGTGAGTTAAGTATTGACCACAAAATTTTGCAAATGAACTTGTATACACCTAATGAGTGTAAATGATCTCAAAACAACAAGTCTAAAAATCTGATTCACAAAATTAAATTTTAACCAAACACTAGTTAAAAATCTGATATTCAACTTTTTCAAAGGCTTTTTGAGCTAAAGCTAATGACAACAAAAGACATTTATCAAGACTTGTTTAATGACTGAAATGAATTGGTTTGACATCAAAATCAAGCAAGTTCACTTGAAAGAACTCAAAATGAGCTACTGATGAATTGTAACTGATAAAAGCCAAATTTTATCAAACAAAAACTGAATTAAAGCTATAAGAATACTTGTGAACTATCAGAATATCAAAATCACACCACAAGAATAGTAACACAATCACAATTCAACAAGTAAGAGCTATTTTTAGGAATTGAGCATGCAAATTCAATTAAGTGGAATTTTAAACATGAAAATGTTCCATATAGCTTGTACAAACCATTGATGAAGTAGAGGAGCGTTGAGCTCTCTAAGATCAACTAAAACACCATTAATCAACAACCAAAAACCATCATATCATCATCAGCATCCACAAATCAGTCACCCCTGCTACAATCTGCAATTTGGCTATGAAATGACCTAAAAACACGTCTGAACGAGCTAAAGTCATCCAAACAGCATCAAATAAATTCCATTGATCAAGAGTGATCAAAAGAATCACAAAAGTAACAGAATAGTAGGATTATGTAGGTATGATAAGTAGATTTGAGTGAAAATGAACTTTGAATGTTTATTAATGGAGGGAAGGTGGTTATAGTTTGTTACAGCTAACTAACTAACTCTCAAGTGGTTGTCTATCACTTGAGATTAGTATTCAACTAACTAGCTAACTAAAATGAGGGAAATTTATCAAGTGTGTGAAAAATACACACACTAAGTACATACAAGAAATGAAGACCTAATGGGGTATTTATAGAAGCTGGGATGAAGTTTGTTGAAGGTAAGTGACGTGTTGGAGCGAATAGCAAGCTTCCACGTGACCTTGTTTGGTCAATTGATGATAGTCGTTGAAGATCCAAATTGGTGCTTTTTGATGTAGTTGATTTCAGGCTAATTGGGTGCTTCGGTTGTGATCCTCTCTTGATTTAGAGTAGATTTCATGTACAATAATTCTCTTGATATGCACTCTAGCTCAATGTTGTTCCTGGGCTCGTTGAACTTTTAATGTGACACGTGGTATGATGTAATTGGATGAAAGAGAAAGTCACAGATCATTATCCATTTCTTGATTTATGATTGGTGGAAATTGTATGAGTGGGATTTACTATTTGGATATTGTGTATTAATGAGAAAATGGCTGAGTGGGTGAGGTGGCGCTTGTTTGGCAATTAGAGTATATGAAATACTATTCTCTCATTGGCCCATTCTTTGTATACTCGGATCACTATCAAACATGTGTGAAAGTTGGCATATTTAGCCCCTTGACTTGGCATAATATTATCTTAAGCTCCAAACTTCATTTCTTTGTCATTTTTAGTCCATATAACTTCAAACTTGTTCAAAAATCATCCTTTGACTATTTGACTTGAGAGTTGACCAAATTTGACTTTGTTCTTGACTTTGTTATGCAATGCCACATTTTAAAGCACTAATTTACACTTTTCTCATAATTAATCCACCTTGGCCAATATGAAATGCATTTACACTACTCTAAACTATATGATGCATGATTTTGATTTTATACAATGCAATGCAACGAAAAGCAATTCTATTTCTATATTTTTGGATTTTCTTGAAATGGTTTTTGATAGAAATAACTCATAAAGAAATCAAAGACTTAGATTAGGGCTTTGAGTACCATGAACACTTATCACCCTCAAGTTTTACTTTCCACATACCAAGCTTAAAAACAAGATCATTGTTTTCCATAAGTGAAAGTGCATCAACTCATTCATATAGATTAATTGTGTTACTCTTATACTGCCACTTATTATGCCTCTTAGACCGTTTATTATTTGAGCAAATTGCTTGAAAGCAAATTTGTCATTATTTAAAGCGTGAACTATAAGAAATGTAAAATCTCAAAATAAGGAAGCACGGTTTTAATCCTAAGTAACCATCTTATCAATACTCGAAAAACCGCCAACAATTAATATAAGTCTGACTCAAGAATAATAAGTCATTCGCCCTATGTGTAAGATGCTTATGTCATGCATTAATAAGTAGCTACACACTCGCTAAGGAAAGAAAAATAAACCTCACGCAATAATTTATATCTGCCGCCTTTTTGAGACCTTGGATCTTCAATCCCGCAACCCGTCAAGGTAATATTGGATTGGAGCAACTATTAAATCCCCGCAACCCTTGTGAGAGTAATATTGGAATTCAATAGCTACTATAATTAACACTTCAGTTCCTCTCTTGGGAGTCTTGTATAATTATTATTTTTTTCTTTTTATTTTTTTTTCTAGCCACTCATTTTTTTCATAAGCCGCTCTTATTTTTCTTTATTTCTCACAAAGAAAGTTGAAAAGAATAAAAGGAAAAACACCCGCTAAGTATTAAGCATGACATAAGTCGAGTACACATAAAACGTTCTAACTTAGAATCTTAAGACGTACTTATACCAACCACGAATGATTAGTAAAAAATGCATAAGAATCTACAAACCAATTAAAACGGTTCTTGATTATTTATTAACATATATACATGCGTTGGCAAGAAAGTAAAGGTTACGAAAGGGGATATAAAAATCACAATTAATGAATATGAGGTTTATTTAGCCCTTAATACTTATTTCAAACTCTATCATCTCTTGTTCTCCATAGATAAAAATCTCAAATAATGAGACTAGTGGATGCTTAGCCTAATAAACCAATAAAGGTCTAAATGGTTAAGGCTACTAACTAGAGAGTGCTTAGATAAGCAAACTCGGGTTGAGTTAAAGTATCCATGGCGGGCCTAATATGTGAAAGATAACTAAACTTGTTAAACCATATCCTTTATTATATTTTTTCCTTTTTATGTATTTTTGATGAAAAATAAAAGAAGAATATATAATATGCAAATGTGTTATGAAAATAATTTATGCAAAAATTATGAATGCATATTTTTAGTGGCCAAAGTAGATCAAAATTTTGAGAAATGTTTGAAAAACTAATTTCCAAGTTATCATGAAGGTCAATGACAAAGTTCTAGGTAAAGTCACTTCGATAGAAGACCCCCTACACTTAAGATAAACATTGTCCTTAATGTTTAAGAGTATTGGAGTAAACTCCCATACACTTATTGTGACAATCTAACATTTTCAGGTAGTAAATTTTTTTCTCGTATAATATTTTGAAACTTATTTTTGTGTTGGTTGATGAACTCACAATTTACGGATTTAAATTTGGGATTACGTGTATAATTTAACGTCCTTTACGACTAAACCGGAAACCTTAGGATTACGTATTTACGTTTTTGAACTCCGTTTTTGATGAGACAATTTTTATTATATTTGTTTTGTGTCGTTGATTCATAATTTATAAAAACGTTTTTCGGAAAACGACCTGAGGTCACGCAAATCGAGGAAACTAGAATCGAAGAATACCCGTAAATTAGTGGGATGAGACAAAACAAGTTTGTCCCACGCCACTCAAAAGGGACGGCCAAAAGAGGACACCACATCATAAGATGTGGCACCCTTGTAACTCATGAGCTAACACTTGTTAGCTAAGCTTAACAAGTAAGCTAACACTTAACACCAAACCACAAAACCACCTAAACCAAACCATTTACTCATAGATACTCATGCAAACTAGTCCAAAACTCTATCATCTCCTCACCCTTGCCGTCCCACTCCACCATCCTACACCCCCATTTGATCAATTCTAGCCATAAACATTGTGTTATCTACACATATCATGAAGAAACCTTGAAGCCTTGTTGATTGGTGATCATATTAACATCAAAGGAGGTGATTTGCTTGTGTCCTAGGGCTGATTTCTGATTGTAGTAAATTTAGATAACTTGCTTTAGGAAAAACAAGCAACTAAATATGAGCGGTAAGTATCGACGAGTGATTTAGGAAAACCACAAGTAATGACCCACAATCAAATAAAATGAGAGAAAGATTCGTTTCCCAAGGAGGTATATGTGTGTGTTCTAATTTGTATTTCTTTGAGATTAATATTGATGGGATGGAATGACGGTTTTGTGAAAATTACACTATGACGTAAAAAAAAACGTAAACGTAAAGCCGTAGAAAAACACAAAAATTAAAAATTTAATACTAAAGCCAAAAACAAAATCAAGAAAAGTTTAAAAGGCTAAAAACAAGTCTAAAATAATATAAACAAAGATAAAAATCCAACAAAGATATTTTAAAACCTTTTATTAATTAAATAATTAATTTTAAATGCTAATTAAAGCCCTAAAATTAAATTTAACTAATTCAAAAGTCTAAAATATGATTTTATTGAATAATCACTTAACTTATATTATTAGAAGACTAAAAAGTAATTTTCTAAAAATTAAAACCTATTAAAACTATTTTTAAAATTCTAAAAATGATTAAAAATGATTAAAACCTAATTAAACTTAAAATAATTATAAAAATAAATCTACAAACTTAAAAATAATTCTAAAAATGGAAATGGTCCTAATTAATGACAAAGATCCTAGGAAAAATGAAAAAGAAGGAAAAAGAAAATTTTAAAAATTAAATAATAAAATAATATTAAAATATTACTAAAAATAAAAAGTTTATAAAATAAATTCTAAAATTTTTCTAAAAATCCTAAATAATATAATTAAGAGAAAAACACAAATCTAGGCTTCTAAACCTTTTTTAATAATTTTATAAAAATCTTTAAAGTTTATAAAAAACCTTAAAATATTATAAAATTAAAAATAAATGTTTTTGAAACCAAAATTATATGTAAACCTCAAAAATATATTTTAAAAACTAAAAACTATTTTTCCTATAAATAAAAACTCTTTTTGGTATTTTTTAATGATTTATTAAAAACGTATATTAAATAAATCCTAATAAATAATCTATTAATGGGAAAAATATTAAAACTGGCTAGAAAAATCAATAATCTAAATAAGACTCTAGGAAAAATGAATTAAGCAAAAATGAGAAGTAAATAAGCTGGAAAATAAGGTAATAAGCTACGGCTTATTAAAAAAACAAAGGAAAAAGAAACGTGTTAAGTATTAAACAAATCCTCCCTTGGTCAGTAAAAGACCCAAGGGCAGGATGGTTAAGGTGTTGGTGTTGTGAACGGCTGGTCACGGGTTCGAGTCTGATAACCCCCTTTTTACTCTTTTTTTTTTTTTTTTTTTTTAACTTATACCAAACCAATCACAGACCTAACAAGCTTATAACCAATTCCAATTCACTTCTATTACTGGATTACACAAGATTAAACTTCTAAAAACGTGACAGACTTAAAATTCAACACAAGCAGATTTGGACTTTTGTGTTTTGCTTGAGATTTTAAGCCAAGAGGACTTGGGCTTATTGAGCTTATTTGGATGAATATTTTGGACAAAAGGGCACTCTTGTGATCCTTTGATCACAAGAAGTCAAGACAATCAAGCACAAATCACTTAGCACACCAATATCAAGCAAAACAGATCACACATAAGCTTAATGAGTTCTCTGTGACAATTGTGAAGGTCTGTGGACTAAATGAGCTTGAAACTTGCTTTCTAATGAATTTTAAACACCCAAATTTTGCATACACAATGACCAAATAACACACTAGCAAATACAATCCTTAAATCATGCAATCTCTCATAGATAATCAAGATTCAATCATCAAAAACACATGAAAAATGGACAGAATATGGACTTGCAGATTTTAAGCACCTTTTATCCTTTTTAATGCCACAATTCTTCCACAAACTTGCACCAAATGTACTTATAACTAACAAGCAACCTACTCTAATCCTAATTATCCTAGCTAACACCCTTATTAATCATACAAGATCATGCAAACTTGATAATTTTCTGAATTTTTAAGGTAAAAGAGATGTACCTTAGGGTTTTCACATCCAAAAACCCTGGTGACAGCTTAGTCACCTCCTTCCCAACTCGGGTTGGGGCTGACAAGCATCAACAACAACACTTCTTCAATCCCTGTTTAAATCAAATCAAACAAAAAAACATAATAACACAATATATATAATTTCCTGTTTTCTTTTCTTTCTTTTTAAAACACTTTCCAAAACCTTTTTAACCTTCTAAAAACGTTTTTAAAACTCTAATATCACCAATTACTATGAAATCTAACACCAAATCCTAACACAGAATTTTACCAAAAATTACTCAAATTTCTCAAAACTTAAATACTTTTTGAAACACAAATATCTTTCACCAAACCAAAGTGGAACTCAGCTTTCCTTCACAAACTACACCAACTTTAACAGAACATAAAAAGGAATTAAATGTTTTTAAACAATACCAACTTTTATTTCAAAATTAAAAGGAATTACAAGAATTTAAAAGGAAAGCTGGAACAAGGCTTCACACAGGTTGTGAGCTCTTTTTATAGTACTCTAGGGAACTATCTAGAACAAGAATATGTAAACCCTAATCAAATAAAATCCCTCAATTGCCCTTGAACGTTTTTGGGTGAATTGTGTCCTTTTTTATCTCAGCCGTATAAATTTGCTTTGGGAGCACGCATTTCATCTTGGTCGTTCAAATGGGACACGTCACAAGTCTTGGAGACCAAGGAATGCTGTGATTGGTGAAAGGGTATTTGGGGGTTTGGACCACGTGAGTGGGATGCAGGTTTTTAGGAGTGGGAAGGGATTTGGTATGTGTGAATCACACGTGTGAAGTTTTAATTGGGTTTTACCCAAGTAACCGTGGGGGTAAATTCTGGGAGTTAAGAATGATGAACAGTAATTCGTTTGATCCTAAAAAAGGGGGAAGGTAATATGTTAACCGCGTGTTTATTTTGAATCTTTCAAAGTTGGCTCATTTAGTCCTTGTGTTTTAGAATTTGTGGCATATAAGGTTTTCAAGCCCTAAATTCGACTTTCCTTCACAAATAACTTCCATGACTTGTCACTTTTGGCTCAAATCTTTTTCCAAAGTGTTTTAAAGAATGAATTTTGCCATTTTGAATATTTCAAGGGCTGTTTTTGAACATTGTTGATCTTCCAAGGTCTTCTTTGTATCTTTACTTCATGAGGGACCATAATTGGCAATTTGAATTTGTTGAGGGACCAATCTTGCCATTTCTTCAAAGTTGAAGGACCTTTTTGCAATTTTGACAAACTTAAGGGACCAAACTTGTAATTATTAATATACAAGGGTTTTAAGTGTCATTTCTTCAATAAATGATGATCAATCTTGTTTTGTCTTCAAGTCTTCAAGGGTATTTGATGAAAATTCCATGATTAGGGCCCGGTTCTTTGTACGGCTTCGTTTCTCGTGTTCGTTTTTCCTTGATTCTTGTGATCTTTTGTCTTTTTCACGATATCCATACCTAAAACACACAAGTAAACAAACACAAGCATATATATGGTATTTTATGACATTTTTATGCATTTAAAGCCCGAAAAGAACGATGAGATCATGTATAAATGCCATCTCATCACTCCCCCATACTAAGCCATTGCCGTGCCCTCACGCAATGCTAGAATAAAGTATCTAATCATCACCAAAGTTCAATTTTATTAACCTTTATTGAAGAGTAAAAGAAAACTTGCAACATACTACGATGATGTGTAAAGACATAATGTATGATTTTCATCACCAAAATGTGACTTTTAGGGTCAAAGAATAGAAACAAGTTAATGTCCCTTAGAGTAAATTTCGTCATCCTTGATTGTCATACATTCCATGCTAAGTGCAAAAACAAGATCATTGTTGGTACAAGTCACAATGCTAACACTACTCATACGTCCAAATTGTGTAATACTTTTTCTCCCCGCAATCCTAGTTATTATAAAAGGAAATGGGTTACTAGCATTTTTTATCTATTTGTCATGGATCACAAGTGATTCATATTGACTTATTTGAGTAGTTATTAGTCCGAAAGCAAAGTAGCACGATTTGATCAATAGTTAGCCGAAGGACAAAATCTTTTAAAACGGCTTCTCGTGTATCTCCTTAAGTTCATATCTTGGCATAACTCGTTTCACGATTTGAGACCTTTCTCGGACCGATATTTGGCATGTACTTCATACTTCAAATCTTGGGAAGACGTTCTCGAAATTATGGTCTTCTCTTCATATATTTGGAATTTCTTCACTTGACGTTTTTGAGAGATTCTTCATATAGGACCACGACTTCATCATTTTTCTTCAATCTTTACTTTGGATTTTGATATACAACGATCCGCCTCCTTTTCGGACTTGGATATATTTATCCTCATACCTTGTTAGGGCCTTTTTGGATAGACTTTCTCCATTCTTTAGGGGAGTAATAGCTTCTCGTCGTGTGTCTCGATCCTTCATATTGATTTTGGAATAATGATACTTCACATCATCTTTGGATCTTTAGCAAAAATAGAGCTCCTCATGCCTTGTTAGGGCCTTTTTGGATGATCGCCAATCTTCGCGTCCCGTTTCAATAAGTTATGCCTTGGCTATGAACTCTATTCAACCCCGAGCAACTTTTAAACGATCTTGCGCTAGAGGCTAAGTAACCTTTCAAACCGTACGACCTTACTTATTGCAATTATGTTTTATTCCTAATGCATTGATCTTATGGGAAGAAAAAGCCACAATTAAAAACACATGAGTTTTTGAAAGAACATTTTCATGTTCTACGTTTAGCATGATCACTTGTCTAACTCTATCATTTCTCGTTCTTCACTATTTAAAGACCTCTAATTAAAGAGACTCGTGAATACTTAGCCGTGCAAGTCAAAATTAAGCCAAATTTGGATTAGCTTTCATTAAGACTATATCAAATCAAAGTTTTGGGTTTTCAAGCCACCTATAGGATCTTGCACTTTCTTGGACTTTTTCAAGTTTAGAGAATGCGTTTTAAAGTTCCCTTGATAAGTGACTTTCTAGAATCAATTATAGGAACTTGCGAAAAGTTCTTGTTCTTAACCCGAATGAATTAAGACTTTCGCGTTTTAAAGCTCCCTATATAAAAGTCTAGCAAAACTTGAATTGAGCGGGTTAAGGAATGTAAATGGCTCCAAATGCCCATCAAGTCAAAAATTAACTCTTATTCTACCCATCGGAAAATATACATTCGTGTCTTAAAAAAAACACTTATGAAAACTAAGAAAAATTTTTAAAATTTGGCCATTTTTAGCCTTATTAGCAAAACAAAACATTGAAAATTGGAAAACGTGAGGGCGTAGCAAAGCAAGTACCTATTCACCCCCCCATACTAAAAGTAAACATTGTCCTCAATGTTTCGAGTCTAAAGGTGGAGCACCCCCATACTAGAGACGAAGAATCGAATGCTTAGGATCTAGCATGGAAAGGGTGATCAACAATATATCTAAAGCCGTTTATTAATTATGCTAAAAGATAATTGTTAGAACAATAAAGGATATGTCATGGAATCGTGAAAAACTTCTTCAAACGAACGATGGAGGCTCACGTAAACGAACACGAGAGTCTTCAATCGTAGATGATGATGATGATCTAGATAACACAATCACAAACAACCACGAGACAACGAGTTGGAAGGGTACAAGTCCCCTTATTAGTGAACATAAAGCATAAAGATAAGCATGGGATCTCCCCCACGAGGCACCTCGTTTTTGATTACCGAGTCATGAGCTCGACTCGATCCCCTCAATGTTAATTATCATTGGGGAAGGTGTCTTGGTCGGGGGCAACCATTGAAGGAATTTCCCCACCAAAGTAGTGCTTAAGCCTATGTCCATTCACCTTGAAATTGGGGCCATCATCTTGAGCTAGCTCAATGGTCCCATATGGAAACACTTGTGTAATGGTGAACGGACCCGACCAACGAGATTTCAATTTCCCGGAAAATATCTTAAGACGTGAGTTAAAAAGCAACACTTGATCACCAACGTTAAAAACACGGTTTTTAATCTTTGAATCATGAAAATTTTTAGTCTTTTCTTTAAAAATTAATGAATTTTCATAAGCATTATCCCTTAATTCATCCAATTCATTCAATTGTATTTTCCGGTGATCTCCCGCGGTCTTCAAGTCAAAATTAGCATGCTTAAGGGCCCAATATGCCTTATGCTCCAATTCAATGGGCAAATGACAATTCTTCCCATAGACTAACTTATAAGGAGTGCAACCGATAGGTGTCTTATAAGCGGTCCTAAAGGCCCATAAAGCGTCATCGAGTTTGTCGGACCATGAAGCACGGTTTTCTCCAATCGACCTTTCTAAAATCCTCTTTAAAGCTCGGTTCGAAACCTCGACTTGCCCACTCGTTTGCGGGTGATAAGCCGTAGAAAGACGATGTGTAACCCCATATTTCTTTAGAACCTTTTCGAATTGGTCATTACAAAAATGGGTTCCACGATCGCTTATAATAGCACGAGGGGTTCCGAACCGAGAGAATAGTTGCTTCAAAAACTTCACTACCACACGAGCATCATTAGTAGGCAAAGCCTTAGCTTCCACCCACTTAGAAAGGTAGTCTACCGCGACGAGGATATATTTGTTGCCATGAGACGATGGGAACGGCCCCATAAAGTCTATTCCCCATATGTCGAAAATCTCACACACTTGAATTATATTTTGCGGCATTTCATCACGTTGAGACGATTTTCCTTGACGTTGGCACGAATCACACGACTTTACAAGTGCGTGTGCATCACGATAGATAGAAGGCCAAAAGAAACCGGCATCGAACACTTTCTTAGCCGTGAGATTAGCACCGTGGTGACCACCCGTGGGTCCCTCGTGACAAGCTCTAAGGATATTAGAAGCTTCGGTACCAAACACACAACGTCGAACGAGTTGATCCGCACAAATCCGAAAGAGATAAGGGTCGTCCCAAAAATAGAACTTGACGTCACGAAAGAATTTTCGTTTTTGTTGTGTCGTCATACCCTTGATTATGAAATTGCCCGCATGGTAATTTGCAATGTCGGCAAACCATGGGGTGGTGTCTTTAGAATTCACTACACCGAGAGTCTCAAGAGGAAATGTTTCGGTAATTTCCTTGTTCTCGAAAACATCTTTGTGAGGATCTTCTAGACGAGAGAGATGATCGGCCGCTAGATTCTCGGCTCCTTTTTTGTCAAGCACGGTGACATCAAATTCTTGGAGGAGGAGCATCCAACGAAGTAATCTCGGCTTAGCATCTTGCTTAGCTAAGAGATACTTGATAGCCGAATGGTCGGTATACACGATGCTTTTAGTTAAGACGAGATAAGGTCGGAATTTCTCAAAAGCATAGACCACGGCAAGGAATTCCTTTTCCGTTGTGGTGTACTTTAATTGAGCCTCGGTCATCGTCTTACTAGCATAGTGGATAGGACGGAAATGCTTGTCGTAACGTTGCCCTAAGACGGCCCCTATAGCATAATCACTTGCATCGCACATGATTTCAAAGGGTAATTCCCAATTAGGAGCAACAAGAATGGGAGCTTCGGTAAGTTTCCTTTTTAGAGTCTCGAAAGCCTTAACACAATCCTCATTAAAGTTAAAAGGAGCATCCTTCTCGAGAAGGTGTGTCATAGGACGAGAAATCTTCGAAAAGTCCTTGATGAAACGACGATAAAAGCCCGCGTGGCCTAGGAAACTACGAACTCCCTTAACGGTTTTGGGATGAGGTAACTTGGCGATGACGTCTACCTTAGCTTTATCGACCTCAATCCCCGCCTTCGACACCTTATGTCCTAAGACGATTCCTTGTTTACACATGAAATGACATTTCTCCCAATTAAGCACAAGATTGGTTTCTTCACAACGTTTTAACATTTGTTCGAGATTAGATAAACATGACGTGAACGAATTACCAAACACCGAGAAGTCATCCATAAATACTTCCATCGACTTCTCGATCATGTCGTGAAAAATTGCCATCATACACCGTTGAAACATACCGGGTGCATTACAAAGCCCGAAAGGCATCCTACGATAAGCGAACGTTCCATAAGGACACGTAAACGTAGTCTTCTCTTGATCACGAGGGTCGATAGGAATTTGAAAGTAACCGGAAAAACCATCTAAAAAGCAATAGAATTCATTTCCCGCAAGTCGCTCCAACATTTGATCCATGGGCAAAGGAAAGTGGTCTTTACGAGTGGCGTCATTTAACTTTCGGTAGTCAATACACACCCTCCAACCGGTCACAATACGAGTGGGAATTAACTCGTTGTTTTCATTAGGCACAACGGTCATTCCTCCCTTTTTAGGGACACAATGGATTGGGCTCACCCATGGGCTATCGGATATAGGATAAATCATTCCCGCGTCAAGGAGTTTAAGGACCTCCTTTTTAATGACATCGTGAATTTTGGGATTCACCCTTCTTTGACTTTGAATTGCGGGTTTGTAGTCCTCCTCCATTAAAATCTTGTGAGTACAAAATTTTGGGTCAATACCCTTAATGTCGGAAATTTTCCACGCAATTGCCCCTTTGTGAGCCTTAAGAACTTTCAAGAGCTCGGTTTTTTCATCATTAGCAAGATCTTTTGCAATAATAACCGGCAACTTGTCATCACCTTCCAAGAATGCATATTCAAGGTGAGAAGGAAGATCTTTCAATTCAAGGATAGGCGGTTCCTCGATTGAAGATTTAGGTTCAACACTCATAACTTCCATCGGCGGAAGAAATGGTGGAATAGAAATATCATCACTAATCAACACCTCATCTTCATTGTCGATTTCATTTGAAGTGAAATCGCCTCCTTGGAATGGAGTGAGATTTGGTGTGGAATTAGCAAGAATCGGATCCAAAATAGTGGGATTGCCACTTGACGAGCTATCGGAAAAACCTAACACTTCTTGTGAAAACTCATCGCAAACCACATCAACGATGTCAATGTGATTGATGGTAGCGATTGCATAAACATGAGAAGGTTTCGAGTTTTGAGTAGCGTTTATAACAAGTTCCTCTTCGTTGAATCTCAAAGTGATAGTTCTCGCATGAACATCGATAAGCGATCTCGAAGTATCTAAAAATGATCGTCCTAAAATTAGAGGAACTTGAGGATCCGCGGGGATGTCGACTACTATAAAATCAACGGGATAGTAGAACTTCCCCACTTTCACGAAAACATCTTCGGCTATTCCACATGCCATAATCGTAGAATGATCGGCCATCTCGATGGACATGTTCGAAGGAATAAGAGCCGGAAGCGAAAGCGATTTCCAAATGGAAAATGGCATCAAATTAATGCTCGCACCAAGATCGGCCAAGGCGAGGCATTCTTTCATCTCTTGTATGTCACAAGGAATGAGAAACTTTCCGGGATCACCAACTTTTTCCGGTATGCGGTTAAGATAAACCGAAGAACAATTAGCAAGCTTTGAAAGCTTTTCCTTATCGCTCATCATACTTTTAAAAGTGGAAGCGAAACGAGGCATATATAACAACGCGTCGGCTAAACTCACATCAAAATGAACTTGTTGAAACATCTTAATAAAAAGCTCGATTTGTTGTTTGTTACGTTCTTGCATTTTCTCTTTGTTTCGTCTCGAAGGGTAAGGTAAAGGTGGTGTGGGTAGGTCATTAGGCAACGGCCTTGGAATCTCGGGTTCCACAATTGGTATTGGTGTAACCGTAGGTGTGGTATGAGCGGTACTTCGTGGGATTGTAATGTGCTCCTTTTCGACCATCACCTCGGGTTCTTTCTCGATTTCCTTCTCCGTAGAAGTACTTGGACGAGAGATTGGTTCCTTGAAAGTTTTACCACTTCGTGTAGTAATAACCTTCATTTCTCCCTTCGGGTTTGCAATGGTATCACTAGGAAGACCACCCGAAGAAGAGGGCTTACACATGATTGCTTCGAACATCTTAGCCATTCGGTCCTCAAATTTTGATTGCCTAGCATCCGCTTTCAATAACTCTTGCTTAATCTCATGTTGTCCTAATTCCATCTTTTGTTGGTTTTGTTGAAGACGTTGGACATTTCCTTCCATTTTATTAGCATGAGTTTTAAGTTCATTAGCAAGTTCATTTTTAAGCTCGTTTTTCAACTCGGACCTTAAGCTAATCATCTCACGTTGCATATTATCAAATTTTGCATCATTTGCTTTTGCATAATCTAAAAATTCTCCTTGCAAATTTTTCGTGTGAGCATTTTGAAAACCTTGTGTAGTATTTTGAAAATCACGGTTTTGGTTTTGATTAGAGATTTGTCCATTCCCACTTTGATAATTCCCTTTGTTGTAATTGCGTGTGTTGCCTTGGTAATTACCTTGGTTGTTGTTTCGATAATTGTTAACATTTTGATTTGGTGGAGCTTGATTTTGGCGGGAACCTTGGCCGTTTTGGTTGTAAGTTCCCGTTGCTACATAAGCACTCGAAGTGTTACCATCCGCGGTAATGCACTCGGATAAATCATGAGCTCCTCCACACGATAAACAACTCTTAGCAACCGCTTTAACCGAAGCGGAATTGGAAGCTTCTTGAGCCTTCCAATGGGACATTAGATTAGCAAATCTATCAAAAAACCGATTTTCCTCATTAGCTTCATCATGTAAGGCGTTAATGCTACGAGACGATTGTGACGACGATGACGAACCCATATTGGCAACACTCGGTGTGTTACGAGGGCTATAAACCTTAGATCGATTTTCAATGATTTGTAAAGCCTCATTTGTCGTCTTGCACAAAAAATTACCACCCGCGGCGGCATTCAAATAATCTCGTTCATGATCATTAAGCCCATTATAAAAGGTATCAATTTGATGCAATTCCGAAAAATCATGATGAGGACATTCATGTAACATTTCCTTAAATCGTTCCCATGCCATAGAAAAACTTTCATTGTTTCGTTGCACAAATCGTGAAATCTCATTCTTCAAATGTGTTGTTTTCGATGGTGGAAAAAACTTGTTCACAAACTTAGAAACGAGATCGGCCCATGTCAAAATAGAATTTGGCGGTTCTTTCTCGAGCCAAATTTTTGCGGGTCCATCCAACGAGTATGGAAACAACATCATCTTAATGGCGTCATGCGGAACATCTTTGAATTTGCTAGTGGCGGTGAGACGGTTGAAATTCCTAATATGGTAATGCGGGTTGTCTTTCTCGTGACCTCGAAATTTGTTTGCTTGTAGCATCGACATTAAACCCGTCTTAATCTCGAAATTCTCCGCAAGGATGGCGGGAATAACAATGGCCTCTCCAAAACCCTCGGTGGGTGCTTGTAGCAACTCCATCATAGTACGATTAGCCATTACGACTTCTTGTTCTATAATAGGTTCAACAATTGGAGGTTCTTCAACAATCAACGATCCTTGATTTGCTTGCTTTTGAAGACGTTTACGAGCTCGTTTAGCTTGATTACGAGTGATCATAAACTTCACGAAGAATGGGAGGTGAGCAAAGAAGATTCTTTTTGGTTGTTTTGTGAATTTTCAATTTTTTTTTTGTGTTTTTGATGATATTTAATTTTTTTGGATTTTGGTGTATCTTCGTAGACAACAATCTACAAAATCTCTCCTCGAATCAAACTCTTGATTAAAGAAGCCTCAAAGGAATGAAAACGATCACGTGGAGTGAACGCCTTCGAATGACTTTAGAACTTTGGTGAAAACCAAATTGTTCACGAGGGTTTAATCACAAAGAAACCAAGCAAATATAGTATACGTATTAATACTTTGGGCGGCAAAACCCTCGATTAGCCTTCAATCTCAAAATACTCACAAGCAAGCGGGGAAACGAGGCGGCGCGAAGCACTTAAGAGCCTTTTTCCTTAGGGTATATTTTATAATACCCGCCTTATACCCACCTTATAGTTCGTATCTTTCAAAATCGAGCTTCACGAAAGTATTTATCTATTTTTGCCTTTTCTTTTTTGTTTGAGATTCGAATACAATGATCGAGTGATGAAATCCCGAATCAAGGTTGTGTTTTCACACTTTTGGAGATATTGTATTTTGGTTGTGATACTTAATACAATATATTAATAATATTCACAAAGAAAAACCGAGAAAACCGATAATACGTGTTAAGGGAGTTCCACTTAACACAAATACTATTTATGGATAATATCAAAAACAAAATTTTCCAAATTAAGACACGACACACCTCCCCGGCAGCGGCGCCAAAATGATTGTAGTAAATTTAGATAACTTGCTTTAGGAAAAACAAGCAACTAAATATGAGCGGTAAGTATCGACGAGTGATTTAGGAAAACCACAAGTAATGACCCACAATCAAATAAAATGAGAGAAAGATTCGTTTCCCAAGGAGGTATATGTGTGTGTTCTAATTTGTATTTCTTTGAGATTAATATTGATGGGATGGAATGACGGTTTTGTGAAAATTACACTATGACGTAAAAAAAAACGTAAACGTAAAGCCGTAGAAAAACACAAAAATTAAAAATTTAATACTAAAGCCAAAAACAAAATCAAGAAAAGTTTAAAAGGCTAAAAACAAGTCTAAAATAATATAAACAAAGATAAAAATCCAACAAAGATATTTTAAAACCTTTTATTAATTAAATAATTAATTTTAAATGCTAATTAAAGCCCTAAAATTAAATTTAACTAATTCAAAAGTCTAAAATATGATTTTATTGAATAATCACTTAACTTATATTATTAGAAGACTAAAAAGTAATTTTCTAAAAATTAAAACCTATTAAAACTATTTTTAAAATTCTAAAAATGATTAAAAATGATTAAAACCTAATTAAACTTAAAATAATTATAAAAATAAATCTACAAACTTAAAAATAATTCTAAAAATGGAAATGGTCCTAATTAATGACAAAGATCCTAGGAAAAATGAAAAAGAAGGAAAAAGAAAATTTTAAAAATTAAATAATAAAATAATATTAAAATATTACTAAAAATAAAAAGTTTATAAAATAAATTCTAAAAATTTTCTAAAAATCCTAAATAATATAATTAAGAGAAAAACACAAATCTAGGCTTCTAAACCTTTTTTTAATAATTTTATAAAAATCTTTAAAGTTTATAAAAAACCTTAAAATATTATAAAATTAAAAATAAATGTTTTTGAAACCAAAATTATATGTAAACCTCAAAAATATATTTTAAAAACTAAAAACTATTTTTCCTATAAATAAAAACTCTTTTTGGTATTTTTTAATGATTTATTAAAAACGTATATTAAATAAATCCTAATAAATAATCTATTAATGGGAAAAATATTAAAACTGGCTAGAAAAATCAATAATCTAAATAAGACTCTAGGAAAAATGAAATAAGCAAAAATGAGAAGTAAATAAGCTGGAAAATAAGGTAATAAGCTACGGCTTATTAAAAAAACAAAGGAAAAAGAAACGTGTTAAGTATTAAACAAATCCTCCCTTGGTCAGTAAAAGACCCAAGGGCAGGATGGTTAAGGTGTTGGTGTTGTGAACGGCTGGTCACGGGTTCGAGTCTGATAACCCCCTTTAACTTATACCAAACCAATCACAGACCTAACAAGCTTATAACCAATTCCAATTCACTTCTATGACTGGATTACACAAGATTAAACTTCTAAAAACGTGACAGACTTAAAATTCAACACAAGCAGATTTGGACTTTTGTGTTTTGCTTGAGATTTTAAGCCAAGAGGACTTGGGCTTATTGAGCTTATTTGGATGAATATTTTGGACAAAAGGGCACTCTTGTGATCCTTTGATCACAAGAAGTCAAGACAATCAAGCACAAATCACTTAGCACACCAATATCAAGCAAAACAGATCACACATAAGCTTAATGAGTTCTCTGTGACAATTGTGAAGGTCTGTGGACTAAATGAGCTTGAAACTTGCTTTCTAATGAATTTTAAACACCCAAATTTTGCATACACAATGACCAAATAATACACTAGCAAATACAATCCTTAAATCATGCAATCTCTCATAGATAATCAAGATTCAATCATCAAAAACACATGAAAAATGGACAGAATATGGACTTGCAGATTTTAAGCACCTTTTATCCTTTTTAATGCCACAATTCTTCCACAAACTTGCACCAAATGTACTTATAACTAACAAGCAACCTACTCTAATCCTAATTATCCTAGCTAACACCCTTATTAATCACTAACCAACTCAATTGCCCTGCTAAAACGGGTTGCCAAACACCAGTTTAAAATTTAAAAAACGTTTTTAGCAAACCTTAACCTTACAAAACTTAGCAAAACTTGTTCTAAGATCTCAGAATATGCATAACAACACAATAACACACAAAGCAAACACTTAAAACACCTTTTAGCACTGAATCATACAAGATCATGCAAACTTGCTAATTTTCTGAATTTTTAAGGTAAAAGAGATGTACCTTAGG
The DNA here is from genome assembly GCA_025667525.1 of Glebionis coronaria. NCBI lineage: Eukaryota > Viridiplantae > Streptophyta > Magnoliopsida > Asterales > Asteraceae > Glebionis > Glebionis coronaria. The sequence goes on from JANFOE010000518.1 coordinate 225,542, forward strand.
GTTTTCACATCCAAAAACCCTGGTGACAGCTTAGTCACCTCCTTCCCAACTCGGGTTGGGGCTGACAAGCATCAACAACAACACTTCTTCAATCCCTGTTTAAATCAAATCAAACAAAAAAACATAATAACACAATATATATAATTTCCTGTTTTCTTTTCTTTCTTTTTAAAACACTTTCCAAAACCTTTTTAACCTTCTAAAAACGTTTTTAAAACTCTAATATCACCAATTACTATGAAATCTAACACCAAATCCTAACACAGAATTTTACCAAAAATTACTCAAATTTCTCAAAACTTAAATACTTTTTGAAACACAAATATCTTTCACCAAACCAAAGTGGAACTCAGCTTTCCTTCACAAACTACACCAACTTTAACAGAACATAAAAAGGAATTAAATGTTTTTAAACAATACCAACTTTTATTTCAAAATTAAAAGGAATTACAAGAATTTAAAAGGAAAGCTGGAACAAGGCTTCACACAGGTTGTGAGCTCTTTTTATAGTACTCTAGGGAACTATCTAGAACAAGAATATGTAAACCCTAATCAAATAAAATCCCTCAATTGCCCTTGAACGTTTTTGGGTGAATTGTGTCCTTTTTGATCTCAGCCGTATAAATTTGCTTTGGGAGCACGCATTTCATCTTGGTCGTTCAAATGGGACACGTCACAAGTCTTGGAGACCAAAGAATGCTGTGATTGGTGAAAGGGTATTTGGGGGTTTAGACCACGTGAGTGGGATGCAGGTTTTTAGGAGTGGGAAGGGATTTGGTATGTGTGAATCACACGTGTGAAGTTTTAATTGGGTTTTACCCAAGTAACCGTGGGGGTAAATTCTGGGAGTTAAGAATGATGAACAGTAATTCGTTTGATCCTAAAAAAGGGGGAAGGTAATATGTTAACCGCGTGTTTATTTTGAATCTTTCAAAGTTGGCTCATTTAGTCCTTGTGTTTTAGAATTTGTGGCATATAAGGTTTTCAAGCCCTAAATTCGACTTTCCTTCACAAATAACTTCCATGACTTGTCACTTTTGGCTCAAATCTTTTTCCAAAGTGTTTTAAAGGATGAATTTTGCCATTTTGAATATTTCAAGGGCTGTTTTTGAACATTGTTGATCTTCCAAGGTCTTCTTTGTATCTTTACTTCATGAGGGACCATAATTGGCAATTTGAATTTGTTGAGGGACCAATCTTGCCATTTCTTCAAAGTTGAAGGACCTTTTTGCAATTTTGACAAACTTAAGGGACCAAACTTGTAATTATTAATATACAAGGGTTTTAAGTGTCATTTCTTCAATAAATGATGATCAATCTTGTTTTGTCTTCAAGTCTTCAAGGGTATTTGATGAAAATTCCATGATTAGGGCCCGGTTCTTTGTACGGCTTCGTTTCTCGTGTTCGTTTTTCCTTGATTCTTGTGATCTTTTGTCTTTTTCACGATATCCATACCTAAAACACACAAGTAAACAAACACAAGCATATATATGGTATTTTATGACATTTTTATGCATTTAAAGCCCGAAAAGAACGATGAGATCATGTATAAATGCCATCTCATCAATTTCTCAACAAATATTCTTGGTGGTTGATGATCTTGAAGATAAATTTGGTGTACATCAAGTTGTTGTCATCCAAAAACAAGATATAGTCTTGGTTGGTAAACAAGATCATCCTTTTCCATTTTCCTTGTTATTTTTGTAAAGATCAAATGTATTTTCTTTCCTATTGTATATGTATATGATGATAAAAAAGTTGTGTGGGGATCAAGTGTTGATAAATATGGTTAAAAAGATGGAAAACCATAGGTAAAAAAGGTTAAAATCTTGCTTATAAAGTTGGTTGTATTAAAACAGTAAGTAACCAAATGATAAACTGATAAAATGGCATAGTGAAATCAATTTACAGTAAGTATTAGGTGTTATACACATTTGATAGTTGGCCATGCAATGTAATCATCAAAATGAGTGAGATATGATCAAAACAAAATTAGTGTATCAATCTAAATAGTCTGTTTTGTAGGAACTGTTAAGGATACTTAGACATAGATTGAGCAGTAGATAAAACAAAGTTATTTGTAACACATAATATTAAGTTTATGTCATCAAAAAATGAGCTTCTATCTTCTTGTAGAACTCAAGATATGATAAAAATGGTGAAAGTGAAACTAAAAATCAGATTTTGTGAAACTAAATTTTAATAGTATTATATAAGCACTCAAATAAATATAGTATAAAATGTGAATTAAAACCCACTAACTTATGTATTACATTTATATAAATATGTATAAGGATAAATAAATGTACATTTTATAAAAATGGTAGTTTGATAAGTTTTATAAGTTATAAAACTATAAACATGATTTTTACGTCTTTTCGGCTAATACCGTAAAACTAACGTTTTTCGTCAATTAAAACTTAGACGGTCGGACCCGTCTAATGTAAACTTTTTAAAAGTCATATACTGATATATAGTACCTATTACAAGTAAAAACTGATAAAAACCCGAACTATATAACATATGGACATTAACGGGCCAAGTTAGCTTTATTGGACTATTAATCCAACTAATTTGGCTAAACACTTATAAACTTACTTATTGGGCTTAACCCACTTGGACCCAACATGTAAAGTATAATACTGATACTAAAAGTGTAAAATGGACTAATATAATGTAATGGGCTTATAATGGGCTTAATGGGCCTTGACATGTAAATAAGTAAAATTAGTAAACTAGTATAAAAATTACCAACATATAACACTAAAATGAGTAAATGAGAATGTATAAACACACTTGATCATCATCATATGTATAAACTCATCATATGTATACATACTTGTTATTTTTATAAAGTCATTGGACAAAAGTCTAAGACCGATTATTATTTATATAGGTTTCCGTGATCAAAGCACGCCCGTAGCCGATAATCCGCCTTTCATTATCAACGTGAGTTCATAGCCTCGCACTATTTTAAATGTTTTATAAAATGATTTATAAACTCGCGAGGGAGATAACATGCTAGTTTTTGATAAAAATAGAACACAAGTTGTCCCGATGGTATGCTTAATGATATGGACCCGAATGATGCTATAAGCTAATAAATGAGATAAAAAGGATTATTACTAGTTAGGTTATGTCACATAAAATCCCATTAGCATGAATTGTGAACTACCGGGATTTGGTAGACACTTATGCATATGATAGTATTATTTGGGGACGATCACCCCAGTTCGCTCCTTGACGGTTGATCCCCGTCGTACCACATTGATTGGTAAGCGAATTTATGTATGAGAAGATTTACATAGCGTGATTTTTGTGACGACACGCTAACTTACATGGGAAAATAGTTTGTCGGGTTCGCGGCCCGTTGTTGTGATAGTAAGGTAACAATATCATGCGGCTAATAATAATCCAAATGTAATCCAATGTAAATTAAATATCTGATATGATACGATGCAATTAACGATAATATTATTACCAATAATGGTAATATTGAGACTACGGTCTCATGGATGGTTTAAGATGTATGCTTTGCTTTATATATTGCCTGACTAGCAATACGACGACTTACTTCTGATATTATACTTGTGTTCTGATTTCAACGATTGTTTTATATAACGGTTTATTAAACTCTATGAATTCACTCGGCATTCCCTGATATGATTTTTGCATGTTTTTATCTCAGGTGCTTGAAGGTAATTCGGATGGAGATCGACTGTGATGGCCAACATAATAATAAAACTGTTCATTTGATCTATGTTTTGTAAAATTAATGACCTGTATAATTTGGGACCTGTTGTACACTTGAAACTTTTATCGAATGAATGTATGTAAAACCTTGTACAACCATTTTTATGTGTTGTCTATGATTAGAGTTATTGTGCTATCCCGTAACACTCTAAAGACTCTTCCTCTGTACCGATATGAAATTTGAGAGTGTTACAGTTTGGTACCAGAGCTTTCGTTATAGAGAACGAAAGATTTTAAAAACCAAGGTTTTGAACAAAACTTTTCAAAATCTTTTAACTATAAACATTTGAGAAAATATTTGAAAAATCTTTTGACTATAACGGTGCCAAAGATCTCCGACGTTACCAACAAGCCCTATTTAGAAGATATATATTTTGATATATATAATTTAATTTATATATATGTATATATCGTGGTTTTAGTATGTAACTGTTTAATAAGTATGTTATCCTAATACGAGATATATATAAATGCAGATTATCATGACTAACCCTAATATTCCTGTAGAGAACCATGCTATTCCCGAACCTAATGTAGATGATAACCCTTATTTAGACTTAGTGGATTAGGATATGGATGATGATAAGGAGGAACCATTTGAGGATCCCGAGCCCGAGATAGGACTAGGAGATCATATTGCCCCTCGGGTTGATATGGTAGAGAATGATAATGATAAGGTTGGTATTGAGAATGATAATGAGATTAGGATAGATAATATAGGTAATGAGGATGACGATGTGGATGTCGAGGAGGATATAGGTATAGATGATGAGGTTGATGACGATGATGAGGTCGAGCTTATTTATCCTTATGATGTTCCGGAGGGCGAGCCCTTACCCCCTCCAGTTTATTGGTCTGATTCTGAGATTGAGCTACTTAGAGATGAAATGTCTGAATCATCTGAATCTGATTCTGAATCAGAGGATGATGAGGATGATGATGCACCTGATGGTACTGATGGTATTGCTACTCATAGACATGTGATTGGATAGTCGTCTAGAGTTTGAGAGGCTACTCATATTGATGGTCTTGCACCTTGGGCCTTGAGACATGATTTAGATGCTTCTCGTGCTCAGAGTAGTATGACAGAGGTTGGACTAGGTGTTGTTCAGACTCATGTTGCTTATTTGCAGTCGAAGACTAAGGTTGTTGAGAAAGAGCGGGAATTGCTTAGTTTGGATTTGACTGATGTAGGGCGTGGTTTGAATGAGGCTTTTAGGAGGTTATCTATGTTAGAAAGTGGTGAGTTTGCTAAAATGAAGAAAAAGGTGAATACTATGGAGATTTAGTTGAGTGTAGCTCGTGCGATGCATGAGAAAGCTAAGAAAGAGTTGAATATATCTGTTGGTTGGAACAGTAGATTTTATGCTGAGATGGTTGAAAGAGGAGTGATCCATAAGCGCCCAGCTGAAGACGTGTCTTGTGATCGTCCGACAAAGATACAGAAGACGATGTATGCTGGACCATCTGGCGGTTCTCAGTAGACCAGTCTATGTTTAGTAGTGACCTTTGTATATTTTGTACCTTTTGTAACTTTGACTGAACCGACATATTAGTTAGTGGACCTGGCACAAATTTTGAGTATGCATAGTGGTAGAAACTCTGATATGGGATGTAAATTAAGACAATGCTTTTGTTTTAAATCCAATGAAATATGTATCTTGTCTTGAATTCCTTATTGTGCCTTATTTGTATCTTGATTGTGAATTCAATCCATATTATATGAATCCCTTGTTGGGTAAATGCTTAATACTTTGAAATTGTGAAATTATAGAACTATGCCGCCCAAGAAAGCTGTGACTGAGGATGATGTACGTAGGATTATTATGGAGCAAGTTACCACATCTATGACTGAATTTATGACAAATGCTAGAAATGAAGCTGGCGGTAGTGGAGCTGGCGGTAGTGGAGCTAGAGGTAGTGGAGCTGGCGGTAGTGGAGCTGGCGGTAGTGGAATTGGTGGTACTAATGTGAATGTGAATGCTAATAATGTGCATGCTAATGCTGGAGGAAATGTAGGAGGACTTGGAACTAATGCACCTGAAGTTGGTGGTTGTACTTATGTGACGTTCATGAAGTGTGAACCTCTACCTTTTAATGGAACTGAAGGTGCTGTAGGGTTAAGCCAGTGGATTGAGAAGATTGAGTCGGTGTTCCGGATTAGTAAGTGTAAGGAGGAAGATAAGGTGACTTTTGATATGGATACTCTTAAAGGTCGTGCGTTGACTTGGTGGAACGAGAGAATTGCTTTCATGGGTATTGATGCTGCTAATGCTACTCCTTGGGCTGAAATTAAGAAGTGGATGACTTTGGAGTTCTGTCCCCGTAGTGTGATCATTAGGTTAGAAAAAGAGTTGATTCATCTGAGAATGAAAGGTGTGGACATTGATAGCTACATAAATCGATTCCATGAGTTGGCCTGGCTGTGTCCTCGATTGGAGGAACCCGAAGAGATCCGAATTGAACAATATATTAAAGGGTTGACAAAGAACATCCGGGGTGACGTGACATCATCAAAACCACTTACCATTGATGATGTTGTTCGAATGGATTAACAACTCATTGGGCAAATTCAGGATAGGGAAGATGAAGCACGTACTGGTGAGAAAATAAAGGGTGATGGTGATCGTGTAGATAGAGGTGATAATAGGAAGAATTTCAATCGCCGTCAGAACCAGAGAAAGGGGAATGCAAATGCTCTTACCAACAACACACAGTGCAACGATGAAAGATGTCCTAAGTGTGGCAACAAGAGGCATGCTGGTGACTGCTGGAAGTGCCGAAATTGCGGAAAGCTTGGACACAAAGTTGAAAGGTGTAAGAAGGGAATCATTTGCTTCAACTGTAACGAAGAGGGTCATAAGAAATCGGATTTCCCTAAGTTGAAAGCGATTGTACCTGGAAGAAACCCCCAGGGTGGTGCTTATCAACTTGGAACAGTCGAGGTGAAGAAAGAGGATCCGAATGTCGTTACTGGTACGTTTTTAGTCAACAATCATTATGCTATTGCTTTATTTGATTCAAGTGCTGATAGGAGCTTTATATCCACTAAATTTAGTGCCCTTATTGACATTGAACCTGTTGAGATAAATACCAGTTACGAGGTTGAATTGGCTGATGGAAAATTAGTGAAAACTAATAAGCTATTAGAAGGATGCTCTCTAAATCTCTTAAACTATTCCTTTCCGATTGATTTGAAGTTGATAGAATTAGGTAGTTTTGATATTATTATTGGTATGGATTGGTTGTCGTTGAATAGTGCTACTATTTTAGGTGGAGAAAAGAAGGTTAAGATTCCTCTTCGGAATAGGACGTTAGTAATTGATGGTAATCAAGGTGAATCCCGTTTGAAAATCATTTCATGTATTAAAGTCCAAAAGTACGTCAGGAATGGTTGCGAGTTATTCTTAGCTCAAGTGACCGGGAATGAGTCTAAGGAGAAACGATTGGAAGATATACCTATTATCTGTGAATTTCCTGAGGTATTTCCTAAAGATTTACCCGGACTACCACCGATAAGGCAAGTTGAGTTTCGAATCGATTTAATTCCTGGTGTTGCACCGGTGGCACGTGCGCCATACCGATTAACACGTTCTGAATTAAAGGAGTTATCTGAACAACTTAAGGAGCTGTCTGATAAAGGTTTTATTCGACCGATCTCGTTGCCTTGGGGAGCTCCAGTCTTGTTCGTTAAGAAGAAGGATGGATGTTTCCGTATGTGTATTGATTATAGGGAACTGAATAAGTTGAGGATTAAAAATCGATATCCTTTACCAAGGATTGATGATTTGTTTGATCAGCTACAAGGATCTAGTGTGTATTCTAAAATAGATTTGCGGTCTGGATATCACCAACTTCGCGTCCGTGAAGAAGATATTCCTATAACTGCATTTAGAACTCATTATGGACACTATGAATTTCAAGTAATGCCATTTGGGTTAACTAACGCACCTGCGGTTTTCATGGATTTAATGAATCGAGTGTGAAAACCCTACTTGGACAAATTTGTGATCGTGTTCATTGACGATATTCTAATCTATTCTAAGAATAAAGATGAACATGGAGAACATTAAAGAATTATTTTGAGTTTGTTAAAGGATGAAAGGTTGTATGCTATGTTTTCGAAATGTGATTTTTGGTTAGATTCCGTGCAATTTCTTTGTCATGTGATTAACAAGGATGGAATTCATGTTGATCCTGTAAAGGTTGAAGCCATTAAGAATTGGTCTGCACCGACAACGCCAACGGAAGTGCGGCAGTTCTTAGGATTGGCTGGCTATTATAGGCGATTCATTCAAGAATTTTCTTTAATAGCTAAACCCTTGACTAAGCTTACCCAGAAGAATAAACATTTCGTTTGGGGAAGTGATGAAGATGGAGCATTTCAGATATTAAAGCAAAAATTATGTAGTGCGCCAATTCTATCATTACCCGACGGGAGTGAAGATTTTGTAGTATATTGTGATGCATCTCTTAGAGGTTATGGAGCTATTTTGATGCAGCGAGAAAAAGTAATAGCTTATGCTTCTAGGCAATTAAGGAAGAATGAGGAGAATTATACTACTCATGATCTCGAGTTAGGAGCTGTAGTTTTTGCTCTTAGGTTGTGGAGACATTATCTGTATGGCACCAAGTGTACGGTATTCACCGATCACAAAAGCCTACAGTATATTCTCGATCAAAAGGAATTGAACATGAGGCAACGAAGATGGATAGAGTTGTTAAGTGATTATGATTGTGATATAAAATATCACCCAGGAAAAAGCCAATGTTATTGCCGAAGCATTAAGCAGAAAAGATAGAGAGCCTATCAGGGTACATTCTCTAGTCTTGATCGTGCATAATAATTTGCTTGAGCAAATTAGAAATGCGCAAATAGAAGCCTGTAAGAAAGAAAATTTCGTTAATGAAGGGTTCCGAGGAGAAGGAGATCCTTTAGAAGTTAGAGCTGATGGAGTGAAATGCTTAAGAGGTCGGGTGTGGATACCTAAGTTTGGAGGCTTAAGAGATTTGATTATGTTAGAATCCTATAAATCTAAATATTCCATTCATCCTGGATATGATAAAATGTACCATGATTTGAAGAAGTTGTACTGGTGGCCGAATATGAAAGCTGATATTGCTATGTATGTTCTTCAATGCTTGACTTGTGCTAGAGTCAAAGCTGAACATCAAAAGCCATCAGGACTACTTCAACAGCCAAAGATTCCTGAATGGAAGTGGGAGCGAATTACGATGGACTTTATCACCAAGCTTCCTAGGACATCATCTGGAAATAACTCGATTTGGGTCATTGTCGACAGACTGACCAAATCAGCACACTTCATTCCGGTTAAAGAGCAGTTCTCACTAGAGAAGTTGACTTATATTTATCTTGAGAATGTTGTATGCAAGCATGGAGTGCCTGTATCGATCATTTCAGATCGAGATCCTAGATTCGCATTGAATTTTGGAAATCTCTCCAAAGATCTTTGGGAACGAATCTCGACATGAGCACTCCTTATCACCCCCAGACTGATGGGCAGAGTGAAAGAACGATACAAACACTGGAAGATATGTTGAGAGCTTGTGTGATAGATTTTGGTAAGAATTGGGATAAACATTTTCCGTTAGCAGAGTTTTCGTATAACAATAGTTACCATGCTAGTATTAAGGCTGTACCGTTTGAAGCTTTGTATGGTAGGAAGTGTAGATATCCTGTATGTTGGAGTGAAGTTGGGGATACCCAGCTCACGGGACCGGAATTGATCCGGGAGACTACGGAGATGATAGTTCAGATTAAGAATAGGTTGTTGACTTCCCGTAGTAGACAGAAAAGTTACGCGGATGTGCGGCAGAAACCGATGGAGTTTGAAGTGGGTGACCGGGTAATGTTGAAAGTATCGCCATGGAAAGGAGTTATAAGATTTGGAAACCGAGGGAAATTGAATCCCCGTTATATTGGACCCTTTAAGATTTTATCTAGAGTAGGTCCGGTGGCTTACAAACTAGAGTTACCCCTAGAACTTCATGGTGTTCACAACACATTCCATGTATCTAATCTGAAGAAATTTTTAGCAGTGAGTGATGAGAAATTTTTTTGGATAAGGTTCGAATAGATGAGAAGTTGTATTTTATCGAAGAATCCGTAGAGGTTATGGATCATGAGGTAAAGCAACTGAAACAAAGTCGGATACCTATTGTCAAGATCCGATGGAATTCAAAGCACGGACCACAATTTACTTGGGAACGAGAGGATGAAATGTGGAAGAAATATCCGCACCTCTTTGAATTCAGTAAGAAACGGACATCAAAATGAAATGGATCACGAGGACGTTGATCCCTTTTAGGAGGAAAAGCTGTGACAATCGAACATTTTCAGGTAGTAAATTATTTTTTCGTATAATATTTTGAAACTTATTTTTGTGTTGGTTGATGAACTCACAATTTACGGATTTAAATTTGGGCTTACATGTATAATTTAACGTCCTTTACGACTAAACCGGAAATCTTAGGATTACGTATTTACGTTTTTGAACTCTGTTTTTATGAGAAAAATTTTATTAGATTTGTTTTGTGTCGTTAATTCATAATTTATAAAAACGTTTTTCGTAAAACGAACCGAAGGCACGCAAATCGAGGAAACTAGAATCGAAGAATACCCGTAAATTAGTGGGATGAGATAAAACAAGTTTGTCCCACCCCACTCAAAAAGGACGGCCAAAAGAGGACACCACATCATAAGATGTGGCACCCTTGTAACTCATGAGCTAACACTTGTTAGCTAAGCTTAACAAGTAAGCTAACACTTAACACAAAACCACAAAAACACCTAAACCAAACCATTTACTCATAGATACTCATGCAAACTACTCCAAAACTCTCTCATCTCCTCACCCTTGCCGTCCCACTCCACCATCCTACACCCCCATTTGATCAATTCTAGCCATAAACATTGTGTTATCTACACATATCATGAAGAAAACTTCAAGCCTTGTTGATTGGTGATCATATTAACATCAAAGGAGGTTATTTGCTTGTGTCCTAGGGCTGATTTCTCAACAAATATTCTTGGTGGTTGATGATCTTGAAGATAAATTTGGTGTACATCAAGTTGTTGTCATCCAAAAATAAGATATAGTCTTGGTTGGTAAACAAGATCATCCTTTCCATTTTCCTTGTTATTTTTGTAAAGATAAAATGTATTTTCTTTCCTATTGTATATGTATATGATGAAAATATTATGATAAAAAAGTTGTGTGGAGATCAAGTGTTGATAAATATGGTTAAAAAGATGGAAAACCATAGGTAAAAAGGTTAAAATCTTGCTTAAAAAGTTGGCTGTATTAAAACATTAAGTAACCAAATTATAAATTGATAAAATGAAATAGTGGAATCAATTAACAGTAAGTATTAGGTGTTATACACATGTGAGAGTTGTCCATGCAATGGAATCATCAAAATGAGTGAGATATGATCAAAACAAAATTAGTGTATCAATCTGAATAGTCTGTTTTGTAGGGACTGTTAAGGATACTTAGACATGTATTGAGCAGTAGCTAAAACTAAGTTATTTGTAACACATAATATGAAGTTTATGTAATCCAAAAATGAGCTTCTATCTCCTTGTATAACTCAAGATATGATAAAAATGGTGAAAGTGAAACTAAAAATCAGATTTTGTGAAATTAAAGTTTAATAATATTATATAAGCACTCAAATAAATATAGTATAAAATGTGAATTAAAATCCACTAACTTATATATTACATTTATATAAATATGTATAAGGATAAATAAATGGAAAAAATGGTAGTTTGATAAGTTTTATAAGTTATAAAACTATAAACATGATTTTTACGTCTTTTCGGCTAATACCGTAAAACTAACGTTTTTCGTCAATTAAAACTTAGACGGTCGGACCCGTCTAATGTAAACTGTTTAAAAGTCATATACTGATATATAAGTACCTATTACAAGTAAAAACTGATAAAAACCCGAAATATATAACATATGGACATTAACGGGCCAAGTTAGCTTTATTGGACTATTAATCCAACTAATTTGGCTAAACACTTATAAACTTACTTATTGGGCTTAACCCACTTGGGCCCAACTTGTAAAGTATAATACTGATACTAAAAGTGTAAAATAGACTAATATAATTTAATGGGCTTATAATGGGCTTAATGGGCCTTGACATGTAAATAAGTAAAATTAGTAAACTAGTATAAAAATTACCAACATATAACACTAAAATGAGTAAATGAGAATGTATAAACCCACTTGATCATCATCATATGTATAAAGTCATCATATGTATACATAATTGTTATTTTTATAAAGTCATTGGACAAAAGTCTAAGACCGATTATTATTTATATAGGTTTCCGTGATCAAAGCACGCCCGTAGCCGATAATCCGCCTTTCATTATCAACGTGAGTTCATAGCCTCGCACTCTTTTAAATGTTTTATAAAATGATTTGTAAACCCGCGAGGGAGATAACATGCTAGTTTTTGATAAAAATAGAACACAAGTAGTCCCGATGGTATGCTTAATGATATGGACCCGAATGATGCTATGACCCAATAAATGAGATAAAAAGGATTATTAGTACTTAGGTTATGTCACTTAAAGTCCCATTATAATGAATTGTGAACTACCGGGATTTGGTAGACCCTTATGCATATGATAGTACTATTTAGGGACGATCACCCCAGTTCGCGCCTTGACAGTTGATCCCCGTCGTACCACATTGATTGGTAAGCGAATTTATGTATGAGAAGATTTACATAGCGTGATTTTTGTGATGACACGCTAACTTAGATGTGCAAATTGTTTGTCGGGTTCACGACCCATTGTTGTGATAGTAAGGTAACAATGTCATGCGGCTAATAACAATCCAAATGTAATCCAATGTAAATTAAATATCTGATATGATACGATGCAAATAACGATAATATTATTACCTATAATGGTAATATTGAGACTACGGTCTCATGGACGGTTTAAGATGTATGCTTTGCTTTATATATTGCCTGACTAGCAATACGAGGACTTACTTCTGATATTATACTCATGATCTGATTTTAACGATTGTTTTATATAACGGTTTATTAAACTCTATGAATTCACTCGGCATTCGCTGATATGAATTCACTCGGCATTAGCTGAAGGTAATTCGAATGGAGATCGACTCTGATGGCCCACATAATAATGAAACTGTTCATTCGATATATGTTTTGTAAACTTAATGACCTGTATAATTTGGGACCTATTGTACACTTAAAACTTTTTATCGAATGAATGTATGTTAAACCTTGTACAACCATTTTTATGTGTTGCCTATGATTGGAGTTATTGTGCTATCTCGTAACACTCTAAAGACTCTTCCGCAGTACAGATATGAAATTTGAGAGTGTTACACTTATGACATTGATAACTTTTCTTAACCCAAGCTAAGGAAAGGTCTACTATAGTGAATTCATTTTTAAGCACAATGTGGTTATGAAAAATCACAATAGTAACAAAGTGAACCCGATACAAGGGCCTCCTCCATAAGCTCCAACGCATGTGATGAGAGAGAGAAACCCTACAAACATCATGAAACAAAAGAGAGGCATCCCCCTACACTTCTTCTCAACTCTATTCCCTTATTCCTATCCTACCACACTTTAGTCTAAAAACTCTAAGCCTAGTTATTCAAGCTTGATTTATGGAGTCTCTAGCTCGATCATGCCACAATGAATTAATTCATAGGGAAAATAGGGATCTCTTGGACCATTTCCACGGAAATTTCCTCCCCAAAGTAATGCTTAACACGGTGACCATTCACTTTGAAATTTGGGCCATTTGGTTGTGACAACTCAATAGTCCCATATGGAAACCATTGAGCAATAGTGAATGGACCGGACCATCTTGACTTAAGCTTGCCCGCAAAGAGTTTCATCCTTGAGTTAAAGAGGAGAACCGGCTCTCTAACTTTGAACTCACGGTTCTGGATCTTAGCATCATGCAATTTCTTAGTCTTTTCCTTGTAAAGCAACGAGTTCTCATAAGCAATTGCTCTCAATTCATCCATTTCATTGAGTTGGTCCTTTCTATGTGAATCGTCTTGGATTAAATCAAAGTTTTCCCATTTGAGAGCCCATGAAGCCTTATGCTCTTACTCGAATGGGAGGTGGCATGCTTTTCCATAGACAAGTCTATATGGAGTACAACCAATTGGTGTCTTAAAAGCCGTCCTAAAAGCCCACAAAGCATCATCAAGCTTATCCGACCAAGAAGCTCGATGCTCTCCCACCGTTCTCTCTAAAATCCTTTTTAAACCACGATTTGTGACCTTGTTTTGCCCAATGGTTTGAGGGTGATACGCGGTAGAAAGTCTATCGTTAACACCATACTTCTTCATGACTCTTGTAAATTGATAATTACAAAAATGAGTCCCACGATCACTTATGATAGCCCGAGGTACACCAAATCTAGCAAATAATCGCTTCAAGAACTTAACTACCACTCTAGCATCATTAGTAGGCAAGGCTTTAGCCTCAACCAACTTTAAAACATAGTCCATGGCTACGAGTATGTACTTATTGCCCTTTGATGATGGAAAAGGTCTCATGAAATCTATACCTCATACATCAAAAATCTCACACTCTTGTATGAAATTTTATGGCATCTCATCTCGTTGATTAATATTTCCTTGTCTTTGACATAAATCACAAAATTTCACCATCTCTTGGTAATCTTTGTATATTGAATGCCAATAGAAACCCGAATCAAAGACTTTCTTGGCGGTATAGTTGGGCCCAAAATGTCCTCCTGTAGGTCCCTTTTGACAAGCTTCTAAAATAATAAATGCTTCAGGCCCATCTACACACCTTCTTATGATTTGGTCTACACATTGCCTAAAGAGGTAAGGGTCATCCCAAAAGTAGTATTTTGATTCCTTAAGAAACTTTTTCTTTTGTTAGGAAGTGAGACCCTCTATAAGCACATCCCCCATAAGATAGTTTCCTATATCCGCAAACCAAGGGGTGGCATCCTCTTGTGAAGAGATAGACATGAGCTCCTCTAACGGAAAGGATTCATTAATTTCCTTATAAGGTAGTTCACTTTGAAAAGGATGCTCAAGTCTACTCAAGTGATCCGCCGCTAAATTCTCGGCTCCTTTCGTATCACGGATCTCTATGGAAAACTCTTGTAGCAATAAAACACATCTCAAAAGCCTAGGCTTAGCATCTTGCTTTGTCATGAGATACTTGAGAGCGGAATGATCCGTATACGCTATGGTATTCGAAAGCACAAGATAGGGTCTAAATTTCTCAAAAGCATAAACAATAGCAAGCAACTCTTTTTCTGTGGTGGTATAATGAAGTTGAGCACCCGTCATTTTCTTACTCGCATAGTGTATAGGTTTAAAACTCTTATTAACTCTTTGTCATAACACGGCCCCCACGACATAATCAATAGCATCACACATGAGCTCAAAAGGCAAATCCCAATTTGGAGAAACCAAAACGGGAGCCTTAGTCAACTTTTCTTTAAGAATCTCAAAAGAGTAAACACTCTTGTGTGAATATGAAAGGAGCCTCTTTTCCAAGAGGTGGGTCATGGGTCTTGCAATCTTAGAAAACTCTTGTATAAAACGTCTATAGAAACTCGCATGACTCAAAAAGATCCTAACTCCTTTCACCATGGTCGGTGGGGGAAGTTTGGCAATAACATCAGTTTTAGCTCGATCCACTTCTAAACCCTTATTGGATATCTTATATCCCAAAACTATCCCCTCTTTGACCATGAAATGACACTTCTCACAATTTAGAACAAGACGTGTTTCTTCACACCTCTTAAGCATACGTTCTAAATAGGAGACACAAGAAGTGAATGAACCTCCAAAGACCGATAAATCATCTTTAACACCCCCAAATTACATTGCGCAGTGGAAATACACATTTGGGTGCTATACACAAACATCGTTACATAAGACACTTTGACAAATTTCAAAATGATGCGTTTGAAATATAAAAGGATATAATTTAACCATTGTCTAAAACTTTCGATCCCAAGTAAAACAATTTTAGAATATCAGAGTCACATTTAGGTCCCCCAAAGATTCCAACCAATTAACAAACAATTTACCAAAGTACATGACCGTACATTATTATTTTTATGACAAAAGGGAAAGAAATTCTGTTTTAGACCAATCACCACAAAAGCAACCCGCAATCCTTGTCCAACAAGCTCCGCAATTCATCAACATCAATCACCTGAAATACATGTTTAAAATCATCAAAACAATGGTTGAAAGAGTCTATAGGTTATCCAAATCATCATTTGAACACAAGAGAAAAATCAATCAAGATCATTTAATAGAACTGTCATCACAATCTATTAATCAAGCATTCTGGCATATAGCAATAGCTATAGGATTGTATTAAGCTCATGACACGAACCCCTTAACTTAGTCACCCACGCCTAAAGCCGGCATGACTAGATGAATTCCAGTGCCCCTACTAGGGTATCAATTGCAAGTATACCACATTCTCATTCTCGTAAAATTATCTTTCCCAGAGGTTACTCAGCGTAAAGCCCTAGTCTCAGATAGGGTCGTCAGCCCAATAGTACTATCATTAGAATAACCAGCTATTCCCAACTCACAACATCAAGTCACAAGATAGTTAACGGCTCATGAATTTAGGGACTTTTGCAATTTAGGTACTTATACAATTCAAGGCAACAACAGGCAACATAAGGCAACATTCGGGTCCAAACAATAAATCATGACTTGTGTTCATTTTACTTTCAAATAGCATGTATCCCCTCGCGGGTTTTAAAATCATTCAAAACAATTATAAAATCAAGGCTATAGACTGACCTTGAGTAATAGCAGTAGCAAGACGACCTTCGACAATAGTTGATGCCCGATGAACACAAAAACCGCAACCTATCAAATAAGGTGCGTTAATTAATAATAAACTCGAATAAAATCCATACTTAATAACATCAAAATCAAAATCATGAAATCAAGACAAACCCGAAAGAAAACAATATAAGTGATCTATTACTCCCTTCTATATGTTCACTCTATTAGTTTATTCTTTCGATAAAAATCTGCCGGTACGCACCAAATGTACGAGCTCATTTACCCCACTTAAACACGTCAAATACTTATGATACTACTAAGAGATATCAATTACTATATATAGAAAGACCTGTTAAAATCCCATCAAAAGATTTTACTTTTAAAGTTGACTGCCCGACACATCTTTGATCTACAAAAACCGGACAGTTTTACGTCACCGACTCATACAACCATTTTGACCATTCTAAACTATCCCGTTTACAAATCCGACACTTGAGTTTGAAAATAGACTCACAACCCTAAGTTTAGAACCTAACATCAGACCTTGAACCCTTTTACAAGTCATTCTATTGTCCACGAGATTTGATCCAAATATCGACACCAACTTCGGATTGTATCGATACTCATCTCCCGGTACACGGATAATCAAATCATCATAACTTCTCGCTCGTTTGGAGCTAGAAGCTCTACCTTAGATCAAATCAAAGCTAAAAGAATTCTATACAACACTATCTGATTAGGTTATCCATTTTCAAACAGTATGATACCCAAAATTGGCCTTGAACCTACTGATGTAAAACACCTCTTTAAAAATCACACTAGATCAATTTTTCAACCCATTTTAATCAATCTCATACTCCTAATATTACCCTAATATCATCACAAACAACTTAGCTAACCCATAACACACTTGAATGATCATTCAAAAATTTACCCACTCAAAAATACATACATGCAATACTTAAAATATAAATATAATAGCAATAACAACAATTATATAATAAGAAACTAGATCAAACCACCTTGGATCATCATCAAAATTTGAAAGTTATTGCATGTTGTAAATTTTTACACAAAAATGATCTCCTTGAAATTTTAGAGATGGGACTCGCCTTGTTTTTAGTAGATAATAATAGAAATCAAGAAAATTTGATGGTAAGGGGTGTTGGGTGTGACGGCTATAAGAGGGGAGAGAGAGAGGAGGGGTTTTGATTTATTTTCACACATTTTGTATGTGTTTTGGTTAGTGGGAAATCCTTTTATAGTGGGGATGGAGGGGTAAATTTTGCCAAGTTTGCATAGTTTTGGTCCAAAATGCAAATAAATAGTTTACAAGGTAGAAAATGTAAATTATCAATTTTGAAAATATTTACGAGGCTCGGGTTTCGTAAAAATACTTTTCAAAAGTTAAAACGCACTCAAAATATGATAATAGTATGATCCCGGTATGACTTAATACGCAATTAAAAATAAAAACGTCAAAAATATAATAATCATGACAACAAATAATAAAACATAAAACCTCGGGCATCCGTCGATATCATGATCACTAATAATCCTCGCTATTAATAAAAAGGTAAAAATAAGACCTCCAACGTCGGTTTTAAATAAAACCATCAATCGTCATATCATTCAAACTCATCAAAAATTTCAAAATTATTCGTAAAATAATATTAAATAATATTAAATAATGACCGCTGGTTCGGGTTATCACATCATCCATGAAAACTTCCATAGTGTGCTCAATTATATCATGAAAGATTGCCATCATACACCTTTGGAATGTCCCTGGTGCATTGCACAAGTCTAGTGGGGATAACCTCATTGTTCTCAATAGGCACAACGGTGATTCCACCCTTCTTAGGAACACACTGCACCGGTCTAACCCATGGAGAGTCGGAAACGGGGTAAATCATACCCGCATCAAGGAGTTTGATAACTTCCTTTTTGATGACTTCATGTATTTTTGGGTTAACCCTTCTTTGGTTTTGAATGGCGGGTTTGTAATCATCCTCCATAAGGATTTTGTGTGTACAAAAATTTGGATTAATTCCCCTTATGTCGGATATTTTCCATGCTATAGCTTTATTATGTTTCTTAAGCACCTCTATGAGTTTTTCCTTCTCGTCATCTTTCAAATCTTCTGTTATCATCACGTGTAATTGTTCCTTTCCCTCTAATAAGGCATATTTAAGGTGTGATGGTAGATCCTTAAGCTCTAGGGAAGGTGGACTCTCAATGGATGGTTTTACTATAGATGTATCATCAACGGTAACTTCTTGTGGAGTAGGTGAAGGAATGGGATCCTCATTGAGCAACTTTTGGATAGTGAGAATGACTTCTTCCCAATTAATGGGAGAATCATCATTACCAAGGAAGTTGGACTCAAATTCCTCTAATAGGAAATCACTCTCTCCAAATGGTGTTAAGGAATGAGCAATAGAGGCAACGGTTTCTACATGTGGCATGTTCTCACTATCATTCTTACAAGATTCATGAAAATGCTCATCACACACCTCATCAAGAACATCCACTATGTTAATTGTTTCACAACTTTGAGCTTTCTTGGTAACTTTCCCTAGCTTAAAAACCACTTTCTCATCCTCCACTCTCATAATTAGTTCTCCCTCCGCCACATCAATAAGAGTACGACCCGTCCTCAAGAAAGGTCTACCAACAATAAGAGGAAGGGTTAATTCCATATATACCCAATACAAACTATAAAATGCCATATTTACCCAACTAAAAATTATAATCCCATATATACCTAATTTTAGCATAAAATTTTCATATTTACCCAAATAGATAATTTAATCATTATAAAACTCTAACACTCTTACTAATCATTAAAAAAGTTAACTTTTGACTATCATACCCTTTTTATTAAGTAACCAGATCACAACTTTAAGATCAGAATAGTTAATCGAAGTAGTTTCTTTCATTTGTTTTTTATTGTTTACTCAATTATTTACCTAAAATTCTCTTCAAAGCCTTTCCCGAATAAACATCATTGATAGTATAATGTGTTGTGATTGGTGATGCAAGTGGTATTTTGTCTAATTATTTAGTACTTCATAAACGAGGGCTATATTCAATGATCAAAAAATCGAATATGTTGGTTTTTTGTTATGATTTTTTTGTGGTATAATCATGTGTTTAGAATGAGTTACTTTACAGGCATGATTCATGGTGAATTAGTAATCATAGATAAAGTATGGCTGCATTGGATATTTTACTTATATACATTACTAAGGGCATAACTAGAATCTAATAAACTACAATTATTTTCTAATGATTTTAATATAAAATGGGTAAATATGACAATTCTTATGTTAAAATTGGGTATGTATGGAATTATGATTTTTAGTTGGGTAAATATGACATTTTATAGTTTATATTGGGTATAAATGGAATTATCCCTAAGAGGATCTCGGGTCCATATCATAATCAACAACTACAAAATCCGCGGGAAACGTGAATTTATCAACCCCTACAAACACATCCTCCGCAATGCCTACCGGATAAGCTATGGTACGGTTTGCTAACTCACGGGTCATCCTAGTAGGAGTGAGCTCGGGAAGAGAGAGTTTTTGCCAAACCGATAAAGGTATGAGATTATTGCTTGCCCCAATATCCGCTAGTGCCAGGCAATTTTCCACCCCGGGAAAATTACAAGGGATCAAAAATCACCCCGGATCTCTAAGTTTTGTAGGTAGGGTTTTGAGTAACACGACGGAGTAATTCTCATCAAGTGATGTGTTAAGCAAATCCACCAACGTTTCCTTGTTTGAGAGGAGATCTTTGAACATTTTAGCAAATTTTAGCATATAGGCAAGAGCTTCCGTAAAGGATATGTTAATGTTCAATTGCTTGAACATTCTCAAAAAGTTTGTCACTTGAATATCATCCTTTTTTTAAGTTTCGCCTTTCTCAATCTTGATGGGTATGGAAGACTTGGTTTTAGTGTAGGTTGAGTAGTTGTTGTTGTTGAGGGGTTTTCTTTGTTGGTTTCTTCATTGTTAGGTGTGGAAGGTAAAGGAGTAGTAGGTGTAGGATGAGGAGGTGTAGGTGTTGAAGTTGTAGACCTTGCAGGTGTTGAATTTGATGTTGTAGGCTTATCACATGGTGGAACCATAGTAGGCTTAACCAAAGGAGGTGTAGGAGGTATTGTAGGATCAATAGCTGTCTTTCCACTCCTTGTTGTGATTGCATTAACATTAGCCCTTGGATTTGTTTGTGTGTTTGAAGGTAGAGCCCTTTGAGGTCTTTGAGTGTGCAAAATTTGAGTTTGTAAAAGAGAAATTTTCTTGTTGTTTTCCTCTTGAGTCTCCTTCATTTGTCTTTCATAAGAAGTAAGCTTTTGAAGAATCAAATTCATGGGATTAGGTTGCTTATTTCCTTGATAAAAACCTTGGTTTGGATATTGAGGTGTTGGTGGTTGGTTAAATCCTTGATTGTTTGCATGAAACTTTTTTCCTTGATGTTGAAAGTTATTGGGTGCTCTAAAGTTGTTGTGTCCTTGGTAATTTGGCCTAGGCCCTTGATTTCTTTGAAGCAATTGAGGGGGTTTGTTTGGTTTTGGGTGGGTGGATGGGGTAGAAAGCCGGGTGGAGCAAGGTAGTTATTTGACTTGTAAGAGAGATTGTTAGGTTTGATGTTAGGTTTGAAGTGCTCTCTTTGTTCATCTTGATAAGCATAACATTCACCTTGGTAATTTTGAACCTTGTCACATTGTAGGTAAAAATGAGGTCCTCCACATATTTTCACAACTTATGGTAATAGCATTTACATTATCGGTGGAAGAATTACCCAAGGAAACCTTCATAAAGTCTTCCATCATTGCTTGTTGTATCTTTTGGCTTTGGGTCATTTCTTGCATTTGTGAAAGTAGTTGACTTTCAAATGATTTAGAAACACCCTCTTGAACAACATGGACCCTCTCATCTCTTTGGTTATTTGTTTGCACCATGGATTTAGTCTCAATAATGTCCCATGCCTCTTGTATGGATTTGGCAACAATGTTCCCACCCGTGGAGGAGTTGAGGGAATCTTGATGATGTGGTCTTAATCTATTGTAAAAGGTATTGATTTGGTGAACTTCATTGAATCCATGATTGGGGCATTTTCTCAATAACTCCTTGAACTCTTCCCAAGCATCACTAAAGGTTTGTTCATGTTTTTGTTGAAATCCAATAATTAGGTTTCTCAAAGCCGTGGTTTTAGATAGAGGAAAGAACCTATTCAAAAAATTCTTGGTAAAGCCATCCCATGTGGTAATGCTCATAGGTGTTTGTCTATCTAGCCAATACCTAGCATTTCCCTTTAGGGAGAATGGAACTAAGATCAACTTAATGGCATATTGAGGGACCCCATTGTACTTAATTGTATTGCAAATGGAAGAAACTTCTTGATATGATCATGTAGGGATCATCATTGGGTCTCCCGAAAAAGGGTGTAGAAGAAACCAAAGTAATCATAGGTGTCTTAAGCTCAAAGGTGTTTGCGGGTATCTCGGGGATAACAATGGCATCGGCATATCCTTCCACATTTGATTAGAGGATCTCCATTAACGGTCTATTGTCAACGGAGGCCATGGTTTCTTGTGTGTTGTTCAAAGCACGATGTTTGGGATCGGCATGATGGACAGTGTTTTTCTTACTCTTTCTTTTGTTCCTCTTTTTGGGAGGAAGGGGTTGTACACCAAAAGGTATTTGTGCACGCCCTCGGGTGAGCATGCAACTCAAATCAAGGAGTAAGAGAGGAGATCTCGTCTGACTTTGGAAAAGAGGGGATTATCCTTTCCGAGGTTCAATAAGTAATATCCACAAGAAAATATAGTATATGTAAGAAATACTTTGGGTGGGAAAACCCTCAATCAATCTTTCCTTCCCAGAATACTCACTAGTGAATGGGGGGTTAGGTGGCGTGAAGCACTTAAGTACCTATTAACCCTTAGATGACATTTTATAGCACGTCTCCTATCTATTCACTTTAGTAGTTTGTATTCTTCGAATTCTTGCCTATTGGAAGTATTTATCTATTTTTTCTTTAATTAAATTTGATCGATACACGTGTTAAGGACTGGAACGCTCCCGAACACGGTGTATTGCAAAAGTAATACTTATGGAAGTATGTGTATTGAGTGTTCGTATACGCATATGTATCTACATATAATAATATAAAGAAAATATTTTTGTATTTATTGGGTTTTTAAGAAAATACTATATGTACGTAAAAAAAATGAAAACTGATATATACAATATATTTTTGGGTGTAATCTTTTAGGAAAAATATTACTTTTTAGATTTTTTTTATTTTTTTGGTTCAATTCTTTAAGAAAAAAAATGATTTTGTGGTTTGTAAGTTTTTATATTTTTATATTGTTGATTTTTTTTATCTTTTGGATTTATGATACGTAAAAGGAACGCTGGCGAGGTGAACAGATCCCAAAATCCAATCGAAACCGTCAATCAATAGTCTCTCGTAATGTCATGAACCGGCAGTGGCGCCATTTAATGTTGAGTATTTATTCAAGTTCGTTTTTCCAAGCTCAAGACAAATTGAAAGTCCAACCAATATGAAGTCATTAATTGTTTTTGGTGTTACAAGATTATTTAGTATCTATGTCTATTTCAAACAAACACGTTAAAAGAGGAAAATATTATAGCTAAATATCCGTAAAACAAATTACAAATACCACACAATTAGCACAAAGTACAAGTATCTAATACAAGTGTATAAATTGATCAAAATGTAAATGAAATGAAAATATAAGGACTAAAAGTGTAAATTCAGAAAGTATTCGGATTAGAAATGAAAAATGTAACAAACTAACAAATCACAAAAGTAACAGACCAAATTTGTAACAAACCAAAATTCAGGGACTTGTAAGTGAAAACCCTAAAAAGATTCAAGTTTAAAAAGCAGATTAAATAATTATGAAAAATGGAGGATCAAAATGCAATTTAAACAAAACTATTTCCAAAAATGGGTAACAAGTGTCGAATAAGCTTGTTTGAGCTTATTTTCCAACCAAAATCGTTCTAGTTTTTTCCAGAGTGCATAAAATTGAACATAAGCTAGGCCTGTAAAAAGGAATTTAGCTAAAAGCCAGTAAAACTCGAGTTTGCTTATTTCAATAAGCTCAAAATAAGCTAAAAACTTTTCCAGATATCCACACTTGGATTTTCTTGTTGACAATGATTAAGCAAGTGACACAAAGCTTGGAATGTCAATTAGATTTGAAACTGGCCAAGAGAATAAGCTGAAATCTAAAATAAGCCAAAACAGCTTATCGTTGACCAAGCATTGACTAGATTTTATAAAAAGCTAAAATTTACAAAACCTACTCAGGACATGTTTGCAAACAAATTTGTGAAATAAAAATGCAACTTTTATGAAGTAGAATTGCTGAAATCAAATAAGCAGATTGCCTTGATCACATAAACTTGCAAATGCTCTAGTGCTTATTATTAAGCTATTATCTCACTCAAATCAGAAAACTGTATTGCTTCCTTGCTAACACTGAAAGTTCATATTATAAGCTACAAGTAAGAGCAAAAGCAACTAAATCCATCCACTATCAAAGATTTGAGACTGGATCAAAAAGTGATAATTTGGACTGATGAAAAACAAATAAGACTAACCCAAACTTTTTATAGGTTGTTTGCCTGTTTGACTTAAGTATTGACCACAAAATTTTGCAAATGAACTTGTATACATGGTACTTCGCTTTAGGCTAGGTATAAAATCTTATCGTCCGAATCTTTTCGAATTGAAAACCGGTCTAAAGTGCGACTCAAACGTCTTTTGGTGAATCAAGAGAATGGTTTGGTTTGTTTGTTTTAAACTATTAGCAAGTAATTAAAGTGTCGTTGAGTAAAATGGAAGAATAAAGATTAAAACTAAATGACTGGTAAAAATAAATGCTTGTAAACTTAAAGATAACAATGGGCAAGTACTAGCACACTAAATAAAACTAACACTTGGAAAACTTTCTAAAAATAAGAACTTAGTTGAAAAGTACTAAAAGAAAGTAAGATCGGACTACACCAAAACAACTCAATTGGAATAAGCTAAAACAAACCCAGATCGGAATGTATTCCGATCTGGTGGTCGGAATATGGGATGGGGGCAAATCGGAATATCACCAAGGGGTCAATCAGAATGTTACTAATGGGTGCCAATCGGAATAACAATCAAAGAAGATGGATCGGAATGATGATGATGCTCAAATCGGAATGTGGGAAAAGGAACCAATCTGAATAATCCTAAAATCAGGCCAATCGGAATACTAAACAGAAACTCGCAATCGGAATATTCAATTAGACTCCCGTCGGAATGTGACAAAATGGCCAGATCGGAAAATGGGAAAACCTTTTCCGATTGATCAATCGGAAAGGGTGGTCTGGTGGGCTGCTCGGAATGTGTGACAATCGGAAAGGGGTTTATACCCTTTCCGAAAATGGTGGGAATCGGTTATAAGCTAATGAATAATCTATATAATAAGCTTATCACCAAACTAAGCCGAATCAATGACTAAACCGGATCAAATAAGCACTTGTATCAACTTATTCAACCTCAAAATAAGCAACTTTTTGGATCAAACAATAAAAACATAAACTTTTTTAAGAAAACTTATATAAACAAATAATCTAATCATAAAAATAAGCCAATAAGCACAAAAGTCTTAAAGCTTAATCAAATGAAAACTTATGAAATGATCAAAAGATTAACTTTTTAAGCACGAAATCAATTAGAACAACACGGATCACATGATAATCGCACCAAAATCAATCTAGATCAAAGAAAAGTAGAATGAGATTAAGGATTAAAAGCTTAAAATAGAACTTGATTAATGGAAATAAGCAATACAAAGATGTTTAATCTTGAAAGATTTAAAGAAAAAGATGAAACTTAGTGAGAGAAAGTTTAAGACTTTCTCTCTCTAAAAAGTGAAAAAACTAAAATTAAAGACTAACTAGCTAACTACCCTCCTAATGTGTAAAACCCGCATGCTTTTACCATGAATAGTGCCCTTAAGATCGTACGTCCTAGATTAAAACTTACCTCATTTAGTATTGATCACATTCATGTGCTAGTAATCAAGCAAGTGCATACGTGTATGACATGATAAGTATCGATTACGTACGAACTCATGATAAACAGTTAATAAATATGTCACGTGAACATAATTAAATCATGATCACCATTTAAAATACGAACTAGAATAATTACGTAAATACATATAATATAATTACGAGCGTTAAAATTACGATAAACGACATGATAAAATAAACAGAAACACTTTAAACACGAGCACGTTTAACCACGAACGAACACGAAACATCGGGACACGAGAAAGGTACAGGTACCCCATGTGGGGCCCCCATACCCACGGCACAACAACAAGAAATGGGCTAAGCCCATGGACTTTTACAAGTAAAGGGGGGTAAAGAGTAAAACTAGTTTTCATTTTCACTTTTTCAAGAAAGAAAACATAAACCCTAAAAAGTTTTCTCCTCCTCCTCCTTGGTTCCTTTTGTGCCGCCACCTACATCACCACCATAGGAGGGTGTTGTTGATTTTTGACATTAAATACAAGTGTTAGAAACCGTGTTTGTTCATCCCCTTTCAAGCTACGTATTGGTATATCATTCTAAACCCTTCTTTTTAATTCTTTTTAATCTTTGATTATTTTCATGAACATGTTATTATTTTTTTTATTAAAACATGATAATTAAACATTGATCTTACATGTTTTGGGGTAAATTAAAATCAAAGAACGATATAAATGGGTGTTTGTTTTTAGCCGCCTAGCAAACAAACCCGAGGGGGGTTTGGTTTGCTTATTGCCGCCACCACCAAGACAATTTTTGGTCTTGGTTGGTGCTTGTGGGACCCACGGCAGCAAGGAGGCACATGTGCCCCGAGTTTGGCTCGGGGGTACGGTGTCGAATTCATGCCCGATTCATGGTTCGTTGGTTAAATCATGATCTATGTTACATGTTAATTTTTATGAATCATGAACTTAGGATATAAATTAATTAATAACATGAAATATTAATTAAATCATGACTTAGGTTATTCTAATTATTAATTTAGCATGATATTAATTTAACCTAAGTATTTTATGTTATAAGTTATAATTAATTAATTATTTAAAACATGCCTATAATTAATTAATTTAGACATGACTTAGGTTATATTATTAATAATAATAATACACATTTTAACCTAAGTATTTTCATTTCATTTTAATTAAAACATGTTATACTTTAATTAAAATGCTTAACCTATAGTTTAATTAAATACATGAAATAATAATTAAACTATATACTATATCATATGACTTATGAAACAAGCTTATAAACACTTAGACTTATATGTTAGCTTATGTAACCAGCTTAATTCTAAATATGGAAACTTCTATTTATAGAAACTTAATTAAATAAGGCAACTAATCTATTAATGGAAACCTTCTATATATGGAAATTTATCTATTTCAGGCAGCTAATCTAATCATGGAAAACCTTCTATATATGGAAACTTATTTAATTAAGGCAGCTGATCTATTTTTGGAAACTTTCTATTTTTAGAAACTAATCTATTTTAAGCAGTAAATTCTATTTTAGGAAACTTTCTATTTTTGGAAACTTTCTATTTTTGGAAACTTTCTATTTTTGGAAACTTTCTATTTTTGGAAACTTTCTATTTTGGTAACTTTCTATTTTTGGTAACTTTCTATTTTTGGAAACTTTCTATTTTTTGAAACTTTCTATTTTTGGAAACTTTCTATTTTTGGAAACCTGCTATTTTTGGAAAGTTACTTATTATTACACAGTAAGTGTAATAACACATGAAATACCAGTAATACTTAAACAGATTAATCAGAATACAAGATAAACACAGTTTAAGGCTTTAAACAGTGAACCATGACCTAAAACATACCAAGTCAGTTAAAATGAGACATAAAACCCAGTACGTAATCAGTGAATCGATACTTATACATGTGTGTATTCATGTAGCGTTAGTGATCCAGAAGTAGGAGTCTTTCTTCCGTTCATTCACTGGACTTGAGGTACGGATTCCCGTCCTTTCAGTATGGACATTCTTTCCTTAATAGGATTTCCTCGTATGCAGCCAACTGTTTTCCCCAGTATTTGTTTTATTGTTTTGAACTGCTTATGTTTAATTAGCATAATCTATAGCCATATACAAGCATGACCAGTTTCACCTAGTTATGGAGGTACCATAACCATAACATTGGAGGCACCAATGTTATGACTTCCCCACGGCGGAGTGATTGCTCGTGGCGTCCCTTTTCAGTTTTGGCCATATTATTATATCAGGTGGGGCGTATGGGTGCATCCTAGTTACATGTTTTATTCAGTTTATCATGGTGAATGTGGTGTGTGCCTTGCATCCTTCACAAGGAGTTGATCCCTCCTACCCAAACCAGTATATTAATTAGAGGCATCCCGTCTAATCAGCATGATGAGGTCACCCCTCCAAGTATTCATGCACGTGACCTTTTCATGACCTATATGGGCTATGGTATATTTATGTTAAAACAGTTCTCATAAGATAAACATAAGGCTTTTCAAACTATAAAACCAGTTTTCTTAATACTTAACCAGTACACTCAGAACTTAGTCTTCCGCTGTTATATGTTACATGTTTATCCTATTTCATGCTATATTGTACATCCGTGCACTGAGCGTCTTGCTCAGCCGTTTTCCTTTTCATGTTACCAAAACGGCAGGTACTCAGGGACGCTCGTAGATCTCAAACGTACGTGCATATGGATTGGAAGCTTTACTGTCTTTCTTTACTTTATGCATTTCCTTTACTTTGATACAGTTGCTATGGACATTGTTTCGTCCTTTCCTTTTACAGTATTTATGTTTGTGTGTGATGAGCTTTACTTTGGGGTTACCGATGTTTGATTCCGGTATTTCCCTTTTATGGTCGAATAATGCTTAGACATTTATCCTTGTATGCTTTGATGACACGCCATGATTATGCGTAATATTCCATTTCCAAAATGGGGTGTTACAATTATGGTATCAGAGCCAAGGTTTCGACCTGTAGGCTCTCAAATATGACCTGTGATTAGTGGGTAGTCACTACGGTCTTCCTAGAACTGACAGTTGTTTTCATGCATTCATCATTTTTAAGCATACATATACATGTCATTGTTACAGGGTTTTTGACTAAGTAATGGTTGGTACAGGACTGGCCTTATTTAGTCGCTTGTGTTTTATCGAAACTTTTAAATTTGGGACCGACCCATAGGCGTCCCCTCGATATGTCTTTTATTTTGAGTGAACTGACCAGAGGCGTTCACTCTCGAGCATCAAAAGTTTTCATAAAACTGCATCATGCATTCATACAAAGATTTTCTTGCATAAAATTTTTCTCGTGAAATTTTTGGCATATTTTTTTTTTTTTCATGTATATATATAAGTTATATTTTATGTTTGAACTGTTAATCATATGTTTATGTTATACTGTCAGATGGTTCTCACACGCGAGCAAGAGCAGCTCAATGCTGCAATTCAGGCTTCCATGCAAGCCTTACTCCCTCAACTGAGGAATGACATTCGTGCTGAAGTCCTGGCTGCCAACAATCAGCAGCACAATCAGCCACCTCCTCCTCCTCCCCCAGTGACACTAGCAGTGTGGTTGGAAAGATTCAATAAGCTCCGTCCTAGAGCTTTCGAAAAGACTGATAGCCCCAACGATGCTGAAAGCTGGTTGACTCACATTGAGAAAATCTTCAATGCTATGGGATGTGACCCCGCATTCAAGGCGAGATTGGCATGCTACCGGTTTGAAGGCGATGTACTCAACTGGTGGCTAGCCTTGACGCAGTCAGAAGGATGTGATGAATGGGTCGCTGGTTTGACATGGGCCCAATTCAAGGAGAGAGTGATGGAGCAGTTCTTTCCTAAGGCAGAGCAGGACAAACTCAAGCGAGAATACCATGGGATACGTCAGAGAGCGGGCGAGAATAGCAACGAATTCATGCAGCGCTTTCTTCGCTTAGCTGGTTTTCTGGGAGCAGCAGCTGGTACTCCTGAGGAGCAGGCACACCACTTTAGGTGGGCACTTCGCACCTCGGTCGCGAACAATCTGGTATGTGCTACGTTCAATACAGTAGCACAAGTGGCCGACGCAGCAAGGAAGCTTGAGATGTTGCAGGAACGCGATGAGTTCGGGGAAGCTGAAAGACCCGACAAGAGGTAAACATTTCGTGTTCTATCGATAACCAGACCCCATCCTATCATTATATGTTCTATAATCATCTCTTAAACTGTATCTTCCAGGCAGAAAACTGGGGACCGGTCTCAGCCGGCTACCCAGCAGCAGCCTAATCAGCCCAAAGGAAACGGTCACTCTAACGACCGTTCTGTTGTGGAAAGGCGCAGCGGTAATGATAATTACCGTAACAATGCGGGACACTACAACAACAGCAGGTCCTACTATTTACGCATCTTCTCATGATTTCATGTTATAACCCTCATGCTGACACTATATTAATCTCTACCAGGAACCACGGTAACGGGAAGGACCAGAACCACAGGGGTTCTCAGCCTAACCGTTCAGCTAACACTAG
Source organism: Glebionis coronaria (assembly GCA_025667525.1). Lineage (NCBI taxonomy): Eukaryota > Viridiplantae > Streptophyta > Magnoliopsida > Asterales > Asteraceae > Glebionis > Glebionis coronaria. The sequence continues at coordinate 255,761 of JANFOE010000518.1, forward strand.
TGAATATCTTATGACGCATATGTCTTATACTCGTGCATATACTTTATTTTAACACATTTTGTCATCAGCAGGCCCTCAGCAAGCAAGGACTCCTGCTGGAGGATTCACTCATCCTCTTTGTAGTACTTGCCATCGCAGACACCCTGGCCCATGTCGTCGTGATTCCGACGCGTGCTACAAGTGCGGCCTCCCTGGCCATCGTATGAGAGATTGCCGTAAGGGTGAAATGGAGGGTACTTCGGGTCATGCTGATACTAAACCGCCTCCTACCACTGGGCGTGTCTACACGACATTGCGCGATCAGGCAAACAAATCTACAGGTACCATTACTGGAATTTTGTATATGTACGGCCATGCTGCATGTGTTCTTTTCGACACGGGTGCCACTCATTCAGTTATTTCCATTTCCTATGCTAAGGACATCAGGACACTTCCCTTGCCATTAGAAAATAGGCTTACCATTTCCACGCCTTTGAGGGACTCTGTATTAATAACTCATGTATACAAGAGTCTTCCTCTAGAGTTTGACGATAAAGTTCGTGCAGTAGATGCACTTCCCCTAGACATGATTGAATTCGATATGATTCTCGGCATGGACTGGCTATCTAAGCACCATGCTACCATAGACTGCCACTCATATCGGGTGATCTTCGGCGACATTAATGCACCAGAGTACATTCATAACGGGTTCATACCCGGACGGTCCGTACAAGTCATATCTACCTTGCAAGCACGTGCATTACTGTCACATGGCTGCGAAGGTTATCTAGCTACGGTTCATGACATGGATGCTGAATCCCCATCGATTCAGGATCAACCAGTAGTTTCGGAATTTCAAGACGTCTTCCCAGATGAACTTCCAGGCATACCACCTGCACGAGAAGTGGAGTTCAATATCGACCTTGTTCCGGGAGCTGAGCCAATCTCTAAGGCTCCATATCGTATGGCTCCTATAGAGCTAAAAGAACTGAAGGACCAACTGCAGGAACTTCTTGAACGAGGGTTCATTAGACCAAGCGCATCTCCATGGGGCGCACCGGTCTTGTTCGTTAAGAAGAAGGACGACAGCATGCGACTTTGCATTGACTACCGTGAACTTAATAAGATTACCATCCGCAATAGATATCCACTACCGCGTATAGATGATCTGTTTGACCAACTTCAAGGAGCCAAACACTTCTCTAAGATCGATCTAAGGTCAGGCTACCATCAGCTAAGGGTTAAAGAGCAGGATATTGCCAAGACTGCTTTTTGTACCCGCTATGGCCATTATGAGTTTGTAGTCATGCCATTCGGCCTGACTAATGCACCAGCAGTATTCATGGATCTGATGAACAGAATCTTCCATGAATTCCTTGATAAGTTTGTCATTGTATTCATCGATGACATCCTGATTTTCTCAAAGTCCACGGAGGAACACGAAGACCATCTCCGTACGGTACTACAGATTCTTCGTCAGAAGCAGCTGTATGCGAAATTCTCCAAGTGTGAGTTCTGGTTAAACAAGGTGGCATTCTTAGGTCACATTGAATCAGCAGAAGGGATCACTATGGACCCAGCGAAGGTTGAGGCTATCACTAAATGGCCAAGACCAACATCAGCGACAGAAGTCCGCAGTTTCTTAGGCTTAGCTGGATATTATCGCAGATTCGTGGAGAACTTTTCCCGCCTGGCATTGCCTCTCACCAAACTGATGCGAAAAGGAGAGAAATTCGTCTGGACGGAAGATCGAGAGAAGAGCTTCGAAGACCTAAAGCAGAAGTTAGTATCTGCACCTATTCTTACTCTCCCATCTGGTACAGGTGGATTTCAGATCTATAGCGATGCATCGGGGAAGGGACTGGGCTGTGTTCTCATGCAACATGGGAAAGTGATCGCGTATGCTTCACGGCAGCTTAAGCCCTATGAAGAAAACTACCCTACGCATGACCTGGAACTTGCTGCATTGGTGTTCGCATTGAAAATATGGAGACATTACTTATACGGAGAATCATGCGACATTTTCACGGATCACAAGAGCTTGAAGTATATCTTCACACAGCGAGAATTGAACATGAGACAAAGGAGATGGTTAGAACTGTTGAAGGATTATGATATTAACCTACAGTATCATCCCGGGAAAGCTAATGTAGTAGCAGATGCACTCAGCAGAAAGTCCGGAATGATCAACGGCATTGAGATCAAGGAACAAAACATAAGAGACTTGGAGCGGCTAGACATCGAAATCATGGTACGTGGGCAGCACGGATACTGGGCGAATCTTAGAGTAGAACCTGAGTTACTGACTAGGATCAAGGAAGCGCAGAAGGATGATGGAGAGATTTGGGCGATAATTTAAAATTTGGAGAAGCAGACAGAATTCAGAATGGACGCAGACGGTATCGTTTGGCAGGGCACGAGGCTTTGTGTTCCTGACAACCAAGAACTCCGGGAAGCATTGTTAGCTGAAGCTCACAGCTCCCCATTTTCTATACATCCTGGGTCGACAAAAATGTACCATGACATCAGACAGCACTTTTGGTGGAGTGGTATGAAACAAGATGTAGCCACTTATGTCTCCAAATGTCTTACCTGCCAGCAGGTTAAGATTGAACATCAGCGATCGGGCGGTCTCCTTCAACCGTTGGATATTCCAGAGTGGAAGTGGGACAAAATCACCATGGATTTTGTTACCGGTCTTCCGCCTACCAAGAAAAAGCACGATGCTATTTGGGTCATTGTTGATCGACTCACCAAATAGCTCATTTCTTACCGATACGCAAGGAAGATCCGGTAAGTAAACTCGCAGATACTTACAGAAGGGAGATCATGATACTCCACGGCACTCCCTCCAGCATCGTCTCAGACAGAGATCCTCGTTTCACGTCGCGATTCTGGAAAGGTCTACAAAAGCTTGGGGTACACAACTTAAGCTGAGTACGGCCTTTCATCCTCAAACGGACGGACAGTCGGAGCGAACAATTCAGACATTGGAAGATATGTTAAGGTCGTGTGCGTTGGAATGGACAGGTGATTGGGACGATTACATCTGTTTGGTCGAGTTTGCATACAACAACAGCTGGCACGCAAGTATCAAATGTGCTCCTTTCGAAATGTTGTATGGCAGAAAGTGTCGCGCTCCAACTTGCTGGGATCAAGTGGGAGAGCGAACACTCGAAGGACCAGAGATTATAGAAATGACCAATGAGAAGATCGAAGTAGCTAAGCAGAAGCTGCAGGAAGCACGGTCACGTCAGAAGAGTTACGCCGATAAGCATCGTAGGGACATACATTTTAATGTGGGAGATCACGTCTTCCTCAAGGTTTCACCGGCACGTGGTGTAAAACGCTTCAGGATCAAAGGGAAACTCAGTCCTCGTTTCATCGGACCTTTTGATATCATTGAACGAATCGGTGAAGTATCTTACCGATTGGCGTTACCTCCTCAGCTTTCGCACGTGCATAACGTGTTCCATGTGTCCTTACTCAGAGGGTACAATTATCATCCCCTTCACATGGTTCAGTATCCACTGGAACAGATACGTGAAGATCTCACTTTTATAGAAGAACCCGAACGAGTTCTCGACAGGCAAGAACGAGTCATGAGAAGGAAGACGATTCCATTCGTCAAAATTCTTTGGAGGGACCATACCGAGCGGGAAGCCACTTGGGAAACGGAGGAGTCTATTCGGGCTTCTTACCCTCACTTCATATTTTGAGTTCGGGTATGTTACTTCTTTTCAGCTTACTTTATCTATAATTCGGGGACGAATTATTCTTTTTAGGGGGGAAGAATTGTAAAACCCGCATGCTTTTACCATGAATAGTGCCCTTAAGATCGTACGTCCTAGATTAAAACTTACCTCATTTAGTATTGATCACATTCATGTGCTAGTAATCAAGCAAGTGCATACGTGTATGACATGATAAGTATCGATTACGTACGAACTCATGATAAACAGTTAATAAATATGTCACGTGAACATAATTAAATCATGATCACCATTTAAAATACGAACTAGAACAATTACGTAAATACATATAATATAATTACGAGCGTTAAAATTACGATAAACGACATGATAAAATAAACAGAAACACTTTAAACACGAGCACGTTTAACCACGAACGAACACGAAACATCGGGACACGAGAAAGGTACGGGTACCCCATGTGGGGCCCCCATACCCACGACACAACAACAAGAAATGGGCTAAGCCCATGGACTTTTACAAGTAAAGGGGGGTAAAGAGTAAAACTAGTTTTCATTTTCACTTTTTCAAGAAAGAAAACATAAACCCTAAAAAGTTTTCTCCTCCTCCTCCTTGGTTCCTTTTGTGCCGCCACCTACATCACCACCATAGGAGGGTGTTGTTGATTTTTGACATTAAATACAAGTGTTAGAAACCGTGTTTGTTCATCCCCTTTCAAGCTACGTATTGGTATATCATTCTAAACCCTTCTTTTTAATTCTTTTTAATCTTTGATTATTTTCATGAACATGTAATTATTTTTTTTATTAAAACATGATAATTAAACATTGATATTACATGTTTTGGGGTAAATTAAAATCAAAGAATGATATAAATGGGTGTTTGTTTTTAGCCGCCTAGCAAACAAACCCGAGGGGGGTTTGGTTTGCTTATTGCCGCCACCACCAAGACCATTTTTGGTCTTGGTTGGTGCTTGTGGGACCCACGGCAGCGAGGAGGCACACGTGCCCCGAGTTTGGCTCGGGGTACGGTGTCGAATTCATGCCCGATTCATGGTTCGTTGGTTAAATCATGATCTATGTTACATGTTAATTTTTATGAATCATGAACTTAGGATATAAATTAATTAATAACATGAAATATTAATTAAATCATGACTTAGGTTATTCTAATTATTCATGATATTAATTTAACCTAAGTATTTTATGTTATAAGTTATAACTAATTAATTATTTAAAACATGCCTATAATTAATTAATTTAGACATGACTTAGGTTATATTATTAATAATAATAATACACATTTTAACCTAAGTATTTTCATTTCATTTTAATTAAAACATGTTATACTTTAATTAAAATGCTTAACCTATAGTTTAATTAAAATACATGAAATAATAATTAAACTATATACTATATCATATGACTTATGAAACAAGCTTATAAACACTTAGACTTATATGTTAGCTTATGTAACCAGCTTAATTCTAAATATGGAAACTTCTATTTATAGAAACTTAATTAAATAAGGCAACTAATCTATTAATGGAAACCTTCTATATATGGAAATTTATCTATTTCAAGCAGCTAATCTAATCATGGAAAACCTTCTATATATGGAAACTTATTTAATTAAGGCAGCTGATCTATTTTTGGAAACTTTCTATTTTTAGAAACTAATCTATTTTAAGCAGTAAATTCTATTTTAGGAAACTTTCTATTTTTGGAAACTTTCTATTTTTGGAAACTTTCTATTTTTGGAAACTTTCTATTTTTGGAAACTTTCTATTTTTGGAAACTTTCTATTTTTAGTAACTTTCTATTTTGGGTAACTTTCTATTTTTGGAAACTTTCTATTTTTGGAAACTTTCTATTTTTGGAAACTTTCTATTTTTGGAAACCTGCTATTTTTGGAAAGTTACTTATTATTACACAGTAAGTATAATAACACATGAAATACCAGTAATACTTAAACAGATTAATCAGAATACAAGACAAACACAGTTTAAGGCTTTAAACAGTGAACCATGACCTAAAACATACCAAGTCAGTTAAAATGAGACATAAAACCCAGTACGTAATCAGTGAATCGATACTTATACACGTGTGTATTCATGTAGCGTTAGTGATCCAGAAGTAGGAGTCTTTCTTCCGTTCATTCACTGGACTTGAGGTACGGATTCCCGTCCTTTCAGTATGGACATTCTTTCCTTAATAGGATTTCCCCGTATGCAGCCAACTGTTTTCCCCAGTATTTGTTTTATTGTTTTGAACTGCTTATGTTTAATTAGCATAATCTATAGCCATATACAAGCATGACCAGTTTCACCTAGTTATGGAGGTACCATAACCATAACATTGGAGGCACCAATGTTATGACTTCCCCACGGCGGAGTGATTGCTCGTGGCGTCCCTTTTCAGTTTTGGCCATATTATTATATCAGGTGGGGCGTATGGGTGCATCCTAGTTACATGTTTTATTCAGTTTATCATGGTGAATGTGGTGTGTGCCTTGCATCCTTCACAAGGAGTTGATCCCTCCTACCCAAACCAGTATATTAATTAGAGGCATCTACTCTAATCAGCATGATGAGGTCACCCCTCCAAGTATTCATGCACGTGACCTTTTCATGACCTATATGGGCTATGGTATATTTATGTTAAAACAGTTTTCATAAGATAAACATAAGGCTTTTCAAACTATAAAACCAGTTTTCTTAATACTTAACCAGTACACTCAGAACTTAGTCTTCCGCTGTTATATGTTACATGTTTATCCTATTTCATGCTATATTGTACATCCGTGCACTGAGCGTCTTGCTCAGCCGTTTTCCTTTTCATGTTCCCAAAACGGCAGGTACTCAGGGACGCTCGTAGATCTCAAACGTACGTGCATATGGATTGGAAGATTTACTGTCTTTCTTTACTTTATGCATTTCCTTTACTTTGATACAGTTGCTATGGACATTGTTTCGTCCTTTCCTTTTACAGTATTTATGTTTGTGTATGATGAGCTTTACTTTGGGGTTACCGATGTTTGATTCCGGTATTTCCCTTTTATGGTCGAATAATGCTTAGACATTTATCCTTGTATGCTTTGATGACACGCCATGATTATGCGTAATATTCCATTTCCAAAATGGGGTGTTACATAATGACTATTAGGAGGGTATTTATAGGGAAGGAAGGTGTGCATGTGTTGCATCTTCTTTCTTGCTTTCTTCACGTTTTCTTGACTCGACTTTAATTCTTTGTCTTTGTCGTCTCGGGATTTGAACTTGTCTTTTAATTTTCTTCTTCTATTAGACTTAAGTTCTTCGACTTCGTTAAACTTCCGTCTTTAGAATTTTTCTTCGATAAATCTTCAGAATAGGCCTTGGACTTCCGTTCTTTTTGCACTCTTGATCTATTGACTTCATCTTTTCCCGTTTTCTTCGATAAAAGCCCGTGAAAGCCCGTGTTTTCTTCCTTTTTCATATTTTGATCCTAAAACACAATAAAAACACAAACCACGCATAATTCTGACTTTTACGACATAAATCACATGTTTTGGTCATGTTCTTATTGGAAATAAGTGGTAAAAGGATAAGTGTTTTCACACTTATTAAATCCCCTACACTTGACCATTGCAATGCCCTCATGCAATGCATTAATTTTAAAGCACGGTTTACATTCTCCATCATAAATAACCTACCTTGGCCTTTATTAAATACTAAACATGAAAAGATAAAACAAGTAGAGAAATTAAAATCTTACATTGGGTTTTGGCAGCCATGAACGTTTATCATCCTCAAGTTTCACGTTCCCCATACCAAGCTTAAAAACGAGATCATTGTTATTATAAGTTAGCAAACTATCACGAACTCATGTGGGCCAATTATTCACTTAGACTCCCGTTTTCCTAGGTGTATCTCTTATATTTTATTTTTGTCTTGAATGATCACGAAGATGCATTGTTTGACTTATTTCGATAGTTATTTAGGCCGAAAATAAAGTGAACGATTTAATCAATAGTTAGCTAAAGGACCAAATCTTTTAAAACTGCTTCTCGGGACCTCATAAAGTTCATATCTTGGCATAACTCGCTTCACGATTTGAGACCTTTCTCGGACCGATATTTGGCAGCGACTTCATACTTCGAATCTTTGAGAGACGTTCTTGAAATTATGGTCTTCTCTTCATAATAGGAATTTCTTCACTTGAAGTTTTGAGAGATTCTTCATCTTTGTACCACAACTTCTTCATTTTTCTCCAATCTTTATTTTGGACCTTGATATACAACGATCCGCCTCCTTTTAGGACTTGGATCTATTTATCCTCATACCTTGTTAGGGTCTTTTCGGATAGACTTCTCCATGACTTTTTGGGGAGTTCTTGCTTTTCGTCGTGTGTCTCGATCCTTCATATTGATTTTTGATAAATGATTCTTCACATCACTTTTGGATTTTTAGCAACAAAATGTAGCCCTCATGCCTTGTTAGGGCCTTTTTGGACTCACCAATCTGCGCATCCCGCTTCAATAAGTTATGCCTTGGCTATGAACTCTAATCCGTACCGAGCAACTTTTAAACGATCTGGGGCTAGAAGCTAAGTATCCTTTTAAATCGTACAACCTTATTTATTGCAGATAAATTTATTAACAAGCGGAGGGAGAATAGGCTTATAATTAACTCACATAAATTCACGAAAGAATACCGAACTTATAATTGACTCTATCATCTCTCGTTCTCCACAGTTTAAAATCTCAAGGAATGAGACTCGTGGATGCTTAGCCTATTAAATCAAAGTTTTGGGTTTTCGAGTCGCCTATAGGATCTTGCAAATTCTTAGACTTTTTCAAGTTTAGAAATCGCATTTTAAAGTTCCCTTGATAAACGATTCTCTAGGATCAATTATAGGAACTTGCGAAAAGTTCTTGTTCTTAACCCGTGAGAGTTAAGACTTTCGCCTTTTATAGCTCCCTATATAAAACCCTAGTAAAACTTGACTTAAACACGTTAAGGATACTAGCTAGAGTAAACTTAGGTAAGTAAACTCGGGTTGAGTCAAAATGTTCATGACTAAGAAAAATTTAAAATCACTTTATTGAAAACCTATTCTAGCAATGGAAAGAAAATAAACATGATAAAGGAAAATACAACTATACAACTAGGCCAAAATAGATTAAAAATTTTGAAAAATGTCGAAAAATCAAGTTTTCCGGTTAAAATGAGGGCAAATTCATGGAAAAGACCACTTACTTCGATATAAGTCCCCCCTACACTTGAGATAAACATTGTCCTCAATGTTTAAGCAAGTGGGAGTAAACTCCCCTACACTTAGGACATTGTGCACTTTGTTTAAATCTTGCTAAGGAAAGGACAACTAAAGTGAATTCAATGTGAACATATAACATATGAAATATTGAATCACAAGAGTTTAGGATAGAACCGGGAAGATGGGAAACACGGTATCACGGTTCGTCAAAAGTCATCAAGGTGGATCTTTGAAGCTTTAATCCCTGCACAACACAAGAAACAAGACAACAAACACATACGGGGCTCCCCCTACACTTATTAAGAAAGCAGTAAAGGATAGAACACGGGTTGCCTCCCGAGAAGTGCTTGTTTTTGTTCACCGAGTCACGAGCCTGACTCGACCCAATTTTAGTTCATGGGGAACGTGGTGAGGGATGGAATCATCGCTTGAGAGATGTCCTCACCAAAGTACAGCTTCAGACGCTGGCCATTCACCTTGAAATTGGGCCATCGACTGAGAAAGCTCAATGGTCCCATATGGAAAGACGTTGGCGACAGTGAATGGACCAGACCAGCGGCTCTTCAACTTGCCAGAGAAGATCTTCAACTGAGAGTTAAAGAGTAAGACTTGATCACCAACGTGGAACTCTTGGTTCTTGATTTTAGCGTCATGAATGATCTTGGTCTTCTCTTTGTAGATCAGCGAGTTCTCATAAGCTTCATTCCGCAGTTCATTGAGCTCGTTGAGTTGAACCTTGCGATGATTACCGGCTTTGTTGATGTCGAAGTTAGCCCACTTCAAGGCCCAGTGCGCCTTATGTTCCAGCTCGATGGGTAGGTGGCAGGCTTTCCCGTACACAAGACGATAAGGTGTACAACCGATCGGGGTCTTGTAAGCAGTACGGAAAGCCCACAGAGCATCATCTAACTTATCGGCCCACGCGGCACGATGCTCTCCCACAGTACGCTCCAAAATTCTCTTCAAGCCACGATTAGAAATCTCGGCTTTCCCATTGGTTTGGGGATGATAGGCGGTGGAAAGACGATGATTAACACCATACTTAGCCATGACTCTTGCAAATTGATCGTTGCAAAAATGAGTCCCGCGGTCACTGATGATAGCACGAGGAACGCCAAATCGAGCGAAAAGCTGCTCCAAAAAGTTCACAACCACCCTCGCATCATTCGTAGGAAGAGCCTTAGCTTCAACCCATTTAGAAACGTAGTCGACGGCGATGAGGATGTACTTGTTCCCTTTGGAGGATGGAAATGGCCCCATAAAGTCGATGCCCCATGCATCAAAGATTTCACATTCCTGTATGAAATTTTGAGGCATCTCATGCTTATGTGTGATCTTGCCTTGGCGTTGGCAAGCATCACAATGCTTAACCATTTCGTGAGCGTCACGATAAATGGTGGGCCAATAGAATCCAGAATCAAACACTTTCTTAGCGGTGTAGTTGGGACCAAACTGACCACCGGTGGGTCCTTTGTGGCAAGCTTGGAGAATGTCAAAAGCTACCGGTCCGTAAACACATCAACGAATGATCAGATCATCACATTGTTTGAATAGAAAAGGGTCATCCCAAAATTAAGTCTTAACATCATTCAAGAACTTCTTCTTTTGTTGGGATGTTAACCCTTTGATGAGAAAACCACCCGCTAAGTAGTTTGCAATGTCCGCAAACCACGGGGTGCCATCAAGATTGAGATTTATAGACATTAAGGTCTCCAGGGGAAAAGAGTCATTGATCTCTTTGTTTGGATGATCCCCTTGATATGGATCCTCAAGTCTGCTCAGATGATCCGCGGCTAGGTTTTCGGCTCCCTTCTTGTCACGAATTTCAATGTTGAATTCTTGAAGGAATAAAACCCAGCGAAGAAGTCTTGGCTTAGAATCATGCTTTGTCATCAAGTACTTCAACGCGGAATGGTCCGTGTATACGATGGTGGGGGATAAAACAAGATAGGGGCGAAATTTTTCAAAATCATAGACAACAGCTAAAAGCTCTTTTTCGGTTGTCATATAATGCAATTGAGCCCCCGTCATTGTTTTGCTAGCATAGTGGATTGGTTGGAAGTGTTTATTCACTCGTTGGCCCAAAACCGCACCAATAGCAAAGTCGCTAGCATCGCACATCAATTCAAAAGGCAGCTCCCAATTAGGGGTAACCAAGACCGGTGCCTTAGTTAGCTTATCCTTAAGAAGATTGAAGGCTTCGAGACACTCTTTAGAAAAGATAAAGGGAGTATCTTTTTCCAAGAGGTGGGTCATCGGGCGAGCGATTTTAGAGAAATCTTGAATAAATCGACGATAGAAGCCCGCATGACCCAGAAAACTTCTCACACCCTTCACGGTTGAAGGTGGAGGTAATTTGGTATTGACATCTACTTTAGCACGGTCGACTTCAAGACCGGCTTTTGAAATTTTGTGTCCTAGCACAATGCCTTCTTTTACCATATGGCATTTTTCCCAATTCAGAACAAGGCGAGTGTCTTCGCACCGCTTAAGCATACGTTCTAAATTGGCAAGGCAAGAAGAGAAGGAATCCCCAAAGACCGAGAAATCATCCATGATGACTTCCATGGTTTGCTCAACCATGTCATGGAAGATAGACAACATGCACCTTTGGAAAGTCCCAGGGGCATTGCATAAGCCAAAAGGCATTCTTTTATAAGCAAATGTGCCATAGGGACAAGTGAATGTTGTCTTCTCTTGATCTTGGGGATCGATGGGTATTTGGAAATAACCCGAGAAACCATCAAGAAAGCAGTAATATTCATTACCCGCTAGACGTTCAAGCATTTGGTCCATAAAAGGTAGAGGGAAATGATCCTTTCTCGTGGCATCATTGAGTTTGCGGTAGTCTATACAAACTCTCCACCCAGTAACGAGACGGGTAGGAATCAACTCGGTGTTTGCATTGGGCACAACGGTGATACCGCCTTTCTTAGGCACACAATGGACTGGACTAACCCATGGTGAATCCGAAATAGGGTAAATCATACCCGCATAAAGAAGTTTGATAACCTCTTTTTTGATGACTTCATGGATTTTAGGATTCACCCTTCGTTGGCTTTGAATTGTGGGCTTAAAGTCGTCCTCCATGAGAATTTTATGTGTGCAGAAGTGAGGATCAATTCCACGAATGTCGGAGATTTTCCAAGCGATAGCTCTTTTATGCTTCTTCAACACAGCGACAAGTCGGGTTTTTTCGTCTTCTTTCAGATCCTTTGCGATGATGACCGGTAACTTCTAGGGGTGTCCAGAAAAACCAAGGAACCAAAGGAACCGAGGAACCGTACCGGAACCGTCCCGGAACCGAACCGTATATTGGAACCGTGGTACGGTTCTTGGTTCCTAAAATTTCAATTTTTTGGTTCTCGGGACGGTTCGGGAAAGAACCGTCCGGTTCCGGTTCTTTCCCAAAAGAACCACGCTTTTGAATATATGAACTTTTATAGGGTTTGTTTAGAATATTATATAAAACATGTAGCCTTTTAAGAAAATAAACTTGATGGCCCATCAAGTGTAAAAAACCTTTAGACCTAAAATACATACTAACTTAAAACCCTAGCCTCTCATTTCCACCATCTATCATCTTCATCAAAATTGTTCACGAACATAAAACCCTAGCCTCTCATTTCCATCATCTATCATCTTCATCAAAATTGTTCACGAACATGGCTGTAAGTTTTATTTAATTCATCATCAATGTCGTTATCAATCCTAGTATCTTACCATTCGGATGTTGTGCTAATAATACTTAAAAAATCAATGCCTAAATTCATATTTTTCTAGTTACGTATGTAGTTTAACTAAATATTTATACATGTGACAAGAATTCATTTAGACTATTCTAACTTATATTAATCTAATAGGTAACGTCGGTATGTTTGTATGTCACATAAATGTATATATTAATTTCAATTTGTATATTCTGTCTGATTTAGGGGGATATAAATTCAACGCAACAAGATATTCATGCAGATTCAGATTCGGGTAACGAGCAAACAGTTGATCAAATTCGCAAAAGGAAAACACAGGGTGTGAAAATACCATTGCCGTCAAAGAAACAAAAAATAGAAGATATTTTCAAGTCCAAATGGTGGGAGTTCTATGACCCCGTCTATGAAGTAGACGAAGACGGAAATAAAGTGAGGAAATCAAAGTGCAAGTTTTGTGAAACAATACTTGCTGCAGGCGGGACACACGGTACGTCGGGTTTAAAAAAGCATTATACTAAAAGTTGTAAGAAAACCCCACATGTCTTTGGTAATCAGAATGCATTGCAATTTAAAGTTGACACTCACGGGGAAGGTGGTAGTAGTAGTATTGCTAACTGGAAACACGATGATGATAGAATTACTAAGGATTTAGTTAGCTTGTTTATTGAAGCCGAGTTACCATTCAGATTAGTTAAGCACCCCGCTTTAATAAGGTTTACTCAGTCCTTAAATGCTAAATATGTTCTCCCTTCGCGAAAAAAATTATCTAAGCTAGTTGTCAAGTTTTACATGGAAGAGAAAAATAAGTTAATGACTTATTTCAGTAAATCAACTACCACGGTGCACTTAACGACCGACACTTGGACATCGCATTGTCAAAGGGTAAATTATATGGCTTTAACGGCTCATTATATAGACGAGACGTGGAAAATGCATAAACGTATAATTAATTTTCGACCAATTAATAGTCATAAGGGAGATGATATTGGGCGTAAGATACTAGAATGCATAACCGAGTGGGGTATTACAAATGTTATGACTGTTAGTGTTGACAATGCTTCTTCAAATGATAAAGCACTTAATTTTTTGGCTAAAAGGTTGCCTAAAATGTATGATGATGGAAGACACTTTCAAATTAGGTGTGCAGCACATGTTTTAAATTTGATTGTAAAGGATGGTTTAGATAAGTGTGGTGATTCAGTTGATTGTGTGCGTAAGGCTATTAGGTATATAAAATTGTCGACGCAGCGAATTGATAAATTTAAGGAATGTATTAAGGATTCTCGCATTACAACAAACCGTTTTTTGATTGGCGATTGCTTGACTAGATGGAATTCTACACATGACATGTTGAAAGTTGCTTGTGAATTAGAGAAAGCTTTTGAATTATATGATGTTGAAAACTCATCATTTAGCAATGATCTAAATAAAGTTCCAAATGCTACTGATTCGGTCCGGTTCAACATCATTGGAAGAAGGTATATTGGATAAGGTATATTGGATGAAGAAGAAGGTTTTAAGGGAATAGGTTCACTCACAACCACGGGTGGTGGGGAAACAGGGACAGAAGGTGAAGGAGGTGGGGAAGGTTGCTCTTTTTCCTTGTTCACAATCACGGGTGGAGGTGTAGGAAGCTCGGGTTCCATATAACCTTTTCCACTACGAGTGGTGATTGCTTTCATCTCCCCTCTTGGATTCGCAACGGTATTACTCGGAAGAGTACCCGAATAAGAGGGTTGATTACTTTGGATGAGCGAACCAATCATATCACGAAGGTGAACCGCTTGATTATTAAAAGAGTTTTGCATGTTTGCATTAATTTCATTGCTGTGTTTGGCCATATCATTCCTTAGCTCGGCTCGAATATCGCTCCCTTGTTTCACCATGTCATTCTTCAAGTTGACAAATTGACTCTGAAGATTCGTCACCATCTCACGATTAGTCTTCATGAATGTCTCGACGTCTTGGTTTACTGCCATCGGTTGATTGAGAGGTGGAGCTTAGTAAGCTTGAGAATTTCCTTGAGTTGGGTATGGGTTTCTTTGGGATTGATATTGATTTTGAGCACGAGGTTGGGATTGGTTGTTTCGGTTATAGCTTTGTTGTTGGTTTTGGTTTGCAGGAGGGAAACCGGATGGAGCAAGGTAATTGTTGGAACGATAACTTAGCAAGCCACGGTCTCCTTGAGGGCGGGCTTGATAGCCTCCCGTGGGATAAGTGCCGTAAGCTGCGTTAACGTTTTCAGAATAATTGCCTTGAGTAGATGGACAATCATTATAAGAATGAGAACCACCACATGTGTCACAAGAAATAGCAACGGCTTTAGCTTGGTGAAAGTTGTTTGTGGCTATGGACATGAAATCTTTGTGCATCATTGCGATTTGTCGGGTAAGTTCGGATATCTCGGGATTGGAGGTAGTAGAAGAAACATTGACTCTCTGATTAGATCTTGAGGATGCGGATGAATCCCAATTCTTGTGGTGAGTAGTCATGTTTTCAATCAACTCTCGACACTCTTCCGGTCTCCTTTTCATAAAGGTACCACCGGTGGCGGCATTGATCGTATCACGATCACGAAAAGTGAGACCATTGTAGAAGGTGTCAATGAGAGTGACAGGGAGCATATTGTGATTTGGATAGCGGTCGATCAAATCATTGTATCGTTCCCAAGCATCGAAAAGCGATTCATCATTCTCTTGCATAAATCCACTGATTTGGTTACGAAGGCTAGTGACCATGGATGGGGGAAAGTAGCGTGATAAAAAACGTTGAGTCATGTCATTCCACGTATGAATAGAATTCTTAGGAAGACGGTCAAACCATTTTTCGGCATGGTGAGAAAGCGAGTGGGGAAATAGTTGAAGGCGAAGGTCATCCATAGAAACACCGGAGCACTTCATGCTTTGGGTTATGGTAATGAATTTGTCGAGGTGTTTGTTGGCATCATCATCCGGAATTCCACGAAATGGGTTCGTTTGCACTTGGTGGATCATGTGATGCTTCAACGAAAACTCCTGAGCCGTGACGTGCATCGACGCAATCGGGCCTCCGCGTCCGTTCATGGTGGGTTGACACAATTCCTCCATGGTTCGTAAATCATGTAGGAGGACATTGTTGTTGTTGTTGTTATTATTCAAATTGGGTTGAGGTGGGTGATTATTGTTGTTATTAACACCATCCATATCTAAATCTTCACGATTCTCGGGCTCAGAATAGTTGGAAGATCTAGTACGCATACACCTGCAGAAGAAAAATATACACAGAGAAAATATCTATATAATCTTTTTGGTGCAAAATCTTTGGAAAAGAATTGCTTTTTAATGATTTTTTTAATGTTTTATTTTTGAAGAGTTTTATATTTTTTAGGATTTTTGAAAACTTTTTAAAGCAAGGGAAAATAACGTTCAAAGAACGGATCCCAAAATTCAATGCGTCTCTCACTAGAAACCGTTAATCGTAACGAAAAGACCCGGCAACGGCGCCATTTGGTACTTCGCTTTAGGCTAGGTATAAAATCTTATCGTCCGAATCTTTTCGAATTGAAAACCGGTCTAAAGTGCGACTCAATCGTCTTTTGGTGAATCAAGAGAATGGTTTGGTTTGTTTGTTTTAAACTATAAGCAAGTTATTTAAAGTGTCGTTGAGTAAAATGGAAGAATAAAGATTAAAACTAAATGACGGGTAAAAATAAATGCTTGTAAACTTAAAGATAACAATGGGCAAGTACTAGCACACTAAATAAAACTAACACTTGGAAAACATTCTAAAAATAAGAACTTAGTTGAAAAGTACTAAAAGAAAGTAAGAACGGACTACACCAAAACAACTCAATTGGAATAAGCTAAAACAAACCCAGATCGGAATATATTCCGATCTGGTGGTCGGAATATGGGACGGGGGCAAATCGGAATATCACCAAGGGGTCAATCGGAATGTTACTAATGGGTGCCAATCGGAATAACAATCAAAGAAGATGGATCGGAATGATGATGATGCTCAAATCGGAATGTGGGAAAAGGAACCAATCGGAATAATCCTAAAATCAGGCCAATCGGAATACTAAACAGAAACTCGCAATCGGAATATTCAATTAGACTCCCGTCGGAATGTGTCAAAATGGCCAGATCGGAAAATGGGAAACCCTTTACCGATTGATCAATCGGAAAGGGTGGTCTGGTGGGCTGCTCGGAATGTGTGTCAATCGGAAAGGGGTTTATACCCTTTCCGAAAATGGTGGGAATCGGTTATAAGCTAATGAATAAGCTATATAATAAGCTTATCACCAAACTAAGCCGAATCAATGACTAAACCGGATCAAATAAGCACTTGTATCAACTTATTCAACCTCAAAATAAGCAACTTTTTGGATCAAACAATAAAAACATAAACTTTTTAAAGAAAACTTATATAAACAAATAAGCTAATCATAAAAATAAGCCAATAAGCACAAAAGTATTAAAGCTTAATAAAATGAAAACTTATGAAATGATCAAAAGATTAACTTTTTAAGCACGAAATCAATTAGAACAACACGGATCACATGATAATCGCACCAAAATCAATCTAGATCAAAGAAAAGTAGAATGAGATTAAGGATTAAAAGCTTAAAATAAAACATGATTAATGGAAATAAGCAATACAAAGATGTTTAATCTTGAAAGATTAAAAGAAAAAGATGAAACTTAGTGAGAGAAAGTTTAAGACTTTCTCTCTCTAAAAAGTGAAAAAACTAAAATTAAAGACTAACTAGCTAACTACCCTCCTAATGACTATTAGGAGGGTATTTATAGGGAAGGAAGGTGTGCATGTGTTGCATCTTCTTTCTTGCTTTCTTCACGTTTTCTCGACTCGACTTTAATTCTTTGTCTTTGTCGTCTCGGGATTTGAACTTGTCTTTTAATTTTCTTCTTCTATTAGACTTAAGTTCTTCGACTTCGTTAAACTTCCGTCTTTAGACTTTTTCTTCGATAAATCTTCAGAATAGGCCTTGGACTTCCGTTCTTTTTGTACTCTTGATCTCTTGACTTCGTCTTTTCCCGTTTTCTTCGATAAAAGCCCGTGAAAGCCCGTGTTTTCTTCCTTTTTCATATTTTGATCCTAAAACACAATAAAAACACAAACCACACATAATTCCGACTTTTACGTCATAAATCACACGTTTTGGTCATGTTATTATTGGAAATAAGTGGTAAAAGGATAAGTGTTTTCACACTTATTAATACACCTAATGAGTGTAAATGATCTCAAAACAACAAGTCTTAAAAGCTGACTCACAAAATTCAATTTTAACCAAACACTAGTTAAAAATCTGATATGGAACTTTTTCAAAGGCTTTTTGAGATAATGCTTATAACAGCAAAAGACTTTTATCAAGACTTGTTTAATGACTAAAATGAATTGGTTTGACATCAAGATCTAGCAAGTTCACTTGAAAGAACTCAAAATGAGCTACTGATGAATTGCAACTGATAAAAGCCAAATTGTATCAAACAAAAACTAAATTAAAGCTATAACAATACTTGTAAACTATCAGAATATCAAAATCACACCACAAGAACAGTAACACAATCACAATTCAGCACGTAAGAGCTATTTCTAGGAATTGAGCATACAAATTCGGTTAAGTGGAATTTTAAACAAGAAAATGTTCCTTTTAGCTTGTAGAAACCTTTGATGAAGTAGAGGAGCGTTGAGCTCTCTAAGATCAACTAAAACACCATTAATCAACAACCAAAAACCATCATATCATCATCGGCATCTACAAATCAATCACCCCTGCTACAATCTGCAATTTGGCTATGAAATGAATAGAAAACACGTCTGAACCATCTAATGTCTTCCAAACAGCATCAAATAAATTCCATTGATCAAGAGTGATCAAAAGAATCACAACGGTAACAGAATAGTAGGATTATGCAGGTATGATAAGTAGAGTTGCGTAAAAATTAACTTTGAATGTTTATTAATGGAGGAAAGGTGGTTACAGTTTGTTACATCTAACTAACTAACTCTCAAGTAGTTGTCAATCACTTGAGAGTAGTATTCAACTAACTAGCTAACTGAAATGAGGGAAATTTATCAAGTGTGTGAAAAATACACACATTAAGCACGTACAAGAAATGAAGACCTAATGGGGTATTTATAGAAGCTGGGATGAACTTTGTTGAATGTAGGTGACGTGTTAGAGCGAATAGCAAGCTTCCACGTGGCCTTGTTTGGTCAATTGATGATAGCCGGTGAAGTTCCAATTTGGGGCTTTTTGATGTAGTTGATTTCAGGCTAATTGGGTGCTTGGGTTGTGATCCTCTTTTGATTTAGATTAGATTTCATGTACAACACTTTTCTTGATATGCACTCTATCTTAATGTCATTCCTGGGCTCGTTGAACTTTGAATGTGACACGTGGTATGATGTAATTGGATGAAAGAGAAAGTCACGGATCATTATCCATTTCTTGATTTATTATTGGTGGAAAATGTATGAGTAGGATTTACTGTTTGGATATTGTGTATTAATGAGAAAACAGGTGAGTGGGTGAGGTGGCGCTTGTTTGGCAATCCGAGTATATGAAATATTATTCTCTTATTGGCCCATTCTTTGTATACTCGGATCACTATCAAACTTGTGTGCAAGTTGGCATATTTAGCCCCTTGACTTGGCAGAATATTATCTTAAGCTCCAAACTTCATTTCTTTGTCATTTTTAGTCCTTCTAACTTCAAACTTGTTCAATAATCATCCTTTGACCATTTGACTTGAGAGTTGACCAAATTTGACTTTGTTCTTGACTTTCTCATAATTGCAACTTTCGTCCTTCATCTTTGAAAGTTGTCAAGAAAGGTCCTTTGTCTTTGCAAGGCTTGTCACTTTTCATCCTCCTTTTGTCTTTTCTTCATCAATGAAGCTTGATTTCACTTGTTTGCTCCAAAATTGTATCTTTTTACCTACACAAGCACAAACAACAAAACATACCCATAATACTCCTTTTATGAATAAAAATTAGGTATCTTGCTTTGTGTTTTAGGGTGATTTGTGATATTATTGATATGAGATTTCACTATATCAATATTTTTCGGGAAATTGAAATCTCTTTGGTCGGGTCCGTTCACCATAACACAAGTGTTTCCTTATGGGACCATCGAGCTGGCTCAAAATGATGGACCTAATTTGAAGGTGAATGGACATAGGCTTAAGCACTACTTCGGTGAGGAAGTCTCTTCTTTGGACGACCTCGACCAAGTCACCTTCCCTAATGATAATTATTAGTGTGGGGATCGAGTCGAGCTCATGACTCGGTAATCAAAAACGAGGTGCCTCGTGGGGGAGATCCCATGCTTATCCATGTAAATATTATCGCTTTTTAATGTATTTAATGTCAGGGGATTTGTGCCCTTCCAACTCGTTGTCTCGTAGTTGTTTGTGAATGTGTTATCTAGATCATCATCACCACGATTGAAGACTCTCGTGTTCGTTTACGTGAGCATCAACCGTTTGCTTGAAAAAGTTTTCACGAATCCATGACATATCCTTAATTGTTCTAACAATTATCTTTTAGCATAATTCATAAACGGCATTAGATATATTCTTGATCACCCTTTCCATGCTAGATCCTAAGCATTCGACTCATCTTCTCTAATATGGGGGTACTCCACCTTTAGACTCGAAACATTGAGGACAATGTTTAATTTTAGTATGGAGGGGGGGGGTGAATAGATACTTTCCTTGCTACGCCCTTACGTTTTCCAGTTTTCATCGTTTTATTTTGTTTTGTTGCAAATTAGGCCAAAAATGGCCAAATTTTAAAAAACTTTCTTAGTTTTCATAAGTGTTTTTAAGACACTAATGTATATTTTCTGATGGGTAGAATAAGGGTTAATTTTTGACTAGATGGGCATTTGGAGCCCTATACATTCCTTAACCCGCTTGAATCAAGTTTTTCTAGACTCTTATATAGAGAACTTTAAAACACGAAAGTCTTAGCTCATACGGGTTAAGGACAAGAACTTTTCGCAAGTTCCTATAATTGATCATAGAAAGTCACTTATAAAGGGAACTTTAAAACGCGAAAGTCTTAGCTCATATTTGTGATTTGAAACCCAAAACTTATATTTAATATAGTCTTATTGAAGCTAATCCAAATTTGGCTTAATTTCGACTTGCATGGCTAAGTATTCACGAGTCTCTTTAATTAGAGGTCTTTAAATAGTGAAGAACGAGAAGTTATAGAGTTAGACAAGTGATCATGCTAAGCATAGGACATGAAAATGTTCTTTCAAAAACTCATATGTTTTAAATTGTGGCTTTTTCTCCCATAATGTCAATGCATTAGGAATAAATTAATTCCAATAAGCAAGGTCGTACGATTTGAAAGGTTACTTAGCTTCTAGCCCAAGATCGTTTAAAAGTTGCTCGTGGTTGAATAGAGTTCATAGCCAAGGCATAACTTATTGAAGCAGGACGCGAAGATTGGTGAAGTTCCAAAAAGGCCCTAACAAGGCATGAGGACTCTGTTTTGTTGCTAATGATCCAAGATGATGTGAAGAATCATTATTACAAAATCAATATGAATGATCGAGACACATGACGAAAAGCAATTTACTCCCCTAAAGATCAGGGAGAAGTCTATCCAAAAAGACCCTAACAAGGTATGAGGATAAATATATCCAAGTCCGAAAAGGAGGCGGATCGTTGTATATCAAAATCCAAAATAAAGATTGAAGGAAAATGATGAAGTTGTGGTCCAAGTATAAAGAATCTCTCAAAAAAGTCAAGTGAAGAAATCCAAAAATATGAAGAGAAGACCATTATTTCAAGAACATCTTCCGAAGATTCGAAGTATGAAGTACATGCCAAATATCGGTCTGAGAAAGGTGTCAAATCGTGAAACGAGTTATGCCAAGATATGAACATAAGGAGATAACGAGAAGCCGTTTTAAAAGATTTTGTCCTTTGGCAAACTATCAGTTAAATCGTGCTACTTTATTTTCGGACTAATAAATACTTAAATAAGTCAATATGAATCACTTGTGATCCATGACAAATAGTTAAAAAAAGTCTAGATACCTTTTCTTTTCATAATAACTAGGATTGTGGGGAGAAAAAGTATTACACAATTTGGACGTATGAGTAGTGTTAACATTGTGACTTGTACCAACAATGATCTCGTTTTTTGCACTTAGCATGGAGTGTATGACAATCAAGGATGACGAACTTTACTCTATGAGACATTCACTTGTTTTTTTTCATTGACCCTAAAAGTCACATTCGTGATGAAAATCATACATTATGTCTTTAACACGTCTTAATAGTAGTATGGCATGTTTACTTTTCCATAAAGGGTAGTAAAATAGAATTTTGGAGATGCTTAGATACTTTATTCTAGCATTGCGTGAGGGAACGATAATGGTTTAGTATGGGGGAGTGATGAGATGGCATTTATACATGATCTCATCGTTCTTTTCGGGCTTTAAATGCATAAAATCTCATAAATATACCATATATATGCTTGTGTTTGTTACTTGTGTATTTTAGGTATGGATATCGTGAAAAAAAGACAAAAGATCACAAGAAGCAATGAAAAACAAACACGAGAAACGAAGCCACACAATGAACAGGGCCATAGTTATGATTTTCCAAAGAAAAGACCTTGAAGTATTGAAGATGTTAAAGAATGATCCCTCATAAATTAAGAAATGACACTTAATACCCTCGTATATTAATAATTACAAGTTTGGTCCCATAAGTTTGTCAAAATTACAAAAAGGTCCCTTAACTTTAAAGAATTGGAAAGTTTAGTCCCTCAAGATTGAAGATTTGTCAACAATGGTCCTCCATAATATCAAACATACAAAGAAGTACTTCAAAGTTCAAGAATGTGCAAGATCAGCCCTTGAAATATCAAGAAATTTTCCAAACAAGTCTTTATAACCCTTGTTAAAAAATTTTATGGAAAAAGTGTGAAAACTAAAAGTTTAATAACAAAGGAAAACGGATTTAAGGGCTGAAAGATTTTGTTTACATGTTTTCCCAAAAGACAAGGACCATTTATGCCATTCTGAAAGTTTGAATCCCATAACACGCGCCAAACACTTTCTTTCCACAAAATACGGATCAAACTAGTTACTATTCACCATCTTAACCCCAGTAACTACTTTACTTAAAACAAGGGGTAAATCAAAATTACCCTAACCCATGTTTGATTAACCTTCACACGAATCATTCCTACACTTAACCTCACCCATCCTATCAACATGGACCCCACTCCCAATTCCCTTTCAACCAATCAGAGAACAACTTAACCTCCAAGTCATCCAATGTGGCAAGATCAACGCTTTACACCTCATACTTGGTCCCAAAGGCAAAAACAAACTACCAAGATCATTTTGGACAACTCATCACTCAAAAACGTTCAAGGGCATTTCTAGAAATCATTAGCTTGGGTTTATGTATTCTAGAATAGTTCGTTCGCATTATAAAAGGACACCTCGGCCTGTGAGAGTCCCTTTGTTCCATTTTCCTTGCAATCTACTTGTAATTCCTTTCATATCAACATAAATTTGTGTACTTTGCATTTATGCAATTGTAATTCCTTTATATTGAATGAAGTTGGTATTAGTTGCTTGAATCTGTGTTCTATAATCATATTGAAGTTGTGATATAGAGTTTTTGCTACCCTTTAGGAAAAGAGCAACAAAATAGTGGTAAGCGCTAAGTGTCGGTTTAGGAAAACCGAGCACTAATGACCCTTAAGAAA
This sequence comes from Glebionis coronaria, assembly GCA_025667525.1. Taxonomy (NCBI): domain Eukaryota; kingdom Viridiplantae; phylum Streptophyta; class Magnoliopsida; order Asterales; family Asteraceae; genus Glebionis; species Glebionis coronaria. The sequence continues at coordinate 279,170 of JANFOE010000518.1, forward strand.
GAGTGAGTTAGTTCTCAAGGAGGCTAGTGTGTTGTGTTAAGAAATGATTAATGATGATTATATTGAGAAAAAGAAAAGAGAAATGGGGTGAGAAGAGAATGACGGTTACGAAGACGGATCGAGCTAAGACGAAAAGGCGTTCACGTAAAACCGTAAAAACTACAAAATTAAAAATTTTAAACCTAAAAATTAATTAAAAGCTAAAATAAGTCTAAAATAATATAAATAAGAATAAAAATCCAATAAAAATATTTTAAAACCTTTTATTAGTTAAATATTAAATTTTAAATGCTAATTAAAGCCCTAAAATTAAATATAATTAATCAAAATGTCCCAAATCTTATTTTATTGAACAAATAACTTACTTATATTATCTAAAGACTAAAAAGTATTTTTCCTAAATTTTTAAAACTATTTTTCTATTTTTAAATCACTAAAAACTATTTTTAAATTAAAATAATTATAAAAAAAATGATAAAATAATGCTAAAAATAAGTTGACTCTTTTAAAAATCCTAAATTACTCTAATGAACAGAAGAAAAATGAAAAAGTTTGAAAAATATTAAATTTTTCACTAAAAGACAAAAACAGTTTGAATATAACCCTAATTAAACTAATTTAATTCAAAAAAATTAATAAAAGGTGAACAGTAAAAACTTTATATACAAAAAATCTTAAAATGTTTTTCTAAGTCTATAAAAAATGTTAAAACTGAAAAATAAGTATTTTTGGCACTAAATGCCAAAAACAGAATATTAAAAAGTATTAAAATAGCTAATAATTGTAAACAATAATAAATGAACAGTAATGAAAAATCTAATTAAATTGAAAAATCAGAAATAAAATTAGAAAAATATTGAAACAAGTTTCAAGTCCTAACTCTCAAATTTGGGCACTAAAGACAAAAAATGAAAGTTACTAAAAGTGACATGTGACCCAGTTTTGTCTGCTAGTTGAGCAGCACTAACTTTGTGCTATCAGTGGGAAATTTGTTCCCACTGCTACTGTATTTTCAATGTCTGGTGACCTTTTGAGCTTAGGAAAGCTCTTGGCTTGGTTTCTTTTGGAACCAAAGGCACCCCTATACTCAGTTGAGTATAGGGAGTCAATGTAAACACAAAAAACACACACACACTTAACAAATTCCAGCACAAATGGGCAAATAATTTTACTGATGAAGGTTAACGAGTTTATGATGAATGCTAACTTGTATTTGCACACAAACGAATTTTAAAGGCTAAAAGCTTACATACAATCCCACCAAATCAGATAACAACTACTCACAACCCTAAGTGAGCCTATAACCTAACAATGAACAAGCTTTGATGGCTCAAAAATCACAAAACAGGCAGTTAGAGGACCTTTGCTGATTTTGAATGTTTTCCAAAATTTGTAAGCATGCAAATGTGTTTAAACCTTTACCAAACTGAAAGCTAAGTAACAATATCACCTATTAACCACCTAAGAAGTGTGTGAATCAGATTTTAACACAAGACTTATACCATTAAACTCAATTTAAGCCCTAATACAAACACTCCTTTATATTTTCTGAAAATGATTTTAACAAGACAAATCTCAACAAACTCTAACCAAACTGGTTAGACCAATCCTAAATATGCATACAACCAACTAGTGAGTGAAATCAACCTCTTAAACAAACACTTAAATCACTTGCCCACAAAATCATACCAAATAACATGAATAACAAATAAAAAAACTAAAAAGAGAGACACAAGGAAGTTACCTTGTGGGACCCACATCCAGGTCCCATAATGGCTGCTTTGCCATCTCCAAACAGACTCGGGTCTGTGGAGATCCTTGGATAAACAATCACAAGCTCCAAGTGAATTCCTGCTAAGAAAAATAGAACACCAAAAAATCTGATTTTTACAGCCTTTTAACCTTTTGTCACCAAATTCCCTCAAATACTTTTTCCTTTAACAAACACTTAAATCAACCAACTTACAAACCTTGAAAACAGATCTTGAACAAGATTTAATAAAATCATGAACCTTTTGTCAGAAACTTTAAAATTTCCTTTTGAAACTCAGAAACTATTCAACAAAAATTTATGGAACTCAGATTTTCTTATATTTGATACCAACTTTTAATAAAAGAAAAGGAATTACAATTTATAAAAAATACCAACTTTCATTTAATTTAAAAAGGAATTACACTAAAAATATAGAAAATCTGGAACAAGGATATGGGACACATACGTCCCATATTTATACAACTAAACATAAGCTTCTAGTCTATCTCAATAAAAAATTCATAAACTAAAACCCTAATGCATGGAATTCCTAAAATGTCCTTGGTCAAAAGTCTTGATTCTTGGTCTTTGAGGTCTTCACGTGATTGTCCAGTTGTAAGAAATGATCTCCATCGTTTATGAACTCCTTTGCGACCAAGGAATGCATTTGGGACGTTTGATTACTGTAGGATTCCAATTTTGCTATTTTTAGAGAAGCAGGGGACATGGGGGGCTCATTGGTGGTCACGGGAGAGTGATGTAAGTGGTGGGTTTTGTTTAGGAAATGGTTAATTGCTAATCTGGATAAAATGGGGGAAAGTTATCAAGATTTAAGGAAAAACCCAAATCAGAGTTTATGTGTTCTTGGGGGTTTTAATCGGTTTTTTGCTTAATTAGATTTAAAAAAGTTGTTTAAGAGGGAAATTAAAAGAGGGGTTTGACTCTGTTTGACCAGGTTTATTTAAATAAACCTGGTGGTGGGTTTGGGTTGGGTATTGGGTTTGGTAAATGGCTAGAGTCGGGTTTTGGTGAGGTGTCAGCTGCTGGTTGGAGGGATGAAGTTTGTTGTCTGGCCAAAATGCCCCCCCCCCCCCCCAGTTTCCTTCTTTCTTCATGTTGTAATAAACAACAAGTAACCTCAAATCCTTTTATAACAACTTTGGCAGTTTGTCACTTTTGGCACAAATACTTTCTCAAACTTAAAATAAGGACTTTAAATGCATAACTTGCATTCTTCAAGGGCCTATCTTGTAATATCTTCAAACATGGAGGACCTTTGTTTTCAAATGATGATTTCTTCAACGGCTTATCTTGCCAAATCTTCAAAAATGAGGGACCAATGTTGACAATCTTCAATTCTTCAAGGACCATTTTTGGAAATTCTTGATTCGGGTCCGGTTCATTGTGCGGCTTCGTTTCCCGTGTTCATTTTTGAATGATTCTTGTGATCTTTTTTGTCTTTTCCTCAATATCCGTACCTAAAATACACAAGCAACAAACACGAGCATATATTTGGCAGTTTTAATGATATTTTATGCATTTTAAGCCCGATTTGGACGATGAGACTATGTATAAAAGCAGTCTCATCACTCCCCCATACTAAACCATTGTCGTGCCCTCACGCAATGCTAGAATAAAGTATCGTAGCACCACCAAAATTCATTTTTATTCACTTTATTGAATGATAAACTAGCTACACTACTACTATTACTACTACTTGCGTTTTAGACATAATGTATGATTTTCATCGCAAAATGGGACGTTTAGGTTCATAGAATAAGAACACGTGAATGCTTCGTTAGAAATAATTTCATCGTCCTCGATTTTCACCCTAATTCCATGCCAAGCGTGTAACGAGATCATTGTCATTATAAGTTAGTAATGCTAACACTACTCATATGCTCTAATCACGTACTTATCCTCCCATTATTCCTAAGTTGTATCTCTTATATTTTATTTTGTCTTGAATGTTTCACGAGGATACATTGTTTGACTTATGCGATAATAGACATTTAGGTCTAAAAATAGAGTCCTATAGGTGTAACTAAGACCATCAAATCAATAACCCCTCCTAATAGACAACGATGTTAAAAAATTAAGTTGACAAGAAGAATCGATAAACACGGTTTTATAACGGTTTTGAACATGAGACTTATTACCAAGACTTTTATACGCCCCCTAACGGAAGGGCCTTATTATCTTTGGTTTACCTCCATCTTTTATTCAACTTCGCCATGAAGCTTTTATTATGACTTCGGTCTTGCCTTGCCTTTTATTATCCGCCTCATCGGTGGTTTTATTAGCCAAAGACGTATATCCTCACGCTAAAGCGAATTTTGGATCTTTAAAGCTTCGAAGATTAAGGCTTGATTCACTTTCAATTTTGCATAGATTTTTCGGCCTTGTGGGGCTTCAAATTGTTTGCTAGATTTAGGTGAGCACTTGAAATCTTATTATTGGGTGAAGCTTTCGATTATTCGGGTGCAAATACTTCAAAACCGTGACGCTGGCGATACCTTAATGTCTTCCCAATTTAATTACACGGAAGCTACTAGAAATGACTAGAAACCCAACAATCCTAACTAAACCGCTAAGTCAATATTTATTAAGCAAAAAATATTTACATGCGAAGGGAGAATAAGCAAATAACGAGAACACATGAGTTTTTGAAAGAATACGAGTACTCTACGTTTAGCATAGTAACTTATAATTAACTCTATCATCTCTCGTCCTCATTTAAGAGACTTAGCCTAATGTGAAGTTAAAGAATCAAAGCTAAGTGCTCAATACGCACGATCGAGTCAAAAATTACTCTTATTCTCGCCATCGGAAAACCTACATTCGTGTCTTCAAACACTTATGAAACATGAGAAAAATTTTAAAATTTGGCCATTTTTAGCCTTATTTTGCAACAAAAACGATAAAAAAAGATAAACTTTGGAAAGCGGGAAGGTTTGTCAAGGTAAGTATCTATTCACCCCCCATACTAAAGTTAAACATTGTCCTCAATGTTTCGAGTCTAGGGGGTGCAAACACCCCCATACTAGAGACGTAGTCGAATGCCTAATCTAGCATGGAAAGGGTGTAACCAATAAATTAATAGCCGTTTATGAAGTGTGCTAAAAACCTAAGGTTAGAACATCAAAGGATATATCATGGATATTGAGAAAGTCTTCAAAGCAAACGATCGAGTGCTCCCATAAAACAAACACGAGAGGCTCCAATTGTGAAGATCATGATCTAAAAACCACAATGCACAAACAACCACGGAACAAAGGTTGGAAGGGCACAAATCCCCTCACATTAAACTAATTAGAAAGCAATAATATGTACATGGATAAGCATGGGTCTCCCCCACGAGGCACCTTGTTTTTGATAACCGAGTCAAAAGCTCGACTCGAATCCCCATAAATGTGATCATTTGGGGATAATCATGGTGTGGTCAATTTTTAGTGGGGCTTACATGATAAACAAGGCCCAAAAACAACTGGTATTAAGGACTAAGTCCTTTGATGGTGCAAAATACCGGGATCGAAGATGGCGTTCTCGTTTTCATTGGAAAAACAAATCAACGCCACTTCATCGTGTGTCAACAAAAACCCAAAGGGTTTAAAGAAAATAGATGAGAAGAAATAGAAGGGTGGGACAATGGGTAAGTCATAGAAACATTGAGCTACTCGAGGTAGACTCGCACCAATCAAATAGAAAGATTTTCCATTTATTGCATCGGTGGAAGACCGAGATTTCCCTTTATAAGCAATTCCGGTATCAAATATCTCGTCCTCGGTGGAGAAAGGGGAGGGAACATAAGGGATTTCCCCCACACTAGGTCCACACAAAACATCGTCAAAAGGAGAAGACGAGCTTGTAGCACTCAAAACACGTGGTGATGACGGAGTTAGAGTTGTAGAAAAATCTTTTAAATTTAATTTAAAATCTTTCCCTTTTTCATCTTTTAAACTCTCCTTATGAAAACCCGACTTAATTATGTCAAAAATATTTGGTGTTTCTAAAGCAATGTTAGTCACACTAAAAATTCTCACATTTGAAAACCGTTTTGGTAAAGGTGGTGGTAAGTTCTCAAAACGTTTGTCAACAAAGAAAACTCCCCCATCGGGATCAACACATTCATCATCCGAAGAATCATTCACAATTGGAGTGTAGGCTTAACACTCTTAACCTCCACCGGCGGAGGGGACGAAACTTTATTTTTCTCAACAACTCCTAAAACTCTTTTTGAAATCTTTTTGCAAATGTTTTTGAAAGGATTGACATTGTACAAAGACGTGATAGAATACACATGAGAAAGCGTGGAGTTTTTAGTTGCGTTAATGACGAGTTCTTCCTCATTGAAACGAAGATTGATTTTCCTTGCATGCACATCGATAAGTGCTCTCGAGGTATCCAAAAATGATCGACCTAAAATTAGAGGAACTTTAGGATCGATGGGAATGTCAACAACAATAAAGTCTACGGGATAGTAGAACTTTCCAACTTTCACGAAGACGTCCTCGGCTACTCCACAAGCTAGAATCGTAGAATGATCGGCCATCTCGATTGACATTCTTGAAGGAGTGAGATTGGGAAGATTGAGGGATTCAAAAATCTCAAGAGGCATCAAATTAATACTAGCACCAAGATCGGACAAGGCGTAGCATTCTTCCATGTCTTGTATAGCACATGGGATTAAAAACTTGTCGGGATCACCGACTTTTTGAGGTATGCGGCTAAGAAAAACCGATGAACAACTAGACGATTTTTGCAATTTCTCTTTGTTATTCAACATACTTTTGAAGTTCGTGGCAAATCGAGGCATCATGACCAAGGCGTCGGCAAAACTTATATTAAAATGCAAGTCACGAAACATTTTCATAAAAAGTTCAAATTGATAGTTATTTCGTTCTTGTGCCTTTTCCTTATCTCGTCTTGAAGGGTATGGTAAGGGTGGTGTGGGTTGGGGCATAGGCATCGGCCTTGGAATCTCGGGTTCAACTATTGGTATTGGTTCAACTGTAGGTGTGGTTTGAGCGGTACTTCGTGGGCTTGGAATTTGCTCCTTTTCTACCACCACCTCGGGTTCTTTCTCTTTTTCCTTCTCCCTAGAAGTACTTGGACGAGAAATGGGTTCTTTGAAAGTTTTACCACTACGAGTTGTAATAACCTTCAATTCTCCTTTCGGGTTCACGATGGTATCACTAGGAAGACCACCCGAAGAAGAGGGTTTACACATGATAGCTTCAAACATTTTTCCGATTCGGTCTTCAAACTTAGATTGCCTAGCATCCGCTTTTAACAATTCTTGCTTAATCTCATGTTGACCTTGCTCCATTTTTTGGAGTCGTTGAACATTTCCTTCCATTTTATTAGCATGAGTTTTAAGTTCATTAGCAAGTTCGTTTTTAAGCTCGTTTTTCAATTCGGATCTTAAGCTAACCATTTCACGTTGCATATTATCAAACTTAGCATCGTTTGCCTTAGCATAATTCAAAAATTCTCCTTGAAGATTTTTGGTGTGATCATTTTGAAAACCTTGTGTGGTGGTTTGAAAATCACGATTTTGGTTTTGGTTTGAAATTTGCCCATTTCCACTTTGATAATTACCCTTGTTGTAATTACGTTGATTGTCTTGATAATTACCACCTTGGTTGTTGTTTCGACAGTTATTAGCATTTTGATTTGGTGGAGCTTAATTTTGGCGGGAACCTTGGCCGTTTTGGTTATAAGTTCCCGTGGCTAAATAAGCACTCGAAGTGTTACCATCCGCGGTAATGCACTCGGAAAGATCATGAGCTCCACCACATGACAAACAACTCTTAGAAACCGCTTTAACCGACGCGGAATTCGAAGCTTCTTGAGCTTTCCAATGGGACATAAGGTTAGAAAATCTATCAAAAAACCGATTTTCTTCATTTGCTTCATCATGTAAGGCATTAATGCTACGAGACGATGATTAGCCCATTTTGGAAACACTCGGTGTGTTACGAGGGCTATAAACCTTAGACCTATTCTCAATTATTACCAAAGCTTCCTTAACCGTTTTACACAAAAAATTACCACCCGCGGCGGCATTTAAATAATCTCTTTCATGATCATTAAGTCTATTGTAAAACGTGTCAATTTGATGCAAGTCGGAAAAACCGTGATGAGGACATTCATGTAACATCTCCTTAAACCTATTCCAAGCCGTTGAAAAACTTTCATTTGATTCTTGAGAAAATTTAGAAATCTCATTTTTCAAATGCGTAGTCTTAGAGGGCGGAAAAAATTGGTTCACAAATTTCGAAACGAGATCCTTCCACGTCAATATAGAATTGGGTGGCTCTTTCTCTAACCAAATTTTAGCGGGCCCCGCTAAGGAATACGGAAAAAGCATCATCTTAATCGAGTCATTCGAGACATCCTTAAATTTGCAAGTGGTGGTAAGACGATTGAATTGGCGGATATGGTTGTGTGGATTGTCCTTCTCATCACCACGGAATTTGTTGTTTTGGATCATCGACAACAAACCCGTTTTCACCTCAAAATTCTCCGCAAGGATAGCGGGAATCACAATAGCTTCTCCATAACCCTCGGTGGGTGCTTGAAGTAACTCCATCATAGTTCGATTCGCCATGGTTGGTGCTTCTCGTACAATGGGTTCGTCAATAGGAGACTCCTCACTAGAATGATTTGGAGTGGGAGTTTTGTTCTTTCGTTTACGTGCACGTCTTGCTTGATTACGAGTTAGCATAAACGTCACGTACAACGTGGAGACGAGCAAAGAAGATTCTTTTTGGTGTTTTGTATTTTTCAATTTTTTTGTGGTTTTTTATTGTATTAACCTTTTTTGGAAATTGGTGAATGTATTAAGTAGACAAAAATCTACAAATCTCCTCCTTAACCAAATCTCTTGATTAAAGAAGCCTCAAGGAATGAAAACGATCACGTGAAGTGAACGCCGTCGATGACTTAGAATGATGGTGGAACACCAAATCGTTTAAGAGGGTTTAATCAAATGAAACCAAGAAAATATATATGATATGTAATAATACTTTGGGCGGCAAAACCCTTGATTCACTCTCAAAATCAAATACTCACAAGCAAGCGGAGGAAACGAGGCGGCGCGAAGCACTTAAGAGCCTTTTTCCTTTAGGTCGTGAAATACAACCGCCTTATACCCACCTTATAGTTTGTATTTTCAAGATTAAGCTTCACGAAAGTATTTATCTATTTTTGCCTTTTTTCTTTGGTTTGAGATTCGAATACAATGATTGGGTAATGACCTCCCAAGTCAAGGTTGTGATTTCTCACGTATTTGGAGTACTTGTGAATTTATTGTTCTACGTATAAAATATATTAATAATATTCACACAAAAACCGAAAAACCGATAATACGTATTAGTAGAGTGCTACTAATACAATTAGCTATTATGGCTAATATAAAAAAAACAACAATTGTTCAATCAAAACACAACACGCCTCCCCGGCAGCGGCGCCAAAAATGATATAGAGTTTTTGCTACCCTTTAGGAAAAGAACAACAAAATAGTGGTAAGCGTTAAGTGTCGGTTTAGGAAAACCGAGCACTAATGACCCTTAAGAAAGAGTGAGTTCGTTCTCAAGGAGGCTAGTGTGTTGTGTTAAGAAATGATTAATGATGATTATATTGAGAAAAAGAAAAGAGAAATGGGGTGAGAAGAGAATGACGGTTACGAAGACGGATCGAGCTAAGACGAAAAGGCGTTCACGTAAAACCGTAAAAACTACAAAATTTAAAATTTTAAACCTAAAAATTAATTAAAAGCTAAAATAAGTCTAAAATAATATAAATAAGAATAAAAATCCAATAAAAATATTTTAAAACCTTTTATTAATTAAATATTCAATTTTAAATGCTAATTAAAGCCCTAAAATTAAATATAATTAATCAAAATGTCCAAAATCTTATTTTATTGAACAAATAACTTACTTATATTATCTAAAGACTAAAAAGTATTTTTACTAAATTTTCAAAACTATTTTTCTATTTTTAAATCACTAAAAACTATTTTTAAATTAAAATAATTATAAAAAATGATAAAATAATGCTAAAAATAAGTTGACTCTTTTAAAAATCCTAAATTACTCTAAAGAACAGAAGCAAGATGAAAAAGTTTGAAAAAAAATTAAATTTTTCACTAAAAGACAAAAACAGTTTGAATATGACCCTAATTAAACTAATTTAATTCTTAAAAAAATTAATAAAAGGTGAACAGTAAAAACTTTATATACTAAAAAATCTTAAAATGTTTTTCTAAGTCTATAAAAAATGTTAAAACTGAAAAATAAGTATTTTTGGCACTAAATGCCAAAAACAGAATATTAAAAAGTATTAAAAATAGCTAATAATTGTAAAAAATAATAAATGAACAGTAATGAAAAATCTAATTAAATTGAAAAATCAGAAATAAAATTAGAAAAATATTGAAACAAGTTTCAAGTCCTAACTAGCTACAAGATAGGCCCTTGAAAAATCAGAAATAAACTAGCTACACTACTACTATTACTACTACTTGCGTTTTAGACATAATGTATGATTTTCATCGCAAAATGGGACGTTTAGGTTCATAGAATAAGAACACGTGAATGCTTCGTTAGAAATAATTTCATCGTCCTCGATTTTCACCCTAATTCCATGCCAAGCGTGTAACGAGATCATTGTCATTATAAGTTAGTAATGCTAACACTACTCATATGCTCTAATCACGTACTTATCCTCCCATTATTCCTAAGTTGTATCTCTTATATTTTATTTTGTCTTGAATGTTTCACGAGGATACATTGTTTGACTTATGCGATAATAGACATTTAGGTCTAAAAATAGAGTCCTATAGGTGTAACTAAGACCATCAAATCAATAACCCCTCCTAATAGACAACGATGTTAAAAAATTAAGTTGACAAGAAGAATCGATAAACACGGTTTTATAACGGTTTTGAACATGAGACTTATTACCAAGACTTTTATACGCCCCCTAACGGAAGGGCCTTATTATCTTTGGTTTACCTCCATCTTTTATTCAACTTCGCCATGAAGCTTTTATTATGACTTCGGTCTTGCCTTGCCTTTTATTATCCGCCTCATCGGTGGTTTTATTAGCCAAAGACGTATATCCTCACGCTAAAGCGAATTTTGGATCTTTAAAGCTTCGAAGATTAAGGCTTGATTCACTTTCAATTCTACATAGATTTTTCGGCCTTTTGGGGCTTCAAATTGTTTGCTAGATTTAGGTGAGCACTTGAAATCTTATTATTGGGTGAAGCTTTCGATTATTCGGGTGCAAATACTTCAAAACCGTGACGCTGGCGATACCTTAATGTCTTCCCAATTTAATTACACGGAAGCTACTAAAAATGACTAGAAACCCAACAATCCTAACTAAACCGCTAAGTCAATATTTATTAAGCAAAAAATATTTACATGCGAAGGGAGAATAAGCAAATAACGAGAACACATGAGTTTTTGAAAGAATACGAGTACTCTACGTTTAGCATAGTAACTTATAATTAACTCTATCATCTCTCGTCCTCATTTAAGAGACTTAGCCTAATGTGAAGTTAAAGAATCAAAGCTAAGTGCTCAATACGCACGATCGAGTCAAAAATTACTCTTATTCTCGCCATCGGAAAACCTACATTCGTGTCTTCAAACACTTATGAAACATGAGAAAAGTTTTAAAATTTGGCCATTTTTAGCCTTATTTTGCAACAAAAACGATAAAAAAAAAGATAAACTTTGGAAAGCGCGAAGGTTTGTCAAGGTAAGTATCTATTCACCCCCCATACTAAAGTTAAACATTGTCCTCAATGTTTCGAGTCTAGGGGTGCAAACACCCCCATACTAGAGACGTAGTCGAATGCCTAATCTAGCATGGAAAGGGTGTAACCAATAAATTAATAGCCGTTTATGAAGTGTGCTAAAAACCTAAGGTTAGAACATCAAAGGATATATCATGGATATTGAGAAAGTCTTCAAAGCAAACGATCGAGTGCTCCCATAAAACAAACACGAGAGGCTCCAATTGTGAAGATCATGATCTAAAAACCACAATGCACAAACAACCACGGAACAAAGGTTGGAAGGGCACAAATCCCCTCACATTAAACTAATTAGAAAGCAATAATATGTACATGGATAAGCATGGGTCTCCCCCACGAGGCACCTTGTTTTTGATAACCGAGTCAAAAGCTCGACTCGAATCCCTAATGCATGGAATTCATAAACTAAAACCCTAATGCATGGAATTCCTAAAATGTCCTTGGTCAAAAGTCTTGATTCTTGGTCTTTGAGGTCTTCACGTGATTGTCCAGTTGTAAGAAATGATCTCCATCGTTTATGAACTCCTTTGCGACGAAGGAATGCATTTGGGACGTTTGATTGCTGTAGGATTCCAATTTTGCTATTTTTAGAGAAGCAGTGGACATGGGGGGGCTCATTGGTGGTCACGGGAGAGTGATGTAAGTGGTGGGTTTTGTTTAGGCAATGGTTAATTGCTAATCTAGATAAAATGGGGGAAAGTTATCAAGATTTAAGGAAAAACCCAAATCAGAGTTTATGTGTTCTTGGGGGTTTTAATCGGTTTTTTGCTTAATTAGATTTAAAAAAGTTGTTTAAGAGGGAAATTAAAAGAGGGGTTTGACTCTGTTTGACCAGGTTTATTTAAATAAACCTGGTGGTGGGTTTGGGTTGGGTATTGGGTTTGGTAAATGGCTAGAGTCGGGTTTTGGTGAGGTGTCAGCTGCTGGTTGGAGGGATGAAGTTTGTTGTCTGGCCAAAATGCCCCCCCCCCCAGTTTCCTTCTTTCTTCATGTTGTAATAAACAACAAGTAACCTCAAATCCTTTTATAACAACTTTGGCAGTTTGTCACTTTTGGCACAAATACTTTCTCAAACTTAAAATAAGGACTTTAAATGCATAACTTGCATTCTTCAAGGGCCTATCTTGTAATATCTTCAAACATGGAGGACCTTTGTTTTCAAATGATGATTTCTTCAACGGCTTTAACCGAAGCAGAATTCGAAGCTTCTTGAGCTTTCCAATGGGACATAAGGTTAGCAAATCTATCAAAAAACCGATTTTCTTCATTTGCTTCATCATGTAAGGCATTAATGCTACGAGACGATGATTAGCCCATTTTGGCAACACTCGGTGTGTTACGAGGGCTATAAACCTTAGACCTATTCTCAATTATTACCAAAGCTTCCTTAACCGTTTTACACAAAAAATTACCACCCGCGGCGGCATTTAAATAATCTCTTTCATGATCATTAAGTCCATTGTAAAACGTGTCAATTTGATGCAAGTCGGAAAAACCGTGATGAGGACATTCATGTAACATCTCTTTAAACCTATTCCAAGCCGTTGAAAAACTTTCATTTGATTCTTGTGAAAATTTAGAAATCTCATTTTTCAAATGCGTAGTCTTAGAGGGCGGAAAAAATTGGTTCACAAATTTCGAAACGAGATCCTTCCACGTCAATATAGAATTGGGTGGCTCTTTCTCTAACCAAATTTTAGCGGGCCCCGCTAAGGAATACGGAAAAAGCATCATCTTAATCGAGTCATTCGAGACATCCTTAAATTTGCAAGTGGTGGTAAGACGATTGAATTGGCGGATATGGTTGTGTGGATTGTCCTTCTCATCACCACGGAATTTGTTGTTTTGGATCATCGACAACAAACCCGTTTTCACCTCAAAATTCTCCGCAAGGATAGCGGGAATCACAATAGCTTCTCCATAACCCTCGGTGGGTGCTTGAAGTAACTCCATCATAGTTCGATTCGCCATGGTTGGTGCTTCTCGTACAATGGGTTCGTCAATAGGAGACTCCTCACTAGAATGATTTGGAGTGGGAGTTTTGTTCTTTCGTTTACGTGCACGTCTTGCTTGATTACGAGTTAGCATAAACGTCACGTACAACGTGGAGACGAGCAAAGAAGATTCTTTTTGGTGTTTTGTATTTTTCAATTTTTTTGTGGTTTTTTATTGTATTAACCTTTTTTGGAAATTGGTGAATGTATTAAGTAGACAAAAATCTACAAATCTCCTCCTTAACCAAATCTCTTGATTAAAGAAGCCTCAAGGAATGAAAACGATCACGTGAAGTGAACGCCGTCGATGACTTAGAATGATGGTGGAACACCAAATCGTTTAAGAGGGTTTAATCAAATGAAACCAAGAAAATATATATGATATGTAATAATACTTTGGGCGGCAAAACCCTCGATTCACTCTCAAAATCAAATACTCACAAGCAAGCGGAGGAAACGAGGCGGCGCGAAGCACTTAAGAGCCTTTTTCCTTTAGGTCGTGAAATACAACCGCCTTATACCCACCTTATAGTTTGTATTTTCAAGATTAAGCTTCACGAAAGTATTTATCTATTTTTGCCTTTTTTCTTTGGTTTGAGATTCGAATACAATGATTGGGTAATGACCTCCCAAGTCAAGGTTGTGATTTCTCACGTATTTGGAGTACTTGTGAATTTATTGTTCTACGTATAAAATATATTAATAATATTCACACAAAAACCGAAAAACCGATAATACGTATTAGTAGAGTGCTACTAATACAATTAGCTATTATGGCTAATATAAAAAAAACAACAATTGTTCAATCAAAACACAACACGCCTCCCCGGCAGCGGCGCCAAAAATGATATAGAGTTTTTGCTACCCTTTAGGAAAAGAACAACAAAATAGTGGTAAGCGTTAAGTGTCGGTTTAGGAAAACCGAGCACTAATGACCCTTAAGAAAGAGTGAGTTCGTTCTCAAGGAGGCTAGTGTGTTGTGTTAAGAAATGATTAATGATGATTATATTGAGAAAAAGAAAAGAGAAATGGGGTGAGAAGAGAATGACGGTTACGAAGACGGATCGAGCTAAGACGAAAAGGCGTTCACGTAAAACCGTAAAAACTACAAAATTTAAAATTTTAAACCTAAAAATTAATTAAAAGCTAAAATAAGTCTAAAATAATATAAATAAGAATAAAAATCCAATAAAAATATTTTAAAACCTTTTATTAATTAAATATTCAATTTTAAATGCTAATTAAAGCCCTAAAATTAAATATAATTAATCAAAATGTCCAAAATCTTATTTTATTGAACAAATAACTTACTTATATTATCTAAAGACTAAAAAGTATTTTTACTAAATTTTCAAAACTATTTTTCTATTTTTAAATCACTAAAAACTATTTTTAAATTAAAATAATTATAAAAAATGATAAAATAATGCTAAAAATAAGTTGACTCTTTTAAAAATCCTAAATTACTCTAAAGAACAGAAGCAAGATGAAAAAGTTTGAAAAAAAATTAAATTTTTCACTAAAAGACAAAAACAGTTTGAATATGACCCTAATTAAACTAATTTAATTCTTAAAAAAATTAATAAAAGGTGAACAGTAAAAACTTTATATACTAAAAAATCTTAAAATGTTTTTCTAAGTCTATAAAAAATGTTAAAACTGAAAAATAAGTATTTTTGGCACTAAATGCCAAAAACAGAATATTAAAAAGTATTAAAAATAGCTAATAATTGTAAAAAATAATAAATGAACAGTAATGAAAAATCTAGTTAAATTGAAAAATCAGAAATAAAATTAGAAAAATATTGATGTAGTGTTTTTGTACCCTTTAGGAAAAGGATGACAAATAGTGGTAGTATTAAGTGTCGGTTTACGAAAACCGAGCACTAATGACCCAAATGAAGTCCAAGTTCGTTTCCCAAGGAGGCAAGTGCGTTGTGTTGAGAGTTGATTAATGTTTGTGATTATATTGATTGAGAAAGAAATGGGATTAGAAGAGAAAGACGGTTACGAAAACGAATTAAACTAAGACGAAAAAGGCGAACACGTAAAACCGTAAATAGTGCCAAAATTAAATTTTAACCTAAAAATTCCTAAAAATTACTAAAAATCCCCAATAATATTCTAAGAGTTTACAAAAAATCCAAACTTGCTAAAACCTTTTAATTAATTAGATAATGACTTTTTAATGCTAATTAAAGCCCTAAAAATCAAAATTAATTATTAAAAAGCCCTAAACAAGATTTTCAAGTTTGTAAACCTCAAAAATACTCTAATTAAGCTAAAAACTATTTTTCAAAATTTTAAAACCAATTAAAACTATTTTTAAACAATTAAAAACTCCTAAAATCAATTAAATCTTAAATTAATTATAGAAAATAATTAAAAGACCTAAAAAATATTTGGAAAGTTGAAAAAATCCTAATTAAGTGCTTAGAACCTAGGAAAAATATAAAAACTAAAAAAAATTAGACTTCAATTTTTAATAATAAAATAATATTAAAATATTCAAAAAAATAAAAAGTTTATAAATAAATTCTAAAAAATTACCAAAAATCCTAAATAATGTAACTAAAACAAAAATGCAATCCAAATTTTCTGAAACCTATTTAATAATTTTATATTAAATTTTAAAGTTGCTTAAAAACCCTAAAATCTTATAAAATCAAAAATAAGCTAAATTGAAAACCTAAATAGCTGTAAACCTCAAAAGTATGATTAAAAACCTAAAAATTATTTTTTCAGATTTTTAATATACCTTTTTCTATTTTTAAATGACTTTCTAAAATTAAAACTTAAAATAATCCTAATAAATTAATTAATAATGGGAAAAATATACTTTTTGCTCAGAAAAATCAAAAACCTTAATATAAACCTAAGAAAAATGCTAAACAGGAAAAAGCTACAAGAAATAAGCTAGAAATAGCTTATTTATAAGCTGTTAATTAAATAAGCTACAAAACCAAAAGCCCTTAAATAGAAAGTGAAATGAAACTTAAACGTAAAAAACCATCAGGATCACTGGTTAACACGTTACTCCTCCAAACGGGAGGTCGCGTGTTCGAGCCTAGGCCAGGTGAGTTTTTGCAATTTTTTTTTTTTTTTTTACTTTTCCAAACTCAAACAGTGACCTTTTAACTCACAAAAACACAAACACAAATCCAAGTTATCAAGGATTAAGCCCTAAAAATCCAAAAACATGCTCAGTTTTGCACTTTCTGATGAACATAAAGAAGGACTTTCTTCACTTGTGCAATTATGATCAAGAGGGGCTTGATCTGAGTTCTTGGTATTGTTTTGATGGACAAAAGGCACCCTTATACTCTTTGGAGTATAAGGAGTCAAATCAAATGCAAAAATAAGCAAGTATAACAATCAAATCACACAAAATGAGCAGATATAAGGTTGCTGATATAGCTTGCACAAGTTTAATGGTGTTTGCTGGTTCACTTAGCACACAAATGGATTTCAAAGCTTAACAACTTGCACAACACTCAACCAAACAGCATACAAGCAACACACAAACTTAAATCAACCCTATTCTAACAGATTATCCAGATATTGATGCTCAAACTTCACAAAATAAGCAGAAAAAATGGCAGTGACTGATTTTAGCTATATTTTCACTTTTTGATTATGCAAATTGGTTAAAAACCTACTCAAATTGAAAGACAAATGTACTTACCACCTACTAACAACCAAAAGAGTATGTCAAACTGATTTTAAGCCAAGATTTAATCACCTAACAACTTATAATCCATTAAACCAAACACTCCTTTAAATCTCAGATTAAAATTTTTTCAAAGCAAATCCAATCAAGACTTACCAAACTGATTGAACACTATCTAAGCATGCATACCAGTCCTATTTAAGCAGTTTTAAACATTCAAACATACACTTGACAACTTAACATGCATAATCACATAAAGCACATAATTTTTGGAAAACTGAAAATGGAAAAGAGAATCAATGAGCTAACTTAAGGGTCCTACATCCAGGATCCTTAGTGGTTGAAAAACCACCTCCCTATAGGCTGGGGCCTATGCAGAACTTTGTTGAGGGGCTTATGAGGGACTGCTTAACAAAATGGGTAAAAAATGGTTTCTCTTTGAACCTGCTAAGAGAGAAAAGGGAAAAAGCTGTGTAAAAAGATTAAGCTAGAAGAGAGCTTCAAGCTGGGGTTAGACTATGATAAGATTAAGCAATATGACCAACAAAGGGCTTATTCAAGCTTGGGTACCCACTACACCAGAACAAGCCATGGTGTCTTGGACATACCCAAACTCAAACACCATCTTAGTAACACACTGAATCACCATTGTGTCAGGTTTGTAGTGAAATTTAAGATATAAGAAAACCTTGAAAAAGAAACAGAAACTTTGAAAACTTGAAAACTTTTGCTGAAAATTAAACCAAACTCAAACAATGAACTTAAATCAACATGAAATGTAAAAGGAACTCAATCTTTCTCATCAACAAACTCAATACCATTTATATTCCTTCATAAACTGGATTTACAAGGCTTGTGAAAAAGGAGAAAAAATCAAGAACATCTTAATGCTAAGTCCTATGTGCCTTTATATAGGCTTACACTTGTTCTAGAAAGCTGAAAGAAACCTAAAACCCTAATATCTTGAATTGCCAACTTTGTCCTTGGAGAATATTTGAAGATGCCATGTTGATGCCATTTTTTGAATTCGTCAAGAGATCATGTGATGATCTTGGCAGTTTGTGAAGATGCCAGTGATGAAAAAGAGATCTTGGACGTCCATTTAGCCTTTGGGAACACGAAATTCTTGTGAGTTGTTGATTTTCTGCTGTGAGTTTGTCTTGGAGCCAAAGTGTGAGTCAGAGGAGGGTTGGAGAGACATGTGAGGGCGAGGGTGACACTTTTTGGGGGTTGGGATGTGATTAGGGTGTGGTTACTTATCAATCTGGAAAAGATCAACAATTAACCCTTTGTTTTAAGGTTTTTAGGGATTAGGGTTTATGTTGATTTAGGGTGTGTTTAATCTGGAAAAAGGATTAAGTATTTAAAAAGTGTGTTTGCCACCAAAATTCAAACCAGGTTTAAGTTAATTAATTAAGGGGTGAGTGGATTTGTGACGTGGAGAGGGGGGTGAATATGATTGGTGGAGGGTTTAAGGTAGGTGATGTGGCAGCTTGTGAGAGGTGGGGATAACTTAGGTTGTCTGGCAGGTTTGACCCCTCTATTTTCATTCTTTGTTCAAGTTGTATTAAATGCCTATCAACGCCAATATAACACATAACAACTTTTGGACTTTGGCAGTTTTGGCACACAAAGTTTTGGAACTTGTTTTAAGGACTAAAAGTGCAATTTTGGCAATCTTCAAGGGCTGTTTTGACATGTCTTCATACTTCAAGGCTTTGACTTGTTTGTTGACTTCTTGGAGGACCATTGTTGACAATTTAGTTTTGTTGAGGGACTAAATTTGCCAATTCTTCAAAGTTAAGGGTCCTTTTTGTAATTTTGACAAACTTTAGGGACCAAACTTGTAATTATGAAGATACAAGGGTATAAAGTGTCAATTCTTCAAACTTGGAGGACCAATCTTCATAATTCTTCAAATCTTCAAGGGTTTTCTTTGGAAAATTCTTCATTAGGGCTTGGTTCATCGTGCGACTTCGTTTCCCGTGTTCGTTTTTGCCTGATTCTTGTGATCTTTTGTCATTTTTCTCAATATCCGTACCTAAAATACACAAGCAACAAACACAAGCATATATTTGGGTATTTTGATGATATTTAATGCATTTTAAGCCCTAATTGGACGATGAGACTATGTATAAAAGCAGTCTCATCACTCCCCCATACTAAACCATTGCCGTGCCCTCACGCAATGCTAGAATAAAGTATCGTAGCATCTCCAAAATTCAATTTTATTCACTTTATTGAAATGATAAACTAGCTACACTACTACTATTACTACTACTTGCGTTTTAGACATAATGTATGATTTTCATCGCAAAATGGGACGTTTAGGTTCATAGAATAAGAACACGTGAATGCTTCGTTAGAAATAATTTCATCGTTCCCGATTTTCACCTTAATTCCATGCTAAGCGTGCAACGAGATCATTGTCATTATAAGTTAGTAATGCTAACACTACTCATATGCCCTAATCACGTACTTATCCTCCTATTATTCCTAAGTTGTATCTCTTATATTTTATTTTGTCTTGAATGTTTCACGAGGATACATCATTGACTTATGCGATAATAGAGATTTAGGTCTAAAAATAGAGTCCTAACGGTGTAACTAAGACCATCAAATCAATAACCCCTCCTAATAGACAACGATGTTAAAAAATTAAGTTGACAAGAAGAATCGATAAACACGGTTTTATAACGGTTTTGAACTTGAGACTTATTACCAAGACTTTTATACGCCCCCTAACGGAAGGGTCTTATTATCTTTGGTTTACCTCCATCTTTTATTCAACTTCGCCATGAAGCTTTTATTATGACTTCGGTCTTGCCTTGCCTTTTATTATCCGCCTCATCGGTTGGCTTTATTAGCCAAAGACGTATATCCTCACGCTAAGGCGAATTTTGGATCTTTAAAGCTTCGAAGATTAAGGCTTGATTCACTTTCAATTTTTGCATAGATTTTAGGCCTTGTGGGGCTTCAAATTGTTTGCTAGATTTAGGTGAGCACTTGAAATCTTATTATTGGGTGAAGCTTTCGATTATTGGGGTGCCAATACTTCAAAACCGTGGCGCTGGCGATACTTAATGTCTTCCCAATTTAATTACACGGAAGCTACTAGAAAAGACTAGAAACCCAACAATCCTAACTAAACCGCTAAGTCAATATTTATTAAGCAAAAAAATATTTACATGCGAAGGGAGAATAAGCAAACAACGAGAACACATGAGTTTTTGAAAGAATACGAGTACTCTACGTTTAGCATAGTAACTTATAATTAACTCTATCATTTCTCGTCCTCATTTAAGAGACTTAGCCTAATGTGTAGTTAAGGAATCAAAGCTAAGTGCTCAACACGCACGGTCGAGTCAAAAATTACTCTTATTCTCGCCATCGGAAAATCTACATTCGTGTCTTCAAACACTTATAAAACATGAGAAAAATTTTAAAATTTGGCCATTTTTATCCTTATTTTGCAACAAAACGATAAACAAAAAGATAAACTTTTTAAAATTTGGCCATTTTTAGCCTTATTTTGCAACAAAACGATAAACAAAAAGATAAACTTTGGAAAGCGTGAAGGTTTAGCAAGGCAAGTATCTATTCACCCCCCATACTAAAGTTAAACATTGTCCTCAATGTTTCGAGTCGAGGGGTGCAAACACCCCCATACTAGAGACATAGTCGAATGCCTAATCTAGCATGGAAAGGGTGTAACTAATAAATTAATAGCCGTTTATGAAGTGTGCTAAAAAACTATGGTTAGAACATCAAAAGGATATATCATGGATATTGAGAAATGTCTCCAAAGCAAACGATCGAGTGCTCCCATAAAACGAACACGAGAGGCTCCGATCGTGAAGATCATGATCTAAAAACCAGAATTCACAAACAACCACGGAATAGAGGTTGGAAGGGCACGAATCCCCACACGTAAGCTACATTAGAAAGCGATAATATGTACATAGGATAAGCATGGGACTCCCCCACGAGGCACCTCGTTTTTGATTACCGAGTCATGAGCTCGACTCGATCCCCTCAATACTAATTATCATTGGGGAAAGTGATTTGGTCGAGGTAGTTCAAGGATGGAACTTCCCCGCCAAAGTAGTGCTTCAACCTATGTCCATTCACCTTGAAGTTAGGACCATCATCTTGCGCTAGCTCGATGGTCCCATACGGAAACACTTGAGTCACGGTGAATGGACCGGGCCAACGGGATTTCAATTTACCGGAAAAGATTTTCAATCTTGAATTAAAAAGCAAAACTTGATCCCCAATGTTAAAAACCCGGTTTTTAATTTTAGAATCATGCAACTTTTTAGTTTTCTCTTTATAAATCAATGAATTTTCATAAGCAATATCCCTTAATTCATCTAATTCATTTAATTGCATTTTCCGGTGTTTTCTCGCGGTCTCCATATCATCATTACAATGCTTTAGGGCCCAATAAGCCTTGTGTTCTAACTCGATAGGCAAATGACAATTCTTTCCATGCACAAGCTTATAGGGAGTGCACCCAATGGGCGTCTTATGAGCGGTCCTAAAGGCCCATAAAGCATCGTCTAACTTATCCGACCATGATTGTCGATTTTCTCCTACGGATATCTCCAAGATCATCTTCAACGCTCGGTTTGAAACCTCGACTTGCCCACTCGTTTGTGGGTGATAAGCCGTAGAAAGCCGATGTGTAACCCCATATTTCCTTAGAACCCTTTCAAATTGGTCGTTACAAAAATGGGTTCCACGATCGCTTATGATAGCACGAGGGGTTCCAAACTGAGAAAACAATTGCTTCAAAAACTTGACTACCACACGAGCATCATTGGTGGGCAAGGCCTTGGCCTCCACCCACTTAGAAAGGTAGTCAACCGCAACGAGAATGTACTTATTACCACGAGATGATGGGAACGGCCCCATAAAGTCTATACCCCAAACGTCAAAGATCTCACATACTTGAATGATATTTTGTGGCTTTTCATATTTTTGTGAGGCTTTTCCTTGTCGTTGGCATGCATCACACGACTTCACAAGATCTTGTGCATCTCGGTAAATAGTAGGCCAAAAGAAGCCGGCATCAAACACCTTCTTAGCCGTGAGATTAGCACCGTGGTGACCACCCGTGGCCCTCATGGCAAGCTCTAAGGATGTTAGAAGCTTCGGTGCCAAAAACACAACGTCGGATGATTTTATCCGCACAAGTTCGAAACAAGTAAGGGTCGTTCCAAAAGTAGAACTTGACATCACGAAAGAATTTTCGTTTTTGTTGAGTCGTCATACCCTTAATGATGAAGTTTCCCGCATGGTAATTTGCGAAGTCCGTAAACCATGGGGTGGAAGAATCAAGCTTAGAATTCACTACACCAAGTGTCTCGAGCGGAAATGTTTCGGTGATTTCCTTAGGCTCGTAAACACTTTGGTGAGGATCTTCCAAACGAGAGAGATGATCGGCCGCTAGATTCTCGGCTCCTTTTTTGTCAACGATTTTGTGATCAAATTCTTGAAGGAGGAGAATCCAACGAAGTAATCTCGGCTTAGCATCTTGCTTCGCCATGAGATACTTAATAGCCGAATGGTCCGTATACACTATGCATTTCGTCAAGACGAGATAAGGTTGGAATTTCTCAAATGCATACACCACGGCAAGGAACTCCTTTTCCGTTGTAGTGTATTTAAGTTGAGCCTCGGTCATCGTCTTGCTAGCATCGTGAATAGGCAAGAAGTGCTTATCATGACGTTGCCCCAAAACGGCCCCAATAGCGTAATCACTAGCATCACACATTAGTTCGAAGGGGAGGTTCCAATTGGGAGCAACAAGAATGGGAGCTTCGGTAAGTTTCCTCTTAAGGATTTCAAAGGCTCGTACACAATCTTCATTAAAGACAAAACGTGCCTCTTTTTCAAGAAGATGTGTAATAGGTCGAGAAATCTTTGAAAAGTCCTTGATGAATCGAAGATAAAAGCCCGCGTGGCCTAGGAAAATCCTAACTCCCTTGACGGTTTTGGGATGAGGTAATTTGGCGATGACGTCTACCTTAGCTTGATCTACCTCAATCCCCGCTTTCGAGACCTTGTGCCCTAAGACGATTCCACTCTTAACCATAAAATGACACTTTTCCCAATTGAGCACAAGGTTGGTTTCCTCACAACGTTTCAACATTCTCTCAAGGTTCGACAAACACGAAGTGAAAGAATCACCAAACACGGAAAAGTCATCCATGAAGACTTCCATCGTCTTCTCAATCATGTCATGAAAAATAGCCATCATGCATCGTTGAAAAGTTCTCGGTGCATTGCAAAGTCCGAATGGCATTCTACAATAGGCAAACGTTCCATATGGACACGTAAACGTAGTTTTTTCTTGATCACGAGGATTGATGGGAATTTGGAAGTAACCGGAAAAACCATCTAAAAAGCAATAGAAATCGTTTCCCGCAAGACGCTCCAACATTTGGTCCATGAAGGGCAAGGGAAAATGGTCTTTTCGAGTGGCTTCATTCAACTTTCGATAGTCAATGCACACTCTCCATCCGGTCACGAGTCTAGTAGGAATCAACTCATTGGCATCGTTTGGCACAACGGTCATCCCTCCCTTCTTAGGGACACAATGAATAGGACTCACCCAAGGGCTATCGGAAATAGGGTAAATCATTCCCGCGTCAAGGAGTTTAAGGACCTCCTTTTTGATGACGTCGTGAATTTTGGGGTCCACCCTCCTTTGACTTTGGATTGTTGGCTTGAAATCCTCCTCCATTAAGATTTTGTGGGTACAAAACTTGGGATCGATTCCCTTAATGTCGGATAACTTCCACGCAATCGCCCCTTTGTGGTCCTTAAGAACATCGACAAGTGCGGTTTTTTCATCATTCGAAAGATCCTTCGCAATAATAACCGGCAACTTGTTGTCCTCCTCCAAATAGACATATTCGAGGTGAGGAGGTAAATCTTTCAACTCGAGGATAGGTGGTTCCTAAAGTGAAGATTTGGGCTCGATACTCATAACCTCCTCGGGTGGAGGAAATGGGAAATCGTTGAGAAAATCCTTAATAATCGAGAAGTCCTCATCGTTGTCGAGGTCTTCGTCACAAGTACGTGGAACATCGAATTCTTCCAACGTAAAACCACCACCTTCGAAAGGAGTGAAGGTTGGTGTCGAATTATCAAGAATTGGATCTAACATAGTGGGATTGCCACTAGTTTCTTCATCACCAAACCCTAAAACTTCTTGTGAAAATTCCTCGCAAACCACGTCGATCATATCAACGAGGTTTATGGTAGCAACGGAATAAACATGAGAAAGTTGAGAATTTTGAGTTGCGTTTATAACAAGTTCCTCGTCATTGAAACGTAAGGTGATCTTTCTAGCATGCACATCAATTAAATCCATAGACGTATCTAAAAACGAACGATCTTAAATAAGAGGAACTTGAGGATCCGTGGGGATATCAACAACGATAAAGTCTACGGGATAGTAGAACTTCCCCACTTTCACAAAAACGTCTTCCGCCAAACCACATGCACGAATCGTGGAATGGTCGGCCAACTCAATAGACATTAGTGAAGGAGTAAGATTAGGAAGATTGAGCGACTTGAAGATTGCAAGTGGCATCAAGTTAATGCTAGAACCAAGATCGGCCAAGGAATCGCATTCTTCCATATCTTGAATTGCACAAGGGATCAAAAATTTACCGGGATCACTGACTTTTTGAGGTATGCGATTAAGATAAACCGCCGAACAACTTGACAATTGGTGCAATTTCTCCTTGTTGTTCAACATACTCTTAAAGTTAGCGGCAAATCGAGGCATCATGACCAAAGCATCGGCGAAACTCACATTAAGGTGCAACTCACGAAACATTTTCATAAAAAGCTCAAATTGGTAGTTGTCGCGCTCTTGTCGTTTCTCCTTCCTAAGTGTCGATGGGTAAGGCAAGGGTGGTGTGGGTTGGGGCATAGGTATAGCCTTTGGAATCTCGGGTTCCAATGTGGGTAAAGGTTCGACCGTAGGTGTGGCATGAGCGGTACTTTGTGGGCTTGAAATATGCTCCTTTTCGACCACCACCTCGGGTTCTTCCTCAATTTCCTCCACCGTTGGAGTAATTGGTTGAGGAGTCGGTTCTTTAAGTGTCTTACCACTTCGTGTGGTAATCACTTTCATCTCTCCCTTCGGGTTTGAAACGGTGTTACTAGGTAGACCACTCGAAGTAGAGGCTTTGTTCCCCATGACGGCTTCTAAAATTGCATTAAGCTTAGCATCTTGACTATTAAACTTTAAATCTTGACTAGCGGCTTTTTGGTCAATTCTTTGTTCAAGCCTAGCATGACTTTGTTCAATCTTGTTGTTTTGACCTCGAATTTGATTAGCAAAATCATTTTTCAATTCATTTCTCATGTTAAGATTTTCCTTCACAAAATTAGCCAACTCCTTGGTGTTTTTAGCCGTGTCCCTAATTTGACTAGCCAATTGCTCTTGTATGTTTTCCAAAATCTTATCATTTGCCGTGGCGTAATTCAAAAAGTCCATTGGAAGTTCTTTTGTGTAAACATTTTGAAGACCTTGACTCGTGTTTTGAAAATTACGGTTTTGATTTTGATTTAGCAATTGGCTACTAGTTCCTTGATTCCCATAGTTGTTATTACCCTTAAAATTGTTCCTTTGATTGCTTTGGTAACCAACTTGATTGTTTCGATAATTGTTAGCATTTTGATTTGGTGGAAAACCCGGTGGAGTCAATTGATTAGTGCGAGGAACTTGACCGTTTTGGTTATAAGTTCCCGCGGCCGCGAAGGCACTCGAAGTGTTACCATCGTTGGTAATGCACTCGGAATAATCGTGAGCTCCACCACAATACATACAAGAAACCTCAACCGCTTTAATCGTAGCGGGAGCGGGTTGTTCACCAACTTTAAACTCAATTAACAATCCTTTCAACTTATCAAAAATTTTGTTCTCCAAATTAGCCTCGATTTGGCAAGCATCAACGGTGTGTGACAATGAAGGCGAAGGCGAAGACGAAGCCTTACGAACACTCGACGTGCTACGAGGACTATACACCTTAGACCTATTCTCAATGATTAATAATGCTTCCTCGACCGTCTTACACAAAAAATTACCACCCGCGGAGGCATTAAGATAATCACGCTCATGATCGTTCAAGCCATTGTAAAACGTGTCAATTTGATGCAAGTCGGAAAAACCATGATGAGGACATTCGTGCAACATTTCCTTAAACCTATTCCAAGCCGTTGAAAAACTCTCATTATACTCTTGTGAAAACTTTGAAATCTCGTTTTTCAAGTGCGTAGTCTTAGAGGGCGGAAAAAATTGGTTCACGAATTTTGAAACGAGATCCTTCCACGTCAATATAGAATTGGGTGGCTCTTTCTCTAACCAAATTTTTGCGGGCCCCGCTAAGGAATACGGAAAAAGCATCATCTTAATCGAGTTGTTTGAGACGTCCTTAAACTTGCATGTGGCGGTGAGACGATTAAATTGGCGAATGTGGTTATGAGGGTTGTCCTTTTCGTCACCTCGAAACTTGTTGTTTTGAATCATGGACAACAAACCCGTCTTAACCTCAAAATTCTCCGCAAGGATAGCGGGAATCACAATCGCTTCTCCATAACCCTCGGTGGGTGCTTGAAGCAACTCCATCATAGTTCGATTAGCCATGGGTGCTTCTTTCACTATAATGGGTTCGTCAATAGGAGACTCCTCACTAGTAGGAGTGATTGATTTGTTTCTTCGTTTACGAGCACGTCTTGCTTTAGAGCGAGTTTGCATAAACGTCACGTACAACGAGAAGGCGAGCAAAGAAGATTCTTTTTGGTGTTTTTACTTTTTCAATTTTTTTTTGGTTTTTGATTGTTTTTACTTTTTTTGGATTTTTGGAATGTATTAGTAGACACAAATCTACAAATCTCCTCCTTAATCAAATCTCTCGATTAAAGAAGCCTCAAGGAATGAAACCAAGAAAATATATATGATACTTAGGTAATACTTTGGGCGGAAAAACCCTCGATTAGCTTTCAATCTCAAAATACGCACAAGCAAGCGTAGGAAACGAGGCGGCACGAAGCAATTAAGAGC
Organism: Glebionis coronaria; assembly: GCA_025667525.1. Classification (NCBI taxonomy): domain Eukaryota; kingdom Viridiplantae; phylum Streptophyta; class Magnoliopsida; order Asterales; family Asteraceae; genus Glebionis; species Glebionis coronaria. The sequence continues at coordinate 306,509 of JANFOE010000518.1, forward strand.
CTTTTTCCTTTAGGTTGTGAAATACAACCGCCTTATACCCACCTTATAGTTTGTATTTCTCAAAATCGAGCTTCACGAAAGTATTTATCTATTTTTGCCTTTTTTCTTTGGTTTGAGATTCGAATACAATGATTGGGTAATGACCTCCCAAGTCAAGGTTATGATTTCTCACGTATTTGGAGTACTTGTAAATTTATTGTTCTACGTATACAATATAGTAATAGTATTCACAAAAAACGAAAAACCGATAATACGTATTAGTAGAGTGCTACCAATACAATTAGCTATTTATGGCTATATATAAAAACAACAATGGTTCAACCAAAACACAACACGCCTCCCCGGCAGCGGCGCCAAAATGATGTAGTGTTTTTGTACCCTTTAGGAAAAGGATGACAAATAGTGGTAGTATTAAGTGTCGGTTTAGGAAAACCGAGCACTAATGACCCAAATGAAGTCCAAGTTCGTTTCCCAAGGAGGCAAGTGCGTTGTGTTGAGAGTTGATTAATGTTTGTGATTATACTGATTGAGAAAGAAATGGGATTTGAAGAGAAAGACGGTTACGAAAACGGATTAAACTAAGACGAAAAAGGCGAACACGTAAAACCGTAAATAGTGCCAAAATTAAAATTTTAACCTAAAAATTCCTAAAAATTACTAAAAATCCCCAATAATATTCTAAGAGTTTACAAAAAATCCAAACTTGCTAAAACCTTTTAATTAATTAGATAATGACTTTTAATGCTATTTAAAGCCCTAAAAATCAAAATTAATTATTAAAAAGCCCTAAACAAGATTTTCAAGTTTGTAAACCTCAAAAATACTCTAATTAAGCTAAAAACTATTTTTCAAAATTTTAAAACCAATTAAAACTATTTTTAAACAATTAAAAACTCCTAAAATCAATTAAATCTTAAATTAATTATAGAAAATAATTAAAAGACCTAAAAAATATTTGGAAAGTTGCAAAAATCCTAATTAAGTGCTTAGAACCTAGGAAAAATGTAAAAACTAAAAAAATCAAACTTCAATTTTTAATAATAAAATAATATTAAAATATTCAAAAAAATAAAAAGTTTATAAATAAATTCTAAAAAATTACCAAAAATCCTAAATAATGTAACTAAAACAAAAATGCAATCCAAATTTTCTGAAACCTATTTAATAATTTTATATTAAATTTTAAAGTTTCTTAAAAACCCTAAAATCCTATAAAATAAAAAATAAGCTAAATTGAAAACCTAAATAGCTGTAAACCTCAAAAGTATGATTAAAAACCTAAAAATTATTTTTACAGATTTTTAATATACCTTTTTCTATTTTTAAATGACTTTCTAAAGTTAAAACTTAAAATAATCCTAATAAATTAATTAATAATGGGAAAAATATACTATTTGCTCAGAAAAATCAAAAACCTAAGAAAAATGCTAAATAGGAAAAAGCTACAAGAAATAAGCTAGAAATAGCTTATTTATAAGCTGTTAATTAAATAAGCTACAAAACCAAAAGCCCTTAAATAGAAAGTGAAATGAAACTTAAACGTAAAAAACCATCAGGATCACTGGTTAACACGTTACTCCTCCAAACGGGAGGTCGCGTGTTCGAGCCCAGGCCAGGTGAGTTTTTGCAATTTATTTATTTATTTTTTTTTTACTTTCCAAACTCAAACAGTGACCTTTTAACTCACAATAACACAAACACAAATCCAAGTTATCAAGGATTAAGCCCTAAAAATCCAAAAACGTGCTCAGTTTTGCACTTTCTGATGAACACAAAGAAGGACTTTCTTCACTTGTGCAATTATGATCAAGAGGGGCTTGATCTGAGTTCTTGGTATTGTTTTGATGGACAAAAGGCACCCTTATACTCTTTGGAGTATAAGGAGTCAAATCAAATGCAAAAATAAGCAAGTATAACAATCAAATCACACAAAATGAGCAGATATAAGGTTACTGATATAGCTTGCACAAGTTTAATGGTGTTTGCAGGTTCACTTAGCACACAAATGGATTTCAAAGCTTAACAACTTGCACAACACTCAACCAAACAGCATACAAGCAACACACAAACTTAAATCAACCCTATTCTAACAGATTATCCAGATATTGATGCTCAAACTTCACAAAATAAGCAGAAAAATGGCAGTGACTGATTTTAGCTATATTTTCACTTTTTGATTATGCAAATTGGTTAAAAACCTACTCAAACTGAAAGACAAATGTACTTACCACCTACTAACAACCAAAAGAGTATGTCAAACTGATTTTAAGCCAAGATTTAATCACCTAACAACTTATAATCCATTAAACCAAACACTCCTTTAAATCTCAGATTAAAATTTTTTCAAAGCAAATACAATCAAGACTTTACCAAACTGATTGAACACTATCTAAGCATGCATACCAGTCCTATTTAAGCAGTTTTAAACATTCAAACATACACTTGACAACTTAACATGCAGAATCACATAAAGCACATAATTTTTTGAAAACTTAAAATGGAAAAGAGAATCAATGAGCTACCTTAAGGGTCCTACATCCAGGACCCTTAGTGGTTGAAAAACCACCTCCCTATAGGCTGGGGCCTATGCAGAACTTTGTTGAGGGGCTTATGAGGGACTGCTTAACAAAATTGGTAAAAAATGGTTTCTCTTTGAACCTTCTAAGAGAGAAAAGGGAAAAAGCTGTGTAAAAAGCTTAAGGCTTGCTCCTAGCTTATAGATTAAGCTAGAAGAGAGCTTCAAGCTGGGGTTAGACTATGATAAGATTAAGCAATATGACCAACAAAGGGCTTATTCAAGCTTGGGTACCCACTACACCAGAACAAGCCATGGTGTCTTGGACATACCCAAACTCAAACACCATCTTAGTAACACACTGAATCACCATTGTGTCAGGTTTGTAGTGAAATTTAAGATATATGAAAACCTTGAAAAAGAAACAGAAACTTTGAAAACTTGAAAACTTTTGCTGAAAATTAAACCAAACTCAAACAATGAACTTAAATCAACATGAAATGTAAAAGGAACTCAATCTTTCTCATCAACAAACTCAATACCATTTATATTCCTTCATAAACTGGATTTACAAGGCTTGTGAAAAAGGAGAAAAAATCAAGAACAGCTTAATGCTAAGTCCTATGTGCCTTTATATAGGCTTACACTTGTTCTAGAAAGCTGAAAGAAACCTAAAACCCTAATATCTTGAATTGCCAACTTTGCCCTTGGATAATATTTGAAGATGCCATGTTGATGCCATTTTTTGAATTCGTCAAGAGATCATGTGATGATCTTGGCAGTTTGTGAAGATGCCAGTGATGAAAAAGAGATATTGGACGTCCATTTAGCCTTTGGGAACACGGAATTCTTGTGAGTTGTTGATTTTATGCTGTGAGTTTGTCTTGGAGCCAAAGTGTGGGTCTGGGGAGGGTTGGAGAGACATGTGAGGGTGAGGGTGACACTTTTTGGGGGTTGGGATGTGATTAGGGTGTGGTTAATTATCAATCCGGAAAAGATCAACAATTAACCCTTTGTTTTAAGGTTTTTAGGGATTAGGGTTTATTTTGATTTAGGGTGTGTTTAATCTGGAAGAAGGATTAAGTATTTAAAAAGTGTGTTTGCCACCAAAATTCAAACCAGGTTTAAGTTAATTAATTAAGGGGTGAGTGGATTTGTGACGTGGAGAGGGGGGTGAATATGATTGGTCGAGGGTTTAAGGTAGGTGATGTGGCAGCTTGTGAGAGGTGGGGATAACTTAGGTTGTCTGGCAGGTTTGACCCCTCTATTTTCATTCTTTGTTCAAGTTGTATTAAATGCCTATCAACGCCAATATAACACATAACAACTTTTGGACTTTGGCAGTTTTGGCACACAAAGTTTTGGAACTTGTTTTAAGGACAAAAAGTGCAATTTTGGCAATCTTCAAGGGCTGTTTTTGACATGTCTTCATACTTCAAGGCTTTGACTTGTTTGTTGACTTCTTGGAGGACCATTGTTGACAATTTAGTTTTGTTGAGGGACTAAATTTGCCAATTCTTCAAAGTTAAGGGTCCTTTTTGTAATTTTGACAAACTTTAGGGACCAAACTTGTAATTATGAAGATACAAGGGTATAAAGTGTCAATTCTTCAAACTTGGAGGACCAATCTTCATAATTCTTCAAATATTCAAGGGTATTCTTTGGAAAATTCTTCATTAGGGCTTGGTTCATCGTGCGGCTTCGTTTCCCGTGTTCGTTTTTGCCTGATTCTTGTGATCTTTTGTCATTTTTCTCAATATCCGTACCTAAAATACACAAGCAACAAACACAAGCATATATTTGGGTATTTTGATGATATTTAATGCATTTTAAGCCCTAATTGGACGATGAGACTATGTATAAAAGCAGTCTCATCAGCTATCAGTGGGAAATTTGTTCCTACTGCTAGTGTATTTTCAAGGTCTGGTGACCTTTTGAGCTTAGGAAAGCTCTTGCCTTGGTTTCTTTTGGAACAAAAGGCACCCCTATACTCAGTTGAGTATAGGGAGTCAATGTAAACACAAAAAACACACAAGTCACTTAACAAATTCCAGCACAAATGGGAAAATAATGTTACTGATGAAGGTTAACGAGTTTCTGATGAATGCTAACTTGTATTTGCACAAAAACGAATTTTAAAGGCTAAAAGCTTGCATACAATCCCACCAAATCAGATAACAACTACTCACAACCCTAAGTGAGCCTATAACCTAACAATGAACAAGCTTTGATGGCTCAAAAATCACAAAACAGGCAGTTAGAGGACCTTTGCTGATTTTGAATGCTTTCCAAAATTTTTAAGCATGCAAATGTGTTTAAACCTTTACCTAACTGAAAGCTAAGTAACAATATCACCTATTAACCACCTAAGAAGTGTGTGAATCAGATTTTAACACAAGACTTATACCATTAAACTCAGTTTAAGCCCTAATACAAACACTCCTTTATATTTTCTGAAAATGATTTTAACAAGACAAATCTCAACAAACTCAAACCAAACTTGTTAGACCAATCCTAAATATGCATACAACCAACTAGTAAGTGAAATCAACCTCTTAAACAAACACTTAAATCACTTGCCCACAAAATCATACCTAATAACATGAATAACAAATAAGAAAACTGAAAAGAGAGACACAAGGAAGTTACCTTGTGGGACCCACATCCAGGTCCCACAATGGCTGCTTTGCCATCTCCAAACAGACTCGGGTCTGTATAGATCTTTGGATAAACAATCACAAGCTCCAAGTGAATTGCTGCTAAGAAAAATAGAACACCAAAAAATCTGATTTTTACAACCTTTTAACCTTTTGTCACCAAATTCCCTCAAATACTTTTTCCTTTAACAAACACTTAAATCAACCAACTTACAAACCTTGAAAACAGATTTTGAGCAAGATTTAATAAAATCATGAACCTTTTTCAGAAACTTTAAAATTTCCTTTTGAAACTCAGAAACAATTCAACAAAAATTTATGGAACTCAGATTTTCTTATATTTGATACCAACTTTTAATAAAAGAAAAGGAATTACAATTTATAAAAATATACCAACTTTCATTTAATTTAAAAAGGAATTACACTAAAAATATAGAAAATCTGGAACAAGGATATGGGACAAATACGTCCCATATTTATACAACTAAACAGAAGCTTCTAGTCTATCTCAATAAAAAATTCATAAACTAAAACCCTAATGCATGGAATTCCTAAAATGTCCTTGGTCAAAAGTCTTGATTCTTGGTCTTTGAGGTCTTCACGTAATTTTCTAGTTGTAAGAAATGATCTCCATCGTTTATGAACTCCTTTGCGACCAAGGAATGCATTTGGGACGTTTGATTGCTGTAGGATTCCAATTTTGCTATTTTTAGAGAAGCAGGGGACATGGGGGGGCCCATTGGTGGTCACGGGAGAGTGATGTAAGTGGTGGGTTTTGTTTAGGCAATGGTTAATTGCTAATCTGGATAATTTGGGGGAAAGTTATCAAGATTTAAGGAAAAACCCAAATCAGAGTTTATGTGTTAATGGGGGTTTTAATCCGTTTTTTGGTTAATTAGATTTTAAAAAGTTGTTTAAGAGGGAAATTAAAAGAGGGGTTTGACTCTGTTTGACCAGGTTTATTTAAATTAACCTGGTGGTGGGTTTGGGTTGGGTATTGGGTTTGGTAAATGGGTAGGGTCGGGTTTTGGTGAGGTGTCAGCTGCTGGTTGGAGGGATGAAGTTTGTTGTCTGGCCAAAATGCCCCCCCCCCCCCAAGTTTCCTTCTTTCTTCATGTTGTAATAAACAGCAAGTAACCACAAATCCTTTTATAACAACTTTGGAAGTTTGTCACTTTTGGCACAAATACTTTCTCAAACTTAAAATAAGGACTTTAAATGCATAACTTGCATTATTCAAGGGCCTATCTTGTAATATCTTCAAACATGGAGGACCTTTGTTTTCAAATGATGATTTCTTCAAGGGCTTATCTTGCCAAATCTTCAAAAATGAGGGACCAATGTTGACAATCTTCAATTCATCAAGGACCATTTTGGAAATTCCTGATTCGGTCCGGTTCATTGTGCGGCTTCGTTTCCCGTGTTCGTTTTTGAATGATTCCTGTGATCTTTTTGTCTTTTCCTCAATATCCGTACCTAAAATACACAAGCAACAAACACGAGCATATATTTGGCAGTTTTAATGATATTTTATGCATTTTAAGCCTGATTTGGACGATGAGACTATGTATAAAAGCAGTCTCATCAAGTTGTTTTTTTTGTTATTTGATACGTTTGATTTTGTTATGGTTTCAAAGTTTTTCAAAAAGGTTTTTGAAAGTAGTTTTGATCCAAGGATTCAATGCTTTACCAGTTGAAGCCCTTAGATTCTAGGTGTTTAGATCCACTCACTAGCTTCCCAAGACCTTAGTTCTTGAGTGGTTAGCTTGGATTTTCATTGGAAAAGATTTTACAAGTGTTTGAAAGGTGGTTAATACCCTTTCTGTTTTGATATACCCCTGCTTGCTTATTACTAGTACTAACCCCTAACCAAAAGCCTTAAGCTCTTTCAGGCTTGATAACACCAAGCTTGTGAAGGGTTTTAAGCCTTTGGATAGGCTGTTTGCTGTTTTGTGTTGGAGATCCATTGATAAACCAATATCCGTTGTAGATCTGTGGTTCTTACTTGCATCCATTCCTTGTCCAAGAACCTTGGTCATTCTCTAGTTGTTGAGAGTGGTCCAAGGAGCATTGCTGACTCCCCATAGGAAGTAATTGGGGAGAGGTACACATTTCTTTGAGTTTCCCCTAAAATTTATTTGGTTTAAGTTCTGTTATGTGATTTTCCATGTGATTCTATGATTTTGTGTTTATTCTTTGAGTTTTATTTTAAACCTGTTAGTTGTCACCTAGTTGAGATATTTTAAGGATAAAATCAGTAGGTTATTTTTGGAAATATAAAGTTTTATTGAAAAAGGACTAAAACAAGTCTGTTTGGGATTTTAGGATCAAAAGGCCTTGTGGCCTTGTTCCCTTGGTTCTTAGGGTTTTTCTACTCTAAAAAAGTCATTTGTAAGTTGTTTTGGTCATTGGTTAAGTTTCATAAAATGGGGAAAAGGTTTTGCTAGTTTTTGAAAAATCTGTCATAAGAGGTTTGAAATTGGTCAAACATATCAGCAGCCATAAAATCTTTGTTTGTTTGATTTTTGGTTTGGGAAGAGTTTTTGTGGTGTACTATATGTGCTATATCTGTTTGTTAACTTTGGTGGCTTATTTAGTGAGCTAGGGCTTATAGAAGTTGGCTAAAGTGGTCATTTGCATCAGCAAAGTGACCACCTGTATTTTGCTTTGCCTTTGATTATTTCGTGCATGCCCTGCTATCTATTTGCTTGTTACTTGTTATTTTGCTGCTTGTGTACATGTTTTGATTGTTGGATTGCTTATTTGAATGCTGATAAGCTAATTGGCTTATTGGCTAATATTTGCCAAAACTGAAATCAAGTTGGCTGAATGGCCTCCTTGATTCAAAGGATTCAGCCTTGATTCCTTCACAAAAGTAGCTCAAAACAAGCTCATAAACAAGTCCTGGAAATTTGGTAACATTTGGTGCACTTTTACTTTTGGTCAAATAAGCTCAATTTGGCTTATTTTTCAGTTCTGCTTATTGGTATATGCAACAACTTAGTTTTTGTGATAGGTTTCATTTTCTCAGCTTATTATCATAACTGAAAGGTTTCAGCTTAATTGGTTATGGTTTTGCTAGAAAACTAGTTTATTTGGCTTTTTTAGTGTGCTTATTTGCTTCTACAGCTTATTTCACTTGGCTTTTTGGGATTTTTCTTGTTGATTATTCTTAGTTAAGCTATTTTTGAGCTTTTGCAAAAATAATCAGCTTTTGAAACCCTCTAGAACTCAAACCCGACTATTTTGTCGTTTTGTGAAAAAGTAAATTGCTTATTTCAGGCTTTTTCTGTTGAGCTTTTTCAAAATTTATTTTTACAATCTTCTTTATAATCACAAAAGAAGAATCTGTGTTTAATTAGAGCTTATGGCATCAGCTTATAGCATATTGGGCTTATTGGCCCAATAAGAATAAGCTGTGTGACATTAAGCAGTGATAAGCTCATTTTCAGCTTTTGGGCCTTTAGAGTTTTTTGTTTAAAATTAAATTTTAAGCTAGTCTGGTGAATTTGGGCTTATTTGGTTGAGTTTGATTTTTATTGGGCTAAAAAGCCCATTAAGGTGATTGTTTTTGTTTTTAGCCCATTTGGGGCCCAATAGGGGTATTTTGGTAATTTCAAATTAATTTTCTGTTTAATTAGGTTAACATAAACTAGTTTGCAAGTTTTTAGAGTTTTCTTTTTATAGTTTTTGAATTTTTAATATTATTTTAATATTTATTTTTAGTTTTTAATCATTTTAAATAGTTTTAATTGGTTTTAAATTTTACAAAAATAGTTTTTAGTTTAATTAAGTCATTTTAGAGTTTTACAAACTGAAAAATCTGTATTTCGGCTTTTTATTAATTTATTTGATTTTTAGGGCTTTAATTAGTATTAAAAAAATTAATTATTAAATAAATAAAAGGTTTGGAAAAGTTTTGATCATTTATAAACCCTAATTGGATTTTTAGGAATTTTTGATAATTTTTGGGAATTTTTAGTGCAAGTTTTTATTTTGTCTTTTTTACGGTTTATCATTTTGTCGTCGTAGTTTAATTTTCTTGTATCCGTCATTCTCTTTTCTCATCTTTTCTTTCTCAAAATATTAAGCCAAAATCATACATGTTTTTTACACACAATCAACCTCCTTGGGAAACGAACTTTCACATTTGGGTCATTAGTGCTTGATTTTCATTAACCGACACTTAATACTTATCGCATTTACGCCTTTTTCCTAAAGGGTGTAATTTACCATAATCAATTATGAATGTAGTTGAATGCCGACCATGTACTGATGCTAGCACTGGAACAATCACAACAAGGTGCTAGTGATGATCAATTGTGAATGTAGTTGAATGCCGACCATGTACTGATGCTAGCACTGGAACAATCACAACAAGGTGCTAGTGATGATGTATTGGTAAGCATTGAAGGGGTTGAAGAATGAAAAAGAAATGTAAAGATGAACGATGTAAAGAAAGAAGCCCTCCTTAGAACTTAGGCAGATACTAGGTCAACTCATCTTGAAGACGAAAGTATCATGGACCCAGTGATGCGATGCACAACCCCTCTCCGCCAACTCAAATATCTCTCAAAAGATATTTGTTTTAATGTCACGGAGTTCAACACATTATCTATTGGTTTATTCACTCCGAATAAATTGATATTAAAAAGGTGGCAATCCTCTCCAGCCTCCGATCACCAAAACAGAATGCAGTATTGAGTCTAGAGCCACGAGATCATCAAAAGTCTCATTAGGACACAAATTTAAAACAAGAAAAGATTTTTATGAGTCCTACGTACTATTCTCGTAATATTGCGAGAACATCCGAGTGATATGAAAATATCACAATGAAGATGGAAATCCTGCTTGAGCCAACATCAAACAAGCTCATGGTAGGTGACACGTACGTTTCTTTAAGAACCAATCTTTTGATAACTTGAAAGAAACGATGGTTTGACTCTTAATTTAGATTAAACTTGTTCCAGAGCCTCTACGCAAAATCTAAGTGATCTTGCATGAACACTCAGAGTAACACTCTTTAGAGTTCACAGTGAAGCGTGGAAATCCTTCTAGTGTCAACATCAAACAGCACTGCAGTAGGTGACAAGCAAGATTCTATCAGAATCAAGCTCGTGACAACTGGAAAGCAACGATGGTGAAAATCATAATTGAAATTCACTTGTTCCAGGTTCATGAATTGACGACTTCAATCATAAGGATATTTCTTATCCAAATGATTTACTCTTTATGTTCGCAATCAGTTTTGGACGGTCGAATAAAGAGAACAGGTTTAACCGCGAAATCTTATCAAGGAGATCTTTAATTAGAGCTACATGTCACAAGTACGATATTCATTGTTGTCCAACGATCTTCACCGACCGGAGGTAAAATGCTACCAAATCAGAATAAAATGTCAAAGCCATTTTATTCGTGTCTTATTATGTTGCTTCATTTGAAGACGGTGGCGTTGCGGTGTACCAGCTGAGGTCGTCCTCACATACTTATTCCTTCTGCATCAAATATTTCAGCAAATTCAAGAAAGTCTGACCTAAAAGTCTTCCGCTGTATCAACTATGAAACTTTCAAGAATTCAACAAAGGATAGGTATGTGGGACATGAAGTCACGAAGAAGCGAACATAACAAGAAGGCCAAGACTGCACGTGAAAGGCCAAAAAGAACATGCTCTAAGCCAAAGCCTGATGGTAATCAACACATATTCACAAAAATGAAGAAAATAAAAAAGAAGTAAAGAGAAAGTGGACTACGAGCACGAGAACGAAGATCTAACATGCTAGATTAGGACTTTGTAATTTGGTGTGACCTCCCTTTGGTGGGGATTGTTGGAAATACGTTTTTCGTATTTAGAAAGTCTCGATCACTCCAACAATATAGTTAAGGGCTCGTAGTGTAGTTTAATTATAGTTTATGTTAGCCTGACCCATGAGTATGTTCATGGGCCGGAGGCCCATGTCCACTAAGGGACTTAGGTATATAAACCCCTTTCCTCCATGGAAAGGGGTGTTGGTTGTTACATTTTACACATAATACATTTTAAATTTTCTTTCATCTATCTCTGTACTTTCTCTCTCTAGAAACATCAACCCTCTTGATAGTTCATAGATTACCAAGCTTCTATAGAAAAGAATGTCCATACTGAAGGACGAAATATTCGTACCTTATGTCCAGTGAAAGAGGAAAGATGAAAGGATGAAAAGTCCTAGTCCAACCTCACTATTGCTACATAAATAAGGGACATGTATGAGTTGTCTGATTACTGAGTATGTTACCGGTTCTTGTATCTTCTTAAACTGGTTTGATATGTTCTTGTCTTATTTTACTATTTTAAATGATACACACTATTATTCATGTATTTCATGTCTTCTAATTATGGATTATCTTGTATCCTTATATTATTATACTTGTAGTGTAATAATAAGTAACTTTCTAAAAATAGTAGGTTTCCAAAAATAGAAAGTTTCCAAAATAAAAAGTTTCCAAAAATAGGAAGTTTCCAAAAATTGATCAGTTACTAAAAATAGAAAGTTTTTAAAAATAGTAAGTTTCCTGAAATAGTAAGTTTTCATAATTAGAAATAAGCTGGATTAATAAGCTAAAAATATAAGCTAGTGTTTACTAGTTAAAAGTTATAAGTCATGGAATTAATAGTATAATTTGTTAATTAAATACTATATGTTATATCTGATTATTAATTAATAATGATAGTACATGTTTTATTAATTAATAACATATCATTGTTAATTAATAAACTATAGGTTATATAACATAATTAAGTCATGGTTTAATTAAATTAAGACTAGTATAATACTTAGGTTAACATGTTTTATTAACTTAATAAAATAACCAATGTCATGGAAATTATCAATTAATTATAAGTTCATGATTTAAATAATTAATAAATAAAAATATAGTCTAAATAAATAATAAAATATACTTAGGCTAAAATATGTATTAATCATTTAATAAATTAACCTAAGTCATGTTTTGATTAAATTAATTATTAAGTCATGAAATTAATTTAATTAACTTGTAAAAATAATTAGCAAAATATTCCGAGCCTGAAACCCGAGACAAATCCAAAACCCGAACACCAACCACCACCCACAGTCGGTTGTTGCGTAACCAACGGCGGCAGCCATGGCATCTGTTGCGCCGTAGCTGGCCCCTGCCGAGACCAAGTTTCCCACCGGCATGCAGCCGGTGGTACCCCCTGCTTGCCTCGCGTCCCCTTGTTCGAGCAACATAGCCATCGGCATAAGCTGGTGGTTCCCGTCGTGTAAAAAAACACACCGAACCCCATGAGGGGACTTGGTTGTGGATGCAAGGGGTGCACCGAGAGCTTTAGCTCTCGGTTGGGGTTGCCGAACCAAAAACCAAACCAAACGAAACCCTTTACTTGTTTTAGTTTAATCCATAACATGTTTTTATTAATTATTTTAAGATCAAAACCCACGTGTTCATAAATAATAAAAGAATTAAAAAGTGATGAAGGTTTGATGATTTTACCCAATGCGTGATTGAAAAGAAAAGAACACGAACACGAACACCCAATATACCAAAGATCAAAATCAACAACGGTCTCTCCTTTTCCTCGTAGTGTTGCCACGACTATAGTCTCCAATGGGGCTAGGGTTTTATCTTTTTTGTAATAATTCTGTAATAGGTTTTCCTGTGTTTTTACATTTCCTAGTTAACTCCAAAATTGGCTTGGGCCCCCTTTCACTTTGGTTTTCGCGGACACAAGACCCAACAAGGCCAACCGGGACTTGTTCATGTTAACTTATTATACGTGTTTATTTGTATGTTTAAATATTCGTGTTAATTCGTGTTTAAATATTCTTGTTAGTTACACTTCGTGTCTGTCGTGTTCAAACATTCGTGTTTTAATTATTATACGTAATAATTATGGTGTATTTAAATGTCCGTGATTATAATTATTATACAAATAATTATTTATCGTGCATAATCACATACGTAGTTTCTCTTAATTAATATTCGTGACACGTGTACATAACATAATTGGAATGTTTTAATTGGTTCGTATGTTTACGTAGTGTACTGTTCATGGTATTTATATGCGGGTTTTACATAGTAAGTTTCCAAAAAATAGAAAGTTTCCATATTTAGAAATAAGCTTGATTAATAAGTATAAAATATAAGCTATGGTTTTAATAAGCATAAAATATAGTAGACATGATTATATAGTAAAGTTTATTAAATAAATACTTTAAGCTAAAAATAATAATTATTAATTAATAATAAAATGCATGATTTTACTTGGGATTATTAATTAATAAAATGACATGATTAATTTAATAAAAATTTACATTAGCTTGATAATTATATAAATAAATTAAAGTTGGATTATTAATTTAATTACGTAAGTATATAATTAGGTTAATTTCATGATTAATTATATTCGTTAATTATAACCTAAGTTTCATAGTCAATTTAATTATAACTTGTATTTAATAATTAAATTAACAACTTAACTAGCAAACATATTTATGTGTACTCGAGCCTACCAAGACTCCCATGTTTCGGTCGCACAAAAAAACAACAAACTATAAAAAACAAGAAAAATTGTTATGCCCAATATATGTTTTCTAACTCTGTCAAATATCTATGCACATTTTTGTCCAATATCCATTTTACTAGTTCTATCCAACAAACTAATGCAGTGTCATCCAATATATGTCTCTTTTTCCTATGTAACAAAACCTTACCCCTCGACTAAGCAGAGTTCCTGCTACCGTTTAGTTTTTACCCACCGGGAGTCTGGGAACTCTCGGTTGCCACTAATTACAACCTAACGCACCCACTGGGGTATTTCGGCTTGTGGCTGCAACACCAAAACACACGCCGTCCCATAGTGGGTTGCGGCTGTGTGCTCCGAAACACCACCAAGACCATTATTGGTCTCGGTTTTGTCGGGAATAAAATAAAAGCCAAGACACTTACACGCTGACAAGAGGAAATTGGATGTTGATAGGAAGAAATCAAGCGTTGTCAAGTCAAGCTTTGACAAGAAGAAGTCAAGCGTTGATAAGAAGAAGTCAAGCACTGATAGGATACTTACTCTACACGTTTTATGTCTCTAGTAAAGATATATTCGACAATGTATTTCTTATGTTTATCTTTACCTAAAATAGCTGATACGTAGACTCTTGTACAGGGTTCCTTAATCTATAAAAGGAGGCCTTTAGGTTTATTACAATATATGTTTTTTACACTTTCATTGTATGCAAGTTCGATTAATCAATCAAAGTTAATGTTTGGTTTATCATGTTTGTGTGTTCTTGTTTAAGTATTGATTCCGCATAATACTTAAATTGTTTCATATACAACAAAGTTTCTCTAACTGTTTAACTTGATTTATTCTCGTTTACACAAGCTAAATCGATCTAAGTTTGGGATCAACAAGTGGTGTCAGAGCTTGTTGAGGAACTTTGATCTAAAGAACACAAAACCCTAAAAACCCTAAATTACCAAAAACCCTAATATTTCAAGAAACCCTAAAAACCAGACAACATGTCTAATCCAAAAGAATAATGCACAACGTAACTCAAATCGAGATGAGTACTTGTTCAATGGTTGCATCACTAATGTGAACATTAGGAAGAAGCAAGAACAGATAGATAACTTCGATACATGTAGGATTTAGCAATCAAAGGTAGTCTTTTCATTAATCACAAACAAGTCAAAATTGTACCGTAACACATTACGTGTCACTATGTCATACAATTCCAAAAACTCATCCTACCAACTGATGTCTCAGTTAAGTTAGGGATTTTTAAAAGATACCACAATGAATACTAATCTACAAGAGTCATTAGGTGTTCCACCTGTCCTAGAAGATCCATCGGTCTCAATTCAGAAGAAGATTTCATCAATTTATTTCTTGGACACTGGGCATCCTCGTCATTGGACAATGGCCTAGAAACAACCATTTACACGAATCAACAATCAATTAAAACCTTATAATTCAATCACATAACTTAACTACTTCCTCTTAACAACCTCATATTCCATACGAGTTAAATTTTACTTAATTCATGTTTTCAATCAACTTATACTCAATGTGATATCCTACTTCATTCTCCAATACTTTCAACCTTATTCTTAGACCTTCAAAGTGCAATAAAAGCTCTATATGAACAACACTTAATTTCCAATCCTATAGCTCTTACAACAATAGTTATCAAATGAGTCACTAGTATGAAATGACTCACACATTCAATTAGACTTCTCGGAAAGGTATTAGTGGCATGAGGCTTTTGGGTAAAGGCTCTAATGACAGCCTCAAGTACAACATTCACCCTTTCGATTTCAAATTTAAGAATTTGGTGACAATGAATCAGATGACATCTTTCTAGGTGGTAACATTTTGTCAAACTCCACTCTATAAGGAAAGATCGTCATGACATTGATATCAGATTTAATCTTGCCAATTATTCTTCAATATCATAATCATCTAATACCAACATTTCTACGAATATCAACCATTTGTTGGGATCATAAATATCTACAACTTGGTTTAGATCTAGAAGAGCTAGAATTCCTACGGGAATAGCTTCGATTAATTCGCTAGGGGAGTTAGGGTTCCTTGTGACAATCTACGTCGTATAAATACCTCATATAGATATAAAAATAATCATCAAACAATCATGTAATCAAATTACATCATATATGTAACACCCCCAAATTTATACAACTCAATACAGCGGAAGACTAGTTGGTGTTACGGGATAGCACACATTACTCACATCATAGACAACGCATAAAAATCGCGTCGTTTTATAATAAAAGCATTTCCATTCATAAATATCAAAGTTACATCGGTCCCAAGTCATTACATTTTATACAAAAGTTTTACAAGTGTTTGAATGGAAAAGTATTGTTTAAGTGTGGGCCATGAATTCTTGTCGTCTTCCCGAGAATTACCTTCAAGTACCTGAGATAAGACATGTTAAAATAAAAGGTCAGCGATAACGCCGAGTGAATTCATAGAGTTTAATAAAATCCATCAATATAATATCAGTATAAGATTTTTACTGAAAATCATTTTTATAGGCCATAGAATAGCCAAAGTCATTTTATACAAATCCTTTATCGAAAAATCATAATATAGGCATTTTCCTTAAAAATCATTATACGAATCATTGTCGTTAAAAACACCATACAATACATTTTGCAACGTTGTATAGATTAAATAAAATCGTTATATGAATATGGTTATAAAAAAGCCTTAAAAATCATTATACGAGCCAATGTCGTAAAAACGTCATACAATACGTCTTACGACGTTGTATGAAAATAAAAACCGTTATATGAGTATGGTTATGAAAACCAAAACACAAACATAATATCAATAGTATGACCCAGTATTGCTAGTCAGGCAATACATCGTAATTCTGAGCGTCTAGTATTATTTCGTTAGTTTTTGGATTATTATAAGCCGCATGACATTGTTACCTTACTAAACCAAAACGGGTAGCTAACCCGATACCAATTTTTCCCATCTAAAGTAGCGTGATCGTCCCCAAATAGTACTATTAAATGCATAAGCGTCTACCAACTCCCGGTAGTTCACAATTCATGCTAATGGGACTTTTAGTGACATAACCTAACTTTAATAATCCATTTTATTTCATCTATCGGGTCCGTTAATCATTTATCGGGTCATACAATCGGGTCATTCAATCATTCCGGTCCAAAATCAATAAACAAACAATCGGGACAAATGGTGTCCTATTTTATAAAAACTAACATGTTATCTCCCTCGCGGGTTTATAAAACATTTATAAAAACATTTAAAAGAGTGCGAGGCTATGAACTCACGTTGATGTGGGAAGACGATTATCGGCGATTTGGATGTACGGTACGTGCTTCAATCACGGAAACCTAGACAAATAACAATCGGTCTTAGACGTTTGTCCAATGACTTTATAAAAATAACAATTATGTATACATATGATGATTATATATATATGATGATCAAGTGGGTTTACATATTCTCGTTTACTCATTTTAGTGTTATATGTCGATAACTTTTATACTAGTTTACTAGTTTTACCCATTTACGTGTTTTATGCCCAATAAACTTATTATAAGTTCCTTAACTTCTTTTAATCCTTGTTATACTTATTTTATCAGTATGTATACTTTCCATGTTAGGCCCAAATGGGTTAAGCCCAATAATTTCTTTTTACAAGTTTATATCTTATTTAGTCCAATTATTAGTCCAAGTATTAGTCCAATATGTTTACTTAGCTCGTTAATGTCCGTATGCCCTAAAGTTCGGGTTTTATCGGTTTTTACTTGTTATACATGTCTATATATCAGTATATAAGTTTTATAAAGTTTTCATTAGACGGGTCCAACCATCTAAGTTTTATTTAACAAAAACGTTAATTTTACGGCAATAACCGAAAAAGTCGTAAAAATCATGTTTATAGTTTTATATCTTATAAAACATAACAAGTTACCATTTTTATAAAATGTAAAATTATTTAACCTTTTACATATTTATATAAATAGAATTCATGAGTTAGTGGGTTTTAATTTATATTTTATACTATTAAAATTTGAGTGCTTATATAATAGTATTATTCTTTAATTTCCAAAATCTGATTTTTATCTTCACTTTCACGAAAATTGCCATATCTTGAGTTCTATATGGAGATAGAAGCTTAAAGTTTTATCACATAAACTACATGATATGTGTTACATTTAACTCTTCTATATCTACTGTTGAATCATCTTCTAAATATTTTCTAAAAATCGTCCAAAACAGTAACCTCAGATTTATACCTTAAACTTGTTTTGATCATATCTCACTCATTACAATGATTCTATTGCATGGCCAACTCTCACATGTGTACAAGACATTTAGCTTACTGTAAATGGATTCTACTTCATCATTTCATCAGTTCATAACATGTTTCTTTACTGTTTTATACAGCCATGTAAATTAATCAAGATTTTAACCTTGTTTCTTATAGTTTTTCACCTTTTTAATCATATATATC
The DNA here is from genome assembly GCA_025667525.1 of Glebionis coronaria. NCBI lineage: Eukaryota > Viridiplantae > Streptophyta > Magnoliopsida > Asterales > Asteraceae > Glebionis > Glebionis coronaria. The sequence continues at coordinate 324,716 of JANFOE010000518.1, forward strand.
AACACCAAATCCCCACATAACATTTTTATCATCATATAATCATAATATACATATACAATAGGAAATAAAATACATGTTTACATAATCAAAATAACAAGAAGATGAGGAGGACAATCTTTATACCACCATGATGATGTAGGTTGATCAAAACATAGATTTTTGATGGAGAAACTTGTGATGCACCAAGACCATCTTCATGACCACCAATCTTCCTAATCTCCTTGTGGAAAATCAGCCCCAAGACACCATGAATACTCCTCCATGGATGTTATAATCACCACCATTCAAGAGAGCTTCAAGAGGGCTTCAACATATGTGTAAATAACACATGATTTTGTGGTTGGAATTGATCAAGTGAAGGTGTTTTGTGGTGATATGGTGGACGACAAACATGGAGTCAAGAGAGAGAGAGAAGTGGTTTTGCATGGATGGAAATGAGGAGAGTGGTATGAGTTGTAGCTAGTTTTGTGTAGTGGAATGCTTACAATGTAAGGTAAGCCATGTGTTTAGCTAAATTTTTAAGGTTATGACACATCATAGATGTGTTGTAGCAACATGTTGGCCGGTTTTGGGGGTGGGACAAGTGTCCCACTTGTCTCATCCCCATTTATTTACGGGTACTCCTCGATTCTAGTTTCCTCGATTTGCGTTCCCTCGGGTCGTTTTACGAAAAACGTTTTTATAAATTATGAATCAACGTCACAAAACGAATCCAATAAAAATTGTCTCATCAAAAACGGAGTTCGAAAACGTAAATACGTAATCCTAAGGTTTCCGGTTTAGTCGTAAAGGACGTTAAAATAAAATTGCAAGTCCTAGTCTCTTCTCGTAAATTTGTGAGTTTATGAACCAACACAAATTTAAAACTCCAAAATAATATTCACAGATAAATTTATTTTCTGAAATGTCGGACTGTCACCAAAGACGGTGTATGTAAACGTAAGCACGTAACGTAGAATCCTCCGGTTTAAACGTAGTCGATGCTTAAGACGTAAATCCAAATTTATTCCCAAAAATAAGTGAGTTCATATTGTAACATTAAAATAATATTTTCAAATAATATTTGAGAATAAAATATCAATCGTAAATTGACGGATTGTCACAGCATTTACCCCTAAACAGGATCTTTGTCCTCAAAGATCATCTTACCTTACTACTCGCTTCTTATAGAGTTAAATCCATGTGGGTATTTCCTCCACATTCGGTCTTTTCTCATAAGTACAATTCGTTACAATGCGCGAGTTTCATCAAACATAACTACGGGAATAAGATCAGGCTAAATGTTGACTTACTTTCTCTATCCATGATGTTCACGGGTTTCTGATGAATGCAACTTTTCGCTGATCTAAGCTCTACTAAGAATAATCAGAATTTCACTTGATAGATATTCCATCAAGTTCGATTTACGAAACATAATTCACGCGGTTCTTGAAGTCCTAGGGTAGATCTAGCTTATATGCCTTTCAATCCCAACTTTTACATCATTTCAATGGTCCCATACAACGGGGACTTATATCCCATGATTTGTCAGATCATGAATTCATTTTTCCAAGGTTAAAAATTGTGGCATAACTTCGCTACCCATTTGGCACTCTAAGATCTACATTTCACATTCACATAACCTCTTGCCCACTACCGGCAGTCAATAATCAAATCCTAATTTCAATAATCATTTCAGATCTCGCGGGTCGGATATTTTGTAATGTTAGGTTTGCCATCATAGGGAACCTTAAATCTAAAAGACATGTCCAACTCACAATGGGTGTTTGTCGGGTGTCTTCATATCAACTCCTGCTTACAAATGCTCTAAGATTTAGATCCTAACAAGATTCGATCTCAATCCTAACACGATGATTATCAATGATAATCTTTCCAATGGAAAACGATTATACGGTCTATTACCAAAGGTCATTCATTCAAACATAAAATAGCACTTATATTACTTTGTATCGTTACTTTACCTCGTCCCTTCGATTGGGGTGGTACATAGTACTCTCATCAAGGTTCGTTCTCAAAGATTTCTGAGCAAATCTCTAGAAATTTGATGCGAAGCGAGGATCTTGATATAGATGTTCGATACAGGCACACTATGTTTACATAACTCTTTTGCATTTATCATTAACGGGAATGATATTAGCAGATTTGGTCAGTCTGTCGACGATGACCCAAATCGAATCCAATTCAGATGATGACCTTTGCAATAGCTAAACGTTTACTAATGTATGAGGCGATGTATGCCTTCATAATTTTTCATTAGTACAACTTCATCAGACAAAGATACTTTTAGTCATAAATGACATAAATAGAATACTTATACTTACAAATTCCAACATAACTCTATCTCACAATCTCCATATTTAGGCAACCACAAGTGGCCTTTAAAATATTTAACACTATTGGATCCTTTATTTTAATGGTTCACATTAGACGCGAACCCCATTTATTATCTATATTATCTCTTTTTACAATCGTCGGCTATTTTTATATTGTTCGGCAATTTATTTTGCACCTTCATTATTATGGAGCATGTCCTAATTGGTTCTTTATCCTTTTTATATAATATGACAGTATCTATATTCACTTCTCATGATGATGTAATTATCATGTCCACAATTCAATCAGATATTCTTTCTATATTATGCGTCAGTAATTACGTTCACTTTCTCCTGATGAAATAAATATCATAACTGTATTTATTCAAAATTCTTTCTTCATATCTTTTATGTTTCAGTTTCGTCTCAACTATCAATTTTTATTAGTTTTTCTCAATCCGGCGTCTAAAGCGTCGATAATTATTATAATTAATTAAATAATTATTAGTTAATTTTTATGAAGCGTAAACGTAAAAGTTTTAAATTTCTTAGTTTGTCCAAGTATATTAAAATGTTCAAAATAAATTTGAATTTAATTAACAAAATTTTCAGTTGATTTATCGAAAATAATTAATAAGATTCGTAAATGTTCGAGAAAACTTTGTTTATATTTTGGTCAAAATTTTCTTAGTTGAAAAGAAAAATGTATCGTTTCAAAATTCAAGTCATGGTTTAAATGATTTTCTCAATCCTTCTTAAGTTGTCTTGAGGTATACACAAACATTTACCCCTAAACAGAAGTTTAGTTAAATGGTTTGTGTATAAGGGAATAATCCCTTAAAATCCTTTGTTAAAACATTTGTCAAAACATATTTCCATTTCGTTTTGGTAAAATCCAAAGTCTTAAAAGGGCTCTTAATTTTTGAAGAGTCAATTTATATTCCATTATCTATTAATCACATGGTTAAATCATGTAAATGATTTAGTCTTTAATCTCCTATTAATTATTCAAGGTACAGGTTTTCATTGTTTAGCCAATTCAGGGCAATTTATAACTAATTATTAACTCATTATTATTCTTATATACAAACAATTAGTCCTTAATGATCTCAAGTATGAATTTATCAAATTACAGCCTACACACGTGATTCACAAAATTTATGAATGCTACATGTGTATTAGTCAATCCAAATGACATCACGTGAAACTCATAATGTTCATTACAAGCACCGGATGTAGTGATTGGAATAGATAATCTCTTTCGCAGATGCGAAGTTGATGATAACCATGCTATAGATCAAATCTTTAAAACATACGCTAAAACCTTGTAAATGATCAAACAAATCTTCCATTTCGAGTTATGGATATCGTTTTCGATTGTCAATTTACTCAATTCACAGTAATCTATACATATAAGTAATGATAACACCATAGCTCTTCAGGATGACATGCTTGGTATAATAAAATCTTTCTCCGACAACTCTCTCAGTTGTACGGTAATTCCTTTAATTTAGATGGTGCTGACGTACAGTGCACATGCCACAGGTGTAGCACCGGGAATATAATCAATACTAATTTCAACTTGCCTAAATGACAAAGGTCTAGGTAATTCATCAACAAATACTTCCTAAGGTTTCAGATAACAGAAACATCTTTTAATAAATTCATATTAAGTTCCTTCTAGATTATAATATCTATGACTAATTTACAACCATTCACAGTATAATTTCCAAGTCTAAATACAGGATATGGTCATCCATCAAGAATTATTTAGTTCACTTTTGATAATCAACATCTTATCATTTAGGGGAATTCTACTCGAGTTCCCATCAATTAGGACAATGTCGTCATGTCATAATCAATCAATCCGTTCTACTGGCACTACCAACTTTTCAGTTTCATTGTCGTAGATAAGATGTGAACTTCTCAAAAGACTACTAATAATTCATAATCCTTCACAAATTCAGGGATATATGGAGACACAACTACTATTAAAAGAGCAAGGTCAACGCATAATCTACGCGATAGAATTTAAAATCACATACAGACGAAAACATTTAACGAATATGAATACATCCCATGTTTTCAGAATTTGAGTACGCATTCGAAAGCTCATCGGATCGTTACCCAGGTCAATCAAATGAAATCAAATCATAAGGAATGATAAGAACGTCAATACATCCAGTCGGGTATCAACACTCGGTAATCAGATACTTTTCCTAAGAATCTCACTACGGGAGAATTGGACAAGAAAGAATTGTCAATTGTCAAATAAGACAATTTCCACAGATGAGTAAATTTAACTCAGAAGAATAGATGATACAGGCACATATGTAGGTGTCCCTAACACTATGTCCTTATTTTTCACTTCTTGCAGATCTCATAAATTTTAATCCTTCACAATCTTCAAAGAAAATTTAGTGTTTATTAACCAGTTTTATGGTGACTACTAATCAGCCTTGCATAGTCCATTCCAACGTGTATGTAGGCGCGCAACTATATACAATTTCAAGATTAACGATGCAATACTCAGTTCGTCAAAATTTTATCATCATGTTTATAATAAAAACATTTTCTTGCTTAATTCTTAAATAAGAATCAAAATAAATTTTCAAAGATTTCTTTTGTTATGAAAAACAGATAAGTTTTCCAAGGCGTTTTATAAAAAACTTCATTTTGATAACAATCACTTATAAATCTTACTTTGAATAATCCTTATAGTGATGAAAATTCAATTTCCTCAAAGGATACCGTTTTAACTTTATAAAAATAATGTGTGATCTGCAAAAGAGTGATGAAGAGTTGTTCACCGAGAACTAACTACAATATGATAAGAAATGAGCTTAGCCAATTAATCATGAGGTTCATGACCTCGATGGCACTCAGGAATACAAAGAGAATAATCCACAACGTAACTCAATTTGAGATGAGTACTTGTTCAATGGTTTCATCACTAATGTGAACATTAGGACGAAGCAATAATAGGATAGATAACATCGATACATGTAGAATTTAGCAATCAAAGGTAATCTTTTTATTAATCAAAAACAAGTCAAAATTGTACCGTAACACATTACGTGTCACTATGTCATACAATTCTCGGAACTTATCCTACCAACTGATATCTCAGTTAAGTTAGGGATTTTTAAAAAATACCACAATGAATACTAATCTACAAGAGTCATTAGGTGTCCTGCCTGTCCCGGAAGATCCATCGGTCCCAATTCAGAAGAAGATTTCTTCAATTTATTTCTTGGACACTGGGCATCCTCGTCATTGGACAATGGCTTAGGAACAACCCTTAACACGAATCAACAATCAATTAATACCTTATAATTCAATCACAGAACTTAACGACTTCCTCTTAACAATCTCATATTCCATACAAGTTAAATTTCACATTATTCAAATTTTAACCAATTTTATACTCAATGCGATATCCTATCTCATTTTCCAATACTTTCAACCTTATTCTTCGGCCTTGTAAAGGCAATACAATCTCAATATAAATCAACACTTAATTTCCAATCCTTTTAGCTCTTATAACAACAATTATCAAATGAGTCATTAATATGAAATGACTTGATCATTCAACTAGACTTCTCGGAAAGGTATTAGTGGCATGAGGCTTTTGGGTAATGGTTCCAATGACAGCCTCAAGTGCAACATTCACCCTTTCGATTTCAAATTTAAGAATTGGATGACAACGAATCAGATGACATCTTTCTAGGTGGTAACATTTTGTCGAACTCCGCTCTATAAGAAAAGATCGTCATGACATCGATATCAGATTTAATCTCGCCAATCCTTTTTCAATATCACAATCAACTAATATCTACATTTCTACGAATATCAACCATTTGTTGGGATCACAAATATCCACAACTTGGTTTAGATCTAGGATAGCTAGAATTCCTATGAGAATAGCTTCGATTAATTTACTAGGGGATTTAGGGTACATTGTGACAATCTACGTCGTATAAATACCTCGTATAAATATCAAAATAATCATCAAACAATCATGTAATAAAATTACATCATATATATATAATCTAAGTTATATATATTAAAATAACACTTCTCAGTCTGGCCTTGTCGGTAACTCGGGAATTCTTCGGCACCATTATTGTCAAAAGATTTTTAGACATTTTTAGAAAAATGTTTATAATTAAAAAGATTTTGAAATGTTTTATTCAAAACCTTGGTTTTAAAAATCTTTCGTTCTCTATAACGAGAGCACTGGTACCAAACTGTAACACCCCCAAATTTATACAACTCAATACAGCGGAAGACTAATTGGTGTTACGGGATAGCACATTACTCACATCATAGACAACGCATAAAAATCGCGTCGTTTTATAATAAAAGCATTTCCATTCATAAATATCAAAGTTACATCGGTCCCAAGTCATTACATTTTATACAAAAGTTTTACAAGTGTTCGAATGGAAAAATATTGTTTAAGTGCGGGCCATGAATTCTTGTCGTCTTCCCGAGAATTACCTTCAAGTACCTGAGATAAGACATGTTAAAATAAAAGGTCAGCGATAACGCCGAGTGAATTCATAGAGTTTAATAAAATCCATCAATATAATATCAGTATAAGATTTTTACTGAAAATCATTTTTATAGGCCATAGAATAGCCAAAGTCATTTTATACAAATCCTTTATCGAAAAATCATAATATAGGCATTTGCCTTAAAAATCATTATACGAATCATTGTCGTTAAAAACACCATACAATACATTTTGCAACGTTGTATAGAGTAAATAAAATCGTTATATGAATATGGTTATAAAAAAGCCTTAAAAATCATTATACGAGCCAATGTCGTAAAAACGTCATACAATACGTCTTACGACGTTGTATGAAAATAAAAACCGTTATATGAGTATGGTTATGAAAACCAAAACACAAACATAATATCAATAGTATGACCCAGTATTGCTAGTCAGGCAATACATCGTAATTCTGAGCGTCTAGTATTATTTCGTTAGTTTTTGGATTATTATAAGCCGCATGACATTGTTACCTTACTAAACCAAAACGGGTAGCTAACCCGATACCAATTTTTCCCATCTAAAGTAGCGTGTCGTCACAAAGGTCACGCTATGGAAATCTTCTCATACATAAATTCGCTTACCAATAAATGTGGCACGACGGGGATCAACCGTCAAGGCGCGAACTGGGGTGATCGTCCCCAAATAGTACTATTAAATGCATAGGCGTCTACCAACTCGCGGTAGTTCACAATTCATGCTAATGGGACTTTTAGTGACATAACCTAACTTTAATAATCCATTTTATTTCATCTATCGGGTCCGTTAATCATTTATCGGGTCATACAATCGGGTCATTCAATCATTCGGGTCCAAAATCAATAAACAAACAATTGGGACAAATGGTGTCCTATTTTATAAAAACTAACATTTTATCTCGCTCGCGGGTTTATAAAACATTTATAAAAACATTTAAAAGAGTGCGAGGCTATGAACTCACGTTGATGTGGGAAGACGATTATCGGCGATTTGGATGTACGGTACGTGCTTCAATCACGGAAACCTAGACAAATAAAAATCGGTCTTAGACGTTTGTCCAATGACTTTATAAAAATAACAATTATGTATACATATGATGATTATATATATATGATGATCAAGTGGGTTTACATATTCTCGTTTACTCATTTTAGTGTTATATGTCGATAACTTTTATATTAGTTTACTAGTTTTATCCATTTACGTGTTTTATGCCCAATAAACTTATTATAAGTTCCTTAACTTGTTTTAATCCTTGTTATACTTATTTTATCAGTATGTATACTTTCCATGTTGGGCCCAAATGGGTTAAGCCCAATAATTTCTTTTTACAAGTTTATATCTTATTTAGTCCAATTATTAGTCCAAGTATTAGTCCAATATGTTTACTTAGCTCGTTAATGTCCGTATGCCCTAAAGTTCGGGTTTTATCGGTTTTTACTTGTTATACATGTCTATATATCAGTATATAAGTTTTATAAAGTTTTCATTAGACGGGTCCAACCATCTAAGTTTTATTTAACAAAAACGTTAATTTTACGGCAATAGCCGAAAAAGTCGTAAAAATCATGTTTATAGTTTTATATCTTATAAAACATAACAAGTTACCATTTTTATAAAATGTACACTTATTTAACGTTTTACATATTTATATAAATTGAATTCATGAGTTAGTGGGTTTTAATTTATATTTTATACTATTAAAATTTGAGTGCTTATATAATAGTATTATTCTTTAATTTCCAAAATCTGATTTTTATCTTCACTTTCACCAAAATTGCTATATCTTGAGTTCTATATGGAGATAGAAGCTCAAATTTTTATCACATAAACTACATGATATGTGTTACATTTAACTCTTCTATAGCTACTGTTGAATCATCTTCTAAATATTTTCTAAAAATCGTCCAAAACAGTAACCTCAGATTTATACCTTAAACTTGTTTTGATCATATCTCACTCATTACAATGATTCCATTGCATGGCCAACTCTCACATGTGTACAAGACATTTAGATTACTGTAAATGGATTCTACCTCATCATTTCATCAGTTCATAACATGTTTCTTTACTGTTTTATACAGCCATGTAAATTAATCAAGATTTTAACCTTGTTTCTTATAGTTTTTCATCTTTTTAATCATATTTATCAACACCAAATCCCCACATAACATTTTTATCATCATATAATCATCATATACATATACAGTAGGAAATAAAATACATGTTTACATAATCAAAATAACAAGAAGATGAGGAGGACAATCTTTATACCACCATGATGATGTAGGTTGATCAAAACATGGATTTTTGATGGAGAAACTTGTGATGCACCAAGATCATCTTCATGACCACCAATATTCCTAATCTCCTTGTGGAAAATCAGCCCCAAGACACCATGAATACTCCTCCATGGATGTTATAATCACCACCATTCAAGAGAGCTTCAAGAGGGCTTCAACATATGTGTAAATAACACATGATTTTGTGGTTGGAATTGATCAAGTGAAGGTGTTTTGTGGTGATATGGTGGACGGCAAACATGGAGTCAAGAGAGAGAGAGAGAGAAGTGGTTTTGCATGGATGGAAATGAGGAGAGTGGTATGAGTTGTAGCTAGTTTTGTGTAGTGGAATGCTTACAATGTAAGCTAAGCCATGTGTTTAGCTAAATTGTTAAGGTTATGACACATCATAGATGTATTGTAGCAACATGTTGGCCGGTTTTGGGGGTGGGACAGGTGTCCCACTTGTCTCATCACCATTTATTTACGGGTACTCCTCGATTCTAGTTTCCTCGATTTGCGTGCCCTCGGGTCGTTTTACGAAAAACGTTTTTATAAATTATGAATCAACGTCACAAAACGAATCCAATAAAAATTGTCTCATCAAAAACGGAGTTCGAAAACGTAAATACGTAATCCTAAGGTTTCCGGGTTAGTCGTAAAGGACGTTAAAATAAAATTGCAAGTCCTAGTCTCTTCTCGTAAATTTGTGAGTTCATGAACCAACACAAATTTAAAACTCCAAAATAATATTCACAGATAAATTTATTTTCTGAAATGTCGGACTGTCACCAAAGACGGTGTATGTAAACGTAAGCACGTAACGTAGAATCCTCCGGTTTAAACGTAGTCGATGCTACTTCAAGACGTAAATCCAAATTTCTTCCCAAAAATAAGTGAGTTCATATTGTAACATTAAAATAATATTTTCAAATAATATTTGAGAATAAAATATCGATCGTAAATTGACGGATTGTCACAATATATATATAATCCAAGTTATATATATATATATATATATATATATATATATATATATATATATATATATATATATATATATATATATATATATATATATATATATATATATATATATATATATATATATATATATATATATATATATATATATATATATATATATATATATATATATATATATATATATATATATATATATATATATATATATATATATATATATATATATATATTAAAATAACACTTCTCAGTCTGGCCTTGTCGGTAACTCGGGAATTCTTTCGGCACTGTTATAGTCAAAAGATTTTTAGACATTTTTTTAGAAAAATGTTTATAGTTAAAAGATTTTGAAATGTTTTATTCAAAACCTTGGTTTTAAAAATCTTTCGTTCTCTATAACGAGAGCTCTGGTACCAAACTATAACACCCCCAAATATACATAATTCGATACAGCGGAAGACTCGTTGGTGTTACGGGATAATAAATTACTCACATCATAGACAACGCTTAAAAATCGCGTCGTTTAAAGCATTTCCATTCATAAATATCAAATTTACATAGGTCCCAAGTCATATTATTTCCTACAAATTTTACAAAGCATTTGAATGGAAATTATTATTTAAGTGCGGGGCATGAATTCTTTTTGTCTTCCCGAGAATTACCTTCAAGTACCTGAGATAAAACATGTTAAAAGAAAAGTTCAACGATAACGCCGAGTGAATTCATAGAGTTTAATAAAATCCATCAATAAAACATCGGTATAAAATTATTACCGAAAATCATTTTGTACAAATCTTTGTAATAGGCCATAAAATAGCCAAAGTCATTTTATACAAATCCTTATAAAAAAATCATAATATAGGCTTTTGCCTTCAAAATCATCATACGAACCATTGTCATAAAAACATCATACAATATGAATATGGTTATGTAAAACCAAAACACGAACATAAAATCAATAATAATACCTCGTATTGCTAGTCAGGCAATTCATTGTAACTCAATGCGTATAGCAGTATTTCGTTATTTAGATTATTATAAGCCGCATGACATTGTTACCTTAATACAACAAACAACGGGTAGCTAACCCGAAACTCAATTTTCCCATCTAAGTTAGCGTGTCGTCACAAAAATCACGCTATGGAAATCTTCTCATACATAAATTTGCTTACCAATCAATGTGGCACGACGGGGATCAACCGTCAAGGCGCGAACTGGGGTGATCGTCCCTAAATAGTACTATTATATGCATAAGCGTCTACCAAATCCCGGTAGTTCACAATTCATGCTAATGGGACTTTTAGTGACATAACCTAACTTTGATAGTCCATTTTGTTTCATACATCGGGTAATATAATCATTCGTCGGGTCATACAATCATTCGGGTCCAAATCAATAAACAAACAATCGGGACAAATAGTGTCCTATTTTATCAAAACTAACATGTTATCTCCCTCGAGGGTTTATAAAACAATTCATAAAAACATTTAAAAGAGTGCGACGCTATGAACTCACGTAGATGTGGGAAAGCGGGTTATCGGCAATTCGGATATACGGTACATGCTTCAATCACGGAAACCTAGATAAATAATACTCGTCTTAGACTTTTGTCCAATGACTTTATAAAAATAACAATTATGTATACATATGATGATGTTATATATATATGATGATGATCAATTGGGTTTATACATTCTCATTCACTCATTTTAGAGTTATGCATTGGTAATTTTTATACTAGTTTACTAGTTTTACTTATTTACATGTTTTAGGCCCAATAAGCCTATTATAAGCCCAATACCTTATATTAGTCCATTTTACACTTTTATTATCAGTATTATAATTTACATGTTGGGCCCAAGTGGGTTAAGCCCAATAAGTAAATTTATAAGTTTTTAGCCCATTTAGTTGGATTAATAGTCCAATAATGCTAACTTAGCCCGTTAATGCCCGTATGTTATATAGTTTGGGTTTTATCGGTTTTTACTTGTATTAGTTACTTATATATCAGTATATGAATTTTAAAAAGTTTACATTAGACGGGCCCGATCGTCTAAGTTTTAATTGACGAAAAACGTTAATTTTACGGTATTAGCCGAAAAGACGTAAAAATCATGTTTATAGTTTTTATAACTTATAAAACTTACCAAATTACCATTTTTATAAAATTTCCATTTATTTATCCTTATACATATTTATATAAATGTAATATATAAGTTAGTGGGTTTTAATTCATATTTTATATTATATTTATTTGAGTGCTTATATAATACTATTAAACTTTAATTTCACAAAATCTGATTTTTAGTTTTACTTTCACCATTTTTATCATATATTGAGTTCTATATTGAGATAGGACCTCAAAATTTTATGACAGAAACTACATGATATGTGCTTCATTTTATTCCATTATAGCTACTGATGAATCAACCTCTAAATAGTTTAATAAATTCGTCCAAAACAGTGTAGGCAGATTTGCACTCTAAACTTGTTTTGATCATATCTCACTCATTTTGATGATTCCATTGCATGGCCAACTCTCACATGTGTATAACACCTAATACTTACTGTAAATTGATTCCACTATGCCATTTTATCAGTTTAGCATTTGGTTACTTACATGTGGTTTTCCATCTTTTTACCCATGTTTATCAACACCAAATCCCCACATAATATTTTTATCATCATTCATCATCATATACAAATACATAAATAAAGAAAATACATGATTACATAATCAAAATAACAAGAGGATAGGAAGAACAATCTTTATACCACCAAGATTAAGTAGTTTATGATCAAGGCTTGGATTTTTGATGGCAAAACTTGTGATAGATCAACACCAATCTTCAAGACCACCAATACTTGTAAACTTCTTGTAGAAATCAGCCCTTGGACATCACCAAATCACCTCCTTGGATGATAGAATCACCTCCAATCTTCAAGGCTTCAAAGGAGCATCATCATGTGTATGAATAACACATGATTTTATGGCTAAAATAGATCAAATAGGGGTGTTTCATGGTGGTGGTGGACGAATTTTAGAGAGAGAGGGAGGAGAGTATGAGTGGTTTGCATGTATGTGTTTATGAGAAATGGTTTTGGCTTGGATGGTTTTGGTGGTTTGAAGTTATGTGTAGCTTACTTTGTAAGCTTTAGTTAACAAGTGTTAACTTGTTAGCTACAACTTTGCCACATCTTGTAATGTGGTGTCATTGTGTAGCCGTCCCATATAGTGGGTTGGGGCAAAACTTGTTTTGTCTCATCCCAATAATTTACGGGTATTCCTCGATTCTAGTTTCCTCGATTTGCGTGCCCTCGGGTCGTTTTACGAAAAACGTTTTTATAAATTATGAATCAACGGCACAAAACGAATCTAATAAAAATTGTGTTATAAAAAACGGAGTTCGAAAATGTAAATACGAAATCCAAGGTTTCCGGTTTAGTCGTAAAGGATGTTAAATTATAATCGTAGGTCCTAATCTCTTCTCGTAAATTAGTGAGTTTATGAACCAACACAAATTTAAAAACCCAAAATAATATTCACGGATGAATTTATTTCCTGAAGTGTCGGACTGTCACCAAAAACGGCGTATGTAAGCGTAAGCACGTAACGTAGAGTCCTCCGGTTTAAACGTAGTCGATCCTACTTCAAGACGTAAACCCAAATTTCTTCCCAAGATAAGTGAGTTCATAATATAACATCAAAATAATGTTTTCAAATAGTACTTGAGAATAAAATATCAACCATAAATTGATGGATTGTTACAATACATGTACCCCGTTAATGGATCACCTTGTGTCAACGTTGGATCAAGCTTTGTCCGCGCCCCACATTCAGATGCTGACACATACAATGTTGACTCACCAAGAGTTAAGTCTGCTGGTATTGATCTAGATACAGTGTGTGCATACATTGCTTCATTGCCCAATGGTTCAGTGATTACATATGAGGACCTTCAGCAAATTAGTGATGAGCATTTGGGAGGAGATTGACATAAAGTGGAATATGGCACTTGCAAGCATAAGGGGCAATAGATGGAAAAGGAGATTCAGGAAGAAGATGACTTTTAATGCTAAAGACACTGCTGGGTTTGATAAACCCAAGGTTGAGTGTTACAATTGCGATATAATGGGTCACTTTATGAGAGAGTGCAGATCTCCAAGAAGATCTGATGCTGGAAAGCCTTCAAGCCAAATCATCAAGGTTGAAGATACAAAAGCTATGGTTGCCATGCAAGAGATTGATGGTTTTGGCTGGGAATGGAGGTTTTTGGCCAAAGATGTGGAAGAGAACAAAGCCTTGGTTGTAGAAAAGAAGGAAGAGGAGCATGTTCACTATGATCTCATGGCACATTCTTCATCTTCATCAGACAATAAGGTATATGATGATGCATTTTTAGTAAAGGTTGTCGTTTAAACACTGAAAAACTTAACAAAGAAATTTTAAAGTTAACATCAGATGTTTTTGATGAAAAATGCAAGTTATCTAACGATCAACTTGCACTTGTTCAAACTGAAAAAGACTGTGGCTGAATATAAGAAAATGGAGCTTGACCTAAAAGATCAAATCAATGTTTTGACTCATGACCTAAATGCTAGTATTAAGATTAGGGACATCTTGGAGAGATCCAAAGGTGTTATACAAGCTGAGTTGGATGAGGCCATTAAAAAAAGATAATGTAGGGCTTAAAATTCAAATATTTGATAAAGCTTCTCAAACCCTAGAATAATGTGTTTGTGAACAAAGGGATTCTAGGGATATGACTGGGATTGGGATGAGAGAGTATGCTGGTGTTCCACCACCTGCTGGGAACATCTATGGTGTCCTTAGAAAGGATTTGTCTTAAACTGGTATACCAAAACTCTAAGAAAAGGAATTTATTCCTCCACCAAGAGTTCTAACTCCAGTAGAGGAATATAAGCATAAATTGACTGATTTGGACCAATGGAAGAAAGCCAAACCTACTTTGTTTGTTAAAGGAGGCATTCTTAGTGAAATCCCAAATGAGTCATCAACCATAAAAGTGACCAACCCTACTAATGGAAAGACTGTTGACCTTGGCTTAAACGTTGATAGAAAACCTAGTATTAAATATGCAGAAATGTATATAAAACCTAGGTCACCAAAAAGTCAAGTTAGTGATAACGGGACAGGTTTCTTTTCATCTAGACCTAGAGTTATGTCTAGAAAAGCCTGTTATACTTGTGGGAGTTTTTCACATTTGGCTTATAAGTGTGTCAATGCTTCAAAGGTCAACGTTGATAGAAAGTCAACCATGGTCAAAGCCAAACCTTTTTTTTAGCAAAGTCCACAAGTCATTAGACCAGCTCCATTCTTTACTAAAGGGTCTAATACTTATGGACAAAGGCCTTTTCAAAAGACTAATACATGGTCTAACAGACAATGGGTTCCTGTAGCAAACCCTAGGTTTGACGTTGATAAGGGTAATTTCAGCGTTGTCAAGAACAATTTTAACGCTGACAGGAATGTTTCCAACAGTGTTAGACCAAGTAATAACAAATACTTGCAACCAAAGGGAAAGGGGTCTAAAGCTTTTTCTATCTTGACATGGAGACCCAAACAAGACCAAAACCCTAATTCAGATGGGATTTCTATGACCTGTAACAGATTTCATTATATTTTAAAGGTCATAACTAAACCAATTAGGGTTAACTAGATGTTTAATCCAAAAGGGATGAAGAAGATCTTGTTATAAGGACTAAGTCTGTTCTTGTTGAACAACCAAATGAATCCAAGTCTGCTCAGGCTTGGGTTCCCAAAGAAAACTAATTTGTTTTCTTTATGTGCAAGGCATTCAAAAACAGGTTAATGATCCTGGATATTAGGATAGTGGATGCTCTAGGCACTTGACGGGGAAGGAAGACTATTTGACCAACTTTACCCCCATTAAGGATGGTGACAAAGTGTACTTTGGAGGAGGATATGTGGAAACCAATATTCATGGATCGATTAAGCTTTCTAGGATAATCAACGTTCATATGATAAACATAGCGGAATTAGAACATTGATTACGAACAAGATGTTTCTTTTCCAACGTTTACTTGTATTAAACTTCAAACAATTACAAGTAACAAACCTAGACGTGTTTACAAGGTTACACACGTCTAGAACACACGACTCAACTTTAAGACTACATTGTGAATGATGGGATGATTAAAACCTACGGTCATTGTATTCTATATATACTAGAATACAAGACTTTTCTTACAAGAAAACTTTAATTACATTAGAAGTCCCTCCATCTTTTGCTAATAAGTCCTCCTTGTTGTATGAAAGGGCTCCATATTCTTGTAAAGCTTGATATTTGCATATAAGTCCTTCTTGTTTCATTATACTTGTTTTGTCTCATCAAATTAATTCCCAACAATCTTCCCCTATTTGATGATGACAAAACCAATCTTCAAATCTTGATCTTCCACGAATGAAACAAGCTTCCCCTTAAAATAAGATTTCTTGTAAAACATATCACTACATAAAAATAAGTTGTATACCTTGATATTTGAATCTTCTTCCCCTTTTTATCTCATCCAATAGGGGTCTTCTAAAGATAAACAACTAATAAACGCTTCCCCTTGAGTGGTGCATGTAAATGAATCACGAACCATGTAGACTCTAATTGTAGATTACGAATGAAGAAAAACGAATATAACCTATTTGTTGAAGAAGTGGAATCTCCCAAGCTTGTACCTTATATCTTGCACTATCCATGTGACGTCGAACTTATATGATGAGAGTAAATATAAGCAGACCTCGATCTCTTGTCAAAATCCTCATCCTTTGTGGAATCCATAGATCGTTAGACTCAATGGTTAAGAACCATTCTATCTAGGATAATCAACATTCATATGATGTTAATCATAGCGGAATAGAACATTGATTAGTAACAAGATGTTATAAGAAGATGAATTTCCTCCCAAAGTGCTTGTATTAAAGATTAACACAAACAACTCTAGGTGTGTATACATTGAATCCCACACCTAGAGATCGAACTTTAATTGTAGGTTACATTGTGAATGAATAATATGTAAAACCTACGTCTATGTTTTCTTTATATACTAGAAAACATAGCTTACAAAGAAAGCTAAAACAATAAAAAGACTCCAACGGCTTGTTCTTTTGCAACTTGTACTCTTTAGCCCTTGTCTTCTTATTTTGTTGTTTTTGACGCATCAACTCATAATTTCGACCCAACAGTCTTCCCCTAGTTGATGATGTCAAAAACACTTCCCCTTAAGTTCGCATTCTTTGTAAAACATATAACACCAAGGATCAACAGATTGCATTGTGTAGACTTCTTCCCCTTTTTGACATGATCCAAATAGGGGTCTTGTATGTAAGCAACCTTGATTTCGACCACTGCTTTAATAATACCACACCACTAGTACAAGTTTTCTATGTCTCAAATTACCCTCCATGAAGAACAGCAGGATGAAATTAAATGAATTTGAGCTATAGAAACTCACACAAGTTGTAGTAAAACTAATGAGCAGTAGTAAACACCTTCACCTTAATGTTACATGTAAATGATTAACACATGAACAATTTAGCTTCCCCTTAAATTGTGCTAATCATTCTTGAATCTTCAAATTCTATAGGCTTTATGTAATGATCACATATGAAGAAATCTAATTATGACTTACTTGATGATAAAGTAGAATAACCCGAACTTGCTTTCCATGTCTTGTATTAAACATGTAACAAAGAACTTATACTCATGGCACAAAGTATAAGTAGACCTCGATCCCTTGTCAACATTCTCATCCTTTGTGAGACACTGAGCACGATAATGTAACTCCTTCAAGTGTTATGACAAGTCTTCGTCACCAACCATTAAAAGCACGAACAAGTTACCTTAAAAGTCAATGACTGGGAGTTCACGACTTTTAAGATATGATAGAACAAAAACTCGCGAAAATCTACTTCGTCTTCAAAAAAAATAATAAAAACTTTTCTTCGTAATCAATGGAAATAAAACGAGCCTTTATACCTTTAAGAACTAGTTGCTGTGAATATTCCAAACTCCATACCAAAACATCTCAAAAACTGTCTGTCAATGGCTGCGAACCATGATGGCAGCGGCTAGATAACAAGTGTCAGCGGATAGATTAATCCACTGTCATCTGTCAGTGGTTTAAATAATATACGACAGTGGCTAAAACAACATATATATTCTTGTAACTCAATGTCCTTTTGTTTTTCTTAAACCACCAGTCTTCACACATTATCCACATCTTGGATACATCACGAATAAACAATACCAAGCTGTATAAATTTTATCCCCACTTTATGATACAAACCAACGAATGAAAGAATGTATCAAAATACTTTGCTTTGGGGCCACTTGATAGGAATATTTTTATTTTTTTTAATCCCACATGATAACCACACGTGACCTCTATGTCTTCTTTTCACACCTCATCAATAGCAATATTGCCCAAACGTCTATCCACCTACGTATATACTTTATTCAACCCCACATGAAGTGACATATCGTAAACATACCTTGGACCACGTTACTTTTTGTAGGCAACAGTACTTTTACTTTTGAATTGAACTGTAGTACCTCGTTGGACCAACCCTTGTCAACATATCTATGAATTGAGAAGCTCACGTGAACATGTATCTTCTGTATAGCAATTTGCACAGACCCACGGTCGTTGACCTAAACAACTGCATTATTGGATGCCTAGACTATACAATAAACTGTTTAAGGAACACAAACGAAAGAGTATATCCTTTCTTTGCCCACGTGATGTAGCCCCATGTAGATTTTATTCACACAATAAATAGGAGATGAGATATATTCCCTTAAGACTAAGAAACCATATAATATCTTCTCCATAAATTATCACAGACTGTCCTATGTGCAACACAGCTCACAACCGAATAAGCAGGATATTGATAAGGCAAGTCAATCAAGATCCCTAGAAAACAGCAATAAAACAATAACGTCCAATCTTGAAAGAAAAATCTCACGTCTCTTTCAACTGTATACGCAGCAGCAAAAGTGAATTAAAGTAAGAAAAAGAAGACAAACCATATTCAGTAAGTAGAATCGAGTGTCATCTTTCTCCAAAAGAAACACGTCTGCTTGTATGCTCTGCATGCTATTCTTCTTCCAAAACACTAATCTAGGGTTTACTCATAGATCCCTTCGTCTTTAATTTATCCAGGCGGGCATGAACAAATTCAGATCGATGATGTTTGTGTTTTAGGGTTTATTAAAAATCCCTAATAATAATGACTATGATGAAACGAATCAGCAACAAAAATCTTCATCTTGAAACAAAAACAAAGACCAATTCGAATCACACATACTTAATCGATCAAGAACGACAACAATCATAACAAAGACTCTTCTCTATGGCTTCAATCAAGAACATGTTGTCACAACAACATACAAATCATCAATATAGGGTTTTTTAACGAAACCCTAAAAATTCAGATCTTTAGCGACACTTATTCTGTTGCAGATCTGTTTACTCCTTCCTCCGATTCTTTTTGCGACACCAAGATCTGTCAGAAAAACGTCGCAAATCTGTCACAGATCTGACAGACCGTCACTAAACAGTCACTAAAACATCACTAAAACTGTCGCTAATCCTGAACCGCGGCTTCACAGCAACATGAACACGAACATAAACATCTTGTAGATCCTAGATCGAGAGCCACCCGCTCTGATACCAATTGTGGAATCCATAGATCGTTAGACTCAATGGTTAAGAACCATTCTATCTAGGATAATCAACATTCATATGATGTTAATCATAGCGGAATAGAACATTGATTAGTAACAAGATGTTATAAGAAGATGAATTTCCTCCCAAAGTGCTTGTATTAAAGATTAACACAAACAACTCTAGGTGTGTATACATTGAATCCCACACCTAGAGATCGAACTTTAATTGTAGGTTACATTGTGAATGAATAATATGTAAAACCTACGTCTATGTTTTCTTTATATACTAGAAAACATAGCTTACAAAGAAAGCTAAAACAATAAAAAGACTCCAACGGCTTGTTCTTTTGCAACTTGTACTCTTTAGCCCTTGTCTTCTTATTTTGTTGTTTTTGACGCATTAACTCAGAATTTCGACCCCACAGGATATGGAACCATTACTGGCAAAGGCACTCTTATCACCAAGAATTTACGTTTTTGAGAACGTATTTATGGTAAAAGAACTTGATTATAATATGTTTAGTGTATCATAAGTTTTTGATAACAAAAATAAGGTTCTTTTCACTGAAACTCAATGCTTGGTGTTAAGCAAGGATTTTAAATTACCTGATGAGAAATTCCTTGTTTATATAACACCTAGGCATAAGGACATTTATAATGTGAATCTTAATGGAATTAGGATGAATAATAATATGTCATGTCTATATGCTAAGGCTTCAGTTGATGAGAGTAATCTTGGCACAGAAGGTTAGGGCACATAAATTTTAAGAACATAAATAGACTTGTGAGACATGGTTTAGTTGATGGTTTGCCTGAAAAGGCTTTCCACAATGACCACTCTTGTGTTGCATACCTTGAAGGCAAACAACACAAAGTCTCCTTTAAGTCTAAACTTGTGCCTTCTAGTTCTAAACCACTTCACCTGGTGCATATGGACTTGTTTGGTATAACACCCCCACATTTGGTATGCGCAGCGGAACTACAACAATGGGTGCTACACAGTATTCATTGCACACAAGATATATCAAACGACGCTAAAAAGACGTCGACTTAAAACTTGAAATTTAAAATTGTTAGATAATACATGTCCACAGTTTTTTTCCAACCCCAAATAGTGCACAGAGTTTAGCGTTTTCGGTCCCCATGAATCTCAACCCAAAAACTTCAGTTTTACAACCACATGACATTAAACATAAAAATTGTTTAAGTAGAAAAGGAGGGAAAAACAAGCGGACACCAAGCCGATCACACAACATCCATCCCATGCATGCTCCATCCTACTGCTCAGCGGTTACCTGAAACACATGCCAAAAATTTGGTCAACGAAAACGTTGAGTGGAATTCATAGGTTTTTCAATCCATTTGAACGTATATATAATAAAAACCATTCGTGATCATTTATAGTCTTGTCGATCAAACAAACTATAATCAGGATACTGACAATTGTGTTTAAGCTCATGACACTAATCCGTTAACTCAATCACCCGCGTAAATATACCGGCATGATTCAGATGAAACCAGTGCCCCTTCTAAAGGCATCAGTTGCAATTATACCTTATTTCTCATACAAAATAATCTACCGCAGAACTTACTATAAGTACAGCTTCTCGGCTAGCATTGGGTCGTTAACCCCGTAGTACTACAAATTGCATAAGCGGCTATTTCCCCCTACTCGAGGGCAAGACAATAGTTAATAGTTCATGAATTTAGGGACTTTTGCAACTTTGGTACTCAACACAATTTCTAAGGCAACTTTCGGGTCTAACAATCATTCATGATATACGTTCCTTTTTAAAAACTAGCATGCATTTCCCTCGCGGGTAAAACAATTTGAAATAATATAAGCGAGGCTATAAATTCACACCTTAGATATTAAGTAGTCGGTAGTTCGAGGAGTGATCACTGACGATGTTACGGATGCCCGGGTAAATCAACACCTATCACAAATAACGCGTAATTAGTAATCTCATTTAAATACTTACGGTACTGTATAAAATACATATATACAAGTCACTTAAGACAAATATAACTCACGCCAAAAACAAAAACAACAAGTATCATTCATTTTATACCATTCATTCTTATAACCTACGTTGTCCATTTTTACACGTTCTCGCCGGTACTTGACTAAAGTACGGGCTGTTTTACCTTATTAAACCATGCTTATAAAATTTGACAAAATTTCCAAAAATCCTATATGACCTGTAGATAACATGTTTTTAAGCCCAACAAAAGTTTTCACTTTTACGACCCGTTACGCAACTCATTT
Source organism: Glebionis coronaria (assembly GCA_025667525.1). Classification (NCBI taxonomy): domain Eukaryota; kingdom Viridiplantae; phylum Streptophyta; class Magnoliopsida; order Asterales; family Asteraceae; genus Glebionis; species Glebionis coronaria. Next base: position 346,807 of record JANFOE010000518.1, read on the forward strand.
CCACGACTACATTTTACGGGCTGAAATTGCGCTTCGACCAATTTTGACCACTTTGACCTATATGAAAAATACCTTTGACTTCCTTGACTCATAAGTCAACATATAGACCCATTTGTACAGGTTAGGGACCAAATTTTGACCCTTGACCATTTACCAAATTATACTTGTGACCCTCGGGATTTGACTAAAACTTTGCACAAATCCGGATTGTGAAAGTCCTCGTCTCCCGGTACCTGATCTTTAAAATGTCATAACTTTTAGCTCGTTTTGAGTCACGGGCTCTACCTTATACCAAATTAAAGCTAGAAAAACCCTCTATCACTACATTTAGTTTTCAAGACCTGGAACGAAAATCATTTTTATAAAATAGACCAAATGTTTCTGCCTAAAAATGACTATACCAAAAACATGCTTAGACTCGATTCCAAGACTTCTAACCAACACTAAACATCATCCTAAGCCTTCCCAAACATATCCTAACATCAAACTTCCATCCTACCCCTATTGATCAACCAATCTCAATATCAAGAATCAAAGAAAATGAACATGCAAGTAATAAGACCTACATGAATCATCCTAAAACAACAAACCAAACACAAATATAACATGCAAAATCAACAACCACCATGGCTCCCCAAACACCCCCTTTGCCGTGGGGTTTGGGTGACCCAATCACCACAACCAAATTAATTTTGGTGGGTTTTCATGGTGTTTATACTTCCATAACACTAAATTATCAACATGCACTAGCTCTTCAAGCCTCAAAAACGAATTTGGATCATATGGAAAAATCTTGAAAAATTTTTATCAATGCATGTTGGATTTGAGCACATGAATATGTGGGGAATGACCAAACTAAGTGTGGTCTAACCTTAGATTTTTGAAAAATCAAGTGGAAAAGATTTTTGGTGGATTTTTGATGGGTTTGGGGTGTGCCGTGAGTTTGAGAGAGAAGAGAGGGAGTGGGTGTTTGATTTTTGTGAATGTTTTGTATGTGTTTGTGTGTTTAGTCATTTTGGCCCTTTTGATGGGTTAGGAGGGACCTAAATGCAATTTTTGGCTTCTTTTGTCCTTAAATAGAAAACGACCTCAAAACTTTGCGGGTTTGACTCATTTGTCAATTTTGAAAATTTTACGGGAGTCGGAAATCTTCCCGAATGCTCCAAAATATTTTTGGGATACTTTAAATGTACTTGGAAGGCTATAAAACTCACCCGACTCAACTTAACACGAACCGTAAATAAAATTCTCGAAAAATTACATTATCGATAAATCGTCAAAAATTATATGAAATTGGGCATCCCTCGGGATCGTAATCGTCATCGTCCTTCTTGAATCGTCAATCGTAAAAATTATAACCTCGAACATCGGCTCTAACCAAAATACTTATAATTATAGAAATTAAAATTTATCAAAAATTTCAAAAATTAGCGTAATTTAGGGTATCGTTAATGACCTCGATTCTAGGGTGTCACATCCACCCCTCCTTAAAGAGAGCGACGTCCCGGCGCTCGCCTCTTCTTGGACTCACATTTCGTCTACTGGAACAGATGAGGATACCTTTCCTTGAAAAAGTCCTCACGTTCCCAGGTGTATTCCGGTCCACGCTTAGAATTCCATCGGACCTTCACAATGGGAATCCTACTACGCTTCAACCGCTTGACCTCCCGGTCCATAATTTCCACAGGTTCTTCCACAAAGTGCATTTTGTCGTCTAGTCGAATCTCGTCCAAAGGAATCACCAATTCCTTGTCCGCCAAACTCTTCTTCAGGTTCGATACGTGAAACGTGTCATGAATAGCACTAAGCTCGGTCGGCAATTCTAACTTGTACGCTACTGGTCCAATTCGTTCAACGATCTTAAACGGTCCAATATACCTCGGACTCAACTTTCCTTTCTTTCCAAAACGAATTACACCCTTCCATGGCGATACCTTGAGCATAACCATATCTCCAACTTCAAACTCCAACGGTTTCCTTCGGTTATCGGCATAACTTTTCTGTCGGCTCGCAGCAAGTAGTCGGTTCTTGATCTGCACGATCTTCTCTGTCGTTTCTAACACCATTTCGGGTCCAGTCAATTGACTCTCCCCTACTTCACTCCAACACACGGGCGATCTACACTTCCTTCCATACAATGCTTCGAACGGTGCTGCTTTGATACTCGCATGATAACTATTATTGTACGAAAATTCCACTAGAGGCAAGTGGCGTTCCCAACTTCCTCCAAAATCAATCACACACGCTCGGAGCATGTCCTCCATCGTTTGAATCGTTCGTTCACTCTGGCCGTCAGTTTCCGGGTGATAAGCCATGCTTAAACTCAGTTCAGTGCCCATAGCACGTTGAAGCGATTTCCAAAATTCCGACGTAAATCTACTGTCGCGATCCGAAATGATCGATAACGGCACTCCATGTCTACAGACGATCTCCTTCACGTACACGCTGGCGAGTTTTTCCATGCTGTCCGTCTTCTTCATAGGTAAGAAATGAGCAGATTTCGTCAACCTGTCCACAATTACCCATATCATATCGCATCCACTAGGAGTCCTAGGTAAACCTGTCACAAAATCCATTGCGATTTTCTCCCATTTCCATTCTGGGATTTTCGGTTGTACCAACAATCCAGATGGTTTCTTATGTCCTGCCTGAACCTTTGCGCAAGTCAAACACTGACTGACGTAACGAGCAATATCTGCCTTCATATTCGGCCACCAATAGACTTTCTTCAGGTCGTGGTACATCTTATCCGATCTGGGATGTATCGAATACTTCGACTTATGTGACTCATTCATAACCAATTCTCGAACTCCAGGCTTTCCTTCCTCAGATGAACACAATGGTAACCAAATCCGATTCTCAAAATATCTTAGTCCGTCAGACCTAATCACGAAAAGAGGTTTCAACATTCGTCCCAAGTTCTCGGCTTCAACATTCCCTTTCATTAGTCCTCTCTCCTGAGCCTTCAGTATGGTTTCGGTTAAGTCAACGCTCTCAGTCATCACTAAAGCTCTAACCCTCAAAGGTTTCTCCCGTTCCTTCCTACTCAATGCATCCGCTACAACATTCGCCTTCCCAGGGTGATAGCGAATTTCACAATCATAATCACTCAATAGTTCAACCCATCGTCTTTGTCGCATATTCAACTCCTTTTGATCTAAAATGTGCTGCAAACTCTTGTGATCAGTGAATACAACACACTTTGTCCCATACAGATAGTGTCTCCACAGCTTCAACGCAAAAACTACCGCTCCTAATTCCAAATCGTGCGTCGTGTAGTTTTCCTCGTTCTTCCTTAATTGCCTCGACGCGTAAGCTATCACCTTTTCACGTTGCATTAATACCGCTCCATAACCTTTACGAGACGCATCACAATACACTACGAAATCTTCGGTTCCCTCAGGCAATGATAAAATCGGCGCGGAACATAACTTATCCTTGAGCGTTTCGAAAGCAAGCTCTTCCTCAATTCCCCATTCATACACCCTATTCTTCTCGGTAAGCCGCGTCAATGGTTTCGCAATCAACGAAAATCCTTCAATAAACCTTCTATAGTACCCAGCTAAACCCAAAAATTGTCGAACTTCAGTCGGCGTCGTCGGTGCTGACCATTCCCTGATCGCTTCGATCTTAGCAGGATCTACACGAACTCCTTCCTTATCAATCACATGACCTAGAAACTGCACTGATTCCAACCAAAACTCACACTTAGAGAATTTTGCATACAGCTTCTCCTTCCTTAACAACTCCAAAATCCTTCTCAGGTGCTTCTCGTGCTCCTCCTTACTCTTAGAGTAAATAAGTATGTCATCGATGAAAACAATAACAAACTTATCTAGATACGGCTTGCACACGCGATTCATAAGATCCATGAATACAGCAGGCGCGTTTGTCAACCCAAACGGCATCACTCGAAATTCAAAGTGTCCATACCGCGTACGAAAGGCAGTTACAGGAATATCCTCCTCTCTTACACGCAGTTGATGATACCCTGATCTTAAATCGATCTTAGAGTATACACTGGAACCTTGTAATTGATCGAACAAATCATCAATCCTCGGTAATGGGTACCGATTCTTAACCGTCAGCTTATTGAGTTCTCTATAGTCGATACACATCCTAAACGAACCATCCTTCTTCTTTACGAACAACACTGGCGCTCCCCAAGGTGATGAGCTCGGCCTAATAAATCCTTTGTCCATCAACTCCTTCAATTGATCCGTTAACTCCTTTAACTCAGATGGTGCTAAACGATAAGGTGCACGTGCAACCGGTGCAGCTCCTGGCACTAAATCAATTCGAAACTCGACCTCACGATTAGGCGGTAAACCTGGCAACTCGTCTGGAAAAACGTCCGGATACTCGCGAATAATTGGTACCTCTTCAATTCTCGCCTCTACATCACCATCGCTCGAAACTTGTGCCAAAAACACATCACATCCGCTCTTTACGTACTTCATCATCTTCAAACACGAAATCACCTTCAAACGAGAAGTGCATTCGTCTCCCTTAACCGTCAAAACCCTATTCCTCAGCGGAATCTGCACCAATCTCTCACCACAGACGATCGTAGCACTATGCGCCATTAGCCAATCCATTCCCACAATCACGTCAAACGATCCTAGCTCTATAGGCATCAAGTCGATTTTAAAAGCGTAGTTTCCTAACTTCAAGGTACACCCTTTCAGTATAGTATTCGTACTAACAATTTTTCCATCGGCCAATTCAACATTATAACTAGTCGTTAACAACACTGGTTCTCTATCGATATGACGACTAAATCTAACGTCTACAAAACTCTTGTCGGAGCCAGAATCAAATAAAATACTAGCATAACAAGCGTCTAGCAAAAACGTACCGGTAACCACATTGGGACCTTGTGGTTTATCAGCAGTTCCCACTTGATACACAGCTGCCGCATTATTTCCTCCCCGTCTGTTCCCTGCCTTCGGGCAATTTGCTTGCACATGCCCTCTTTCTCCACAGCCATAACATCCTCTCATCCTGATAGCATTAGCCCCAGTGGCTACTCCTCCCGTTCGACAACTAGCAGTCCTATGGCCTGCCTTTCCACACTTGCCGCATGCCGGCGGGCAATTTCCAACATGATACAAGTTGCACTTGCCACAATGGGGGTTCACTTTCACACCTCTAGGGTTCGTCACGGCCCTCATCCCTTCGTTCCTTCTCTGATTAAACTGCTGATTACGGTTCGGCCCTTGGTTGTTTCGATTCCTCCTCGGTTCTGGCCTTGGGATTGATTGCCTTGTGCTGCCTCCCATTTTCTTTTGTTGCCTTCAGCAATGTAATTCTGCTTGTCCTGAAGCTTAACGTCCATCAAAGCGTGTGCCATTTGAACCGCTTCATCAAACGTTCCAGGTTTCGACGAAGTTGTTTCACCTTTGATGTTGCTAGATAAACCCTTAATATACTGCTTCATTTTCTTGGCATCATTGGCAAATATGTCCGGACACAAAAGACTTAACTCATTGAATCTCCTGGTGTAAGCAGCTATATCGTTGTTCTTTAAGGTCAAGTGTCTCAGTTCGTCCTCCAATTGCCCCAATTCCTCCTCTGGGCAAAACTTCTTGGTCAACAAAGCTTTGGTTGCATTCCACGTTCTCGCATTCGCCACAGCCAATCCCACCGTAGCTACCTGGGTATTCCACCAGCTTAACGCATCATCCAGAAATGTAGCTGCTGCAAACTTTACTTTATCCGCCTCTGCACAACCACTGATTTCAAACGTACTCTCAACTTTTTCCAACCATCGCCTAAGTTCTAGGGCTCCACCCGATCCACGGAACTGCGTGGGACCGCACTTCATAAAGCTAGAATAGGTACACACTCTCGGGGCTGGTTGTCTCCCCGCGTTCCTTCCTGGATCCTGATTTCTCCCAGCTCGGTCCGCTTGCAACGCATTAGCTATTGCTTCCTGAATCATGTTGTTAACACAATCGGCAGTCAACTTTGGAGGCATTGTTTTATCGAATATCTCTTTCTGCAAGACAAGAAAAATAGAAAAACAATGTAAGTATTCATATCAAGTTTCCCAGACATAAAATACATACAACGACACATCACTACGGAGTTACTAGTATTCATCAATTCACACCACAAAAGATCAAATTTAAGACATATCACAGATCATGAAAGGTAACATAGATTGTATTGATATTTAACCAAAATCGTGACAAGTAATGCCACTACAATCATTCACCACAAAACATCAAGTACTTGAGTTTCTCGTCATAATACCATCATACAAAGGTCTAAAATAGTTCTATTACAATGATCAAAGAAAATACAAAACAAGTAACTAGGCATGTGGTGATCCACACTGCCTCTTGGATGGCGGCTCGTCGTCGTCTTCCTCGGTTTCCTCATCACTCACGTCCTCGTCCACATCATCCACTTTTCCCTTTCCTTTCTCATCTGGCCCACATTCTGTTTCCTTTCTCGTCCCTGATGTGGATCCATACTCCATCGCTACCTGATTTCCCACCGAAATACAAGCACCTCCAGTAGGCGGCTGAACCATGAAGTCATTCGCCTCCATCTCCACATCGTCCACGAATCTCCAATCCGGGGGCAATGAATCCCTCACACGATGCTCCCAACTCTGCATCCTCGACAACCTCATCTGATATTCCCTCACACGATCAAGACTAGCACTTAAATTCGCAACCATTGATTTTAAACTGTTGATGGCACTTGTGTTCATCATCCCATCATACGCAATCCTTGAAGTCCTTTCCAACAGTCTTTCGTCCGCCTTGTCATTCTCGTCGAATCTACTGACCACCCTTGATTCCACTACATACCTCATGCACATCGATCCTTCCAAACCTCTCACAGTCCGTCGCACGTCATGATAATTCCTCGGTCCGGGACAGCAAATTCTTGGGATGCCTTGATGGAGAGAATTTGCGCTTGTTGCACCTTCGGCTCTTCTGGGGATATCTGGTACACCAACCAGATGGGAAGTACGCATAGGCGTGGGGCAAGTAGTTCTCCTTGGGTCGGGGTCCTGGGCTCGTACGTCGTTTCCGTTATCGTTGGGCGGTACCTCGGCCATTCCTGCAATAACAGCGAATTTCGGAGGGTACATAAGTAATTATACAATAATTATAAATATATGCATGCAAATGCAATGCAAAGGTGGTACATATGCCCGAAATGTAATAATATGATGCTCATGCATGATTAATATGAAAATTACGATGTCGGATATTTCACGTAAAATTTAGCGTCTACATATAGTAATTCCATACTTATATAATAATTACCCACATATATACTTTACTCAAAAGTATACGTCAAATGCCATAAATACAACAATAAATCTTACCGGAGCCATGCAGGATAGTTGTGTGTGCTTGGACCCTTCTCTTACGACACCAAAAGTTATAGTTTAGGATTTTCAAAAACGACCTAGTTCTCTATAACTCGTGGCTCTGATTACCAATCTATAACACCCCCACATTTGGTATGCGCAGCGGAACTACAACAATGGGTGCTACACAGTATTCATTGCACACAAGATATATCAAACGACGCTAAAAAGACGTCGACTTAAAACTTGAAATTTAAAATTGTTAGATAATACATGTCCACAGTTTTTTTCCAACCCCAAATAGTGCACAGAGTTTAGCGTTTTCGGTCCCCATGAATCTCAACCCAAAAACTTCAGTTTTACAACCACATGACATTAAACATAAAAATTGTTTAAGTAGAAAAGGAGGGAAAAACAAGCGGACACCAAGCCGATCACACAACATCCATCCCATGCATGCTCCATCCTACTGCTCAGCGGTTACCTGAAACACATGCCAAAAATTTGGTCAACGAAAACGTTGAGTGGAATTCATAGGTTTTTCAATCCATTTGAACGTATATATAATAAAAACCATTCGTGATCATTTATAGTCTTGTCGATCAAACAAACTATAATCAGGATACTGACAATTGTGTTTAAGCTCATGACACTAATCCGTTAACTCAATCACCCGCGTAAATATACCGGCATGATTCAGATGAAACCAGTGCCCCTTCTAAAGGCATCAGTTGCAATTATACCTTATTTCTCATACAAAATAATCTACCGCAGAACTTACTATAAGTACAGCTTCTCGGCTAGCATTGGGTCGTTAACCCCGTAGTACTACAAATTGCATAAGCGGCTATTTCCCCCTACTCGAGGGCAAGACAATAGTTAATAGTTCATGAATTTAGGGACTTTTGCAACTTTGGTACTCAACACAATTTCTAAGGCAACTTTCGGGTCTAACAATCATTCATGATATACGTTCCTTTTTAAAAACTAGCATGCATTTCCCTCGCGGGTAAAACAATTTGAAATAATATAAGCGAGGCTATAAATTCACACCTTAGATATTAAGTAGTCGGTAGTTCGAGGAGTGATCACTGACGATGTTACGGATGCCCGGGTAAATCAACACCTATCACAAATAACGCGTAATGAGTAATCTCATTTAAATACTTACGGTACTGTATAAAATACATATATACAAGTCACTTAAGACAAATATAACTCACGCCAAAAACAAAAACAACAAGTATCATTCATTTTATACCATTCATTCTTATAACCTACGTTGTCCATTTTTACACGTTCTCGCCGGTACTTGACTAAAGTACGGGCTGTTTTACCTTATTAAACCATGCTTATAAAATTTGACAAAATTTCCAAAAATCCTATATGACCTGTAGATAACATGTTTTTAAGCCCAACTAAAGTTTTCACTTTTACGACCCGTTACGCAACTCATTTCCACGACTACATTTTACGGGCTGAAATTGCGCTTCGACCAATTTTGACCACTTTGACCTATATGAAAAATACCTTTGACTTCCTTGACTCATAAGTCAACATATAGACCCATTTGTACAGGTTAGGGACCAAATTTTGACCCTTGACCATTTACCAAATTATACTTGTGACCCTCGGGATTTGACTAAAACTTTGCACAAATCCGGATTGTGAAAGTCCTCGTCTCCCGGTACCCGATCTTTAAAATGTCATAACTTTTAGCTCGTTTTGAGTCACGGGCTCTACCTTATACCAAATTAAAGCTAGAAAAACCCTCTATCACTACATTTAGTTTTCAAGACCTGGAACAAAAATCATTTTTATAAAATAGACCAAATGTTTCTGCCTAAAAATGACTATACCAAAAACATGCTTAGACTCGATTCCAAGACTTCTAACCAACACTAAACATCATCCTAAGCCTTCCCAAACATATCCTAACATCAAACTTCCATCCTACCCCTATTGATCAACCAATCTCAATATCAAGAATCAAAGAAAATGAACATGCAAGTAATAAGACCTACATGAATCATCCTAAAACAACAAACCAAACACAAATATAACATGCAAAATCAACAACCACCATGGCTCCCCAAACACCCCCTTTGCCGTGGGGTTTGGGTGACCCAATCACCACAACCAAATTAATTTTGGTGGGTTTTCATGGTGTTTATACTTCCATAACACTAAATTATCAACATGCACTAGCTCTTCAAGCCTCAAAAACGAATTTGGATCATATGGAAAAATCTTGAAAAATTTTTATCAATGCATGTTGGATTTGAGCACATGAATATGTGGGGAATGACCAAACTAAGTGTGGTCTAACCTTAGATTTTTGAAAAATCAAGTGGAAAAGATTTTTGGTGGATTTTTGATGGGTTTGGGGTGTGCCGTGAGTTTGAGAGAGAAGAGAGGGAGTGGGTGTTTGATTTTTGTGAAATGTTTTGTATGTGTTTGTGTGTTTAGTCATTTTGGCCCTTTTGATGGGTTAGGAGGGACCTAAATGCAATTTTTGGCTTCTTTTGTCCTTAAATAGAAAACGACCTCAAAACTTTGCGGGTTTGACTCATTTGTCAATTTTGAAAATTTTACGGGAGTCGGAAATCTTCCCGAATGCTCCAAAATATTTTTGGGATACTTTAAATGTACTTGGAAGGCTATAAAACTCACCCGACTCAACTTAACACGAACCGTAAATAAAATTCTCGAAAAATTACATTATCGATAAATCGTCAAAAATTATATGAAATTGGGCATCCCTCGGGATCGTAATCGTCATCGTCCTTCTTGAATCGTCAATCGTAAAAATTATAACCTCGAACATCGGCTCTAACCAAAATACTTATAATTATAGAAATTAAAATTTATCAAAAATTTCAAAAATTAGCGTAATTTAGGGTATCGTTAATGACCTCGATTCTAGGGTGTCACATTTGGTCCAACTAATATAGAAAGTTTAAATGGTAAATCTTTTTGTTTTGTCATAACTAATGATTTTTCTAGATTTACTTGGACTTTCTTTTTGGCTTTGAAAAGTGAAACTGCTGATGTTTTGATTAACTTTATTACCCAAATTGAAAAGATGACTAGGAATGAGGTTAAAATTCATAGAAGTGATAATGGTGGTGAGTTTAGAAATAAGTTGACTTTTTGCCAAGAAAGGGATTACGAGGCAGTTTAGTGTAGCTAGGACCCCACAACAAAATTTGGTGGCTGAAAGGAATAATAGAACACTCATAGAAGCAGTTAGGACAATGTTGGCTGATGCTCACTTTCCCATTGCATTTTGGGCTAAGGCTGTGAATATAGCCTGTTATGTTCAGAATAGGGCATTAATCAACAAAATCCACAATAAGACACCTTATGAGCTATTTTGGAGTAGGAAACCTAATATTGGTTTTCTTAAACCCTTTGGTTGTCATGTAGTTGTATTAGATACTAGTGATGCCTTGGGAAAGTTTAGTGCTAAAGGTGATAAAGGCTATTTTATGGGCTATTCAGTGCAGAGTAGAGGATATAGGGTTGTTTACCTTAAGAAAGAAAAATGTATACTTGAAAAGGTACATGTTAGGTTTTTAGAAAGTAAAGCTAGTGATCCTGAGAGTGAACCAAATTGGTTATTTGACTTGGAACCTCTATCTAGAACCTTAAATTATATGCCTGTTACTAATCCAGACATTGTGAAGGTGAATTCAAATGTTGTGGAAGAACCAGTTGTTGAAATTTCAGGTATACAGGTTGATAAGGAGGTAGGATCACATGCAGACAAATCAACTCCCATACTTGAGTATGTTACCATTCCTATTTGGACATATGCATTTGTTGATGCTGGAAAGGAAAGAGGTGGTCCACAAGAAACACCAGTTGATGAAAACATGCATGAATCTTCAAGCGCTGACAAAGGAAAATCTGGCGCTGACAGGACAAATTCAGGCGTTGATGGCTCAAACGTTGACAACCCTAATTCAGGCGTTGACAACTCTTTTGACCATTTGTTCTCTTCCAGTGTTTTTGAACAAGGTGAACCTTCCAACATACATGGAGAGGTTCATTTAGTTGCTGATGAAGAAGAATTTGAAGATGATATTGGTAAATTGGAGACTGAAGTTGAAGACAACACAATTATTGAAGGAGGAGTACTTACATCTACTATCAAGAATCATCCTTCTTTTCTAATCATTGGTGATGTGATGTCTCCTGTACAAACTAGAAGGTCGCATCAGAATCATGGAGGATTTATTGCCAATATCCACAAGAAGATTGATACCCCTCTTGTTCAGGCATGTTTATTTGCTTGTTTTCTGTCACAACAGGAACCCAAGAAGATATTTGATGGTCTCAAAGAACCAAGTTGGGTGGAAGCAATGCAAGATGAGCTTCACCAGTTTGCTATTCAAGATGTTTGGGAGCTAGTTGATTGTCCCAGATATGTCAGACCTATTGGGACAAGATGGGTTCTTAGGAACAAAAAGGATGACAGATGGATTGTGGTCAGAAACAAGGCACGTTTAGTTGCTCAAGGCTATACACAAGAGGACGCGATAGACTATGAAGAGGTTTTTGCACCTGTTGCAAGGATTGAAGCAATAAGGATTTTCCTAGCCTATGCTTCTTGCATGGGCTTCACAGTTTATCAAATGGATGTGAAGAGTGCTTTTCTTTATGGCACAATAACAGAGGAGGTTTATGTTATGCAACCTCCTGTTTTTGAAGATTCTGAACATCCAGACAAGGTGTATAGAGTGAAGAAACGAATGTATGGACTTCATCAAGCCCCAAGAGCATGGTATGACACATTGTCCACCTATCTGGTGGAAAATGGATTCAAGAGGGGCACCATATATCAGACTTTGTTTACCAAAAAGACTGGAAAGGATTTCTTACTTGTTCAGGTCTATGTGGATGATATCATCTTTGGTTCTTCAAGTCCAAAGATGAGTGAAGACTTTTCCAAGCTCATGACAGAAAAGTTCAAGATGAGTGAAATGGGAGAGATGAACTTCTTTCTAGGGTTACAAGTTCAGCAGAAAGAAGATGGTATCTTTATCTCTCAAGACAAATATGTAGCAGAGATCTTGAAGAAGTTTGGCTTTTCTCCACATGAAAAATGGGCTAGCACACCCATGGATAGGGAACACCCTTGGGGAAAGGTTGGAGATGGAAATGAGGTGGATGTCAGGCATTATAGGTTAATGATTGGATCATTGATGTATCTTACAGCTTCAAGACCTGACATTATGTTTGTTGTGTGTGCATGTGCACGCCATCAAGTGACTCCGAAAGAGTGTCATCTTCATGCTGTCAAGAGGATTTTTAGATACCTTAGGTGCTATCCCACCTTGGGATTATGGTATCCAAAGGATTCTTCATTGGAGCTTATTGCTTATTCAGACAGTGATTATGGGGGTGACAAGTTCGATAGAAAATCCACAACTGGTGGATGCCAATTTCTTGGGAGTAGGTTGATATCTTGGCAATGCAAGAAACAAACAGTGGTGGCCAACTCTACAACTGAAGCAGAATATGTAGCTACAGCTGCTTGTTGTGGACAAGTCTTATGGATTCAGAACCAACGGTTGGATTATGGGTATAATTTCATGTATACCAAGACTTTTTTAGACAATGACAGTACTTTATGCATTATTAAAAATCCTGTACATCATTCTAAAAAAAACACATAGAAATTAGACATCATTTTATAAGAGATTTGAAAAAGGTTTAATACAACCAGATAGGGTTGACACAGAAGAAAATGTGGCTGTTTTATTAACTAAACCTTTTGATACTGGGAGATTTCAATACTTGGTAACTAGTATTGGAATGATCAATCTTACCTAATATGTGTTTTTGGAATTTATTGTAAAAGTATGTACAGGATATGCATTGTTATTGGTATTTGTACAATATTAGGTTTTCCACTTTATTTGTTGATGTAGCCTTTTTACTACCCTTTAGGAAAAGAGCGTAAAATAGTGGAAAGTATTAAGTGTCGGTTTAGGAAAACCAAGCACTAATGACCAATGAGAAGTTCGTTTCCCAAGGAGACTAGTGTGTTGTGTAGAGAAATGATTAACTTTGTGATTATATTATTATGAGAAATAAAATAGAAATGGGATAAGAAGAGAATGACGGTTACGATGACGATTTACACTAAGACGAAAGAGTCGTACACGTAAAACCGTAAAAGAACCAAATTGAAAAATTTACTCTAAAAATTCCTAAAAAATTGCAATAAATCCACTAAAATATTCTAAGGGTTTACAAAAAATCCAAACTTGCTAAAACCTTCTAATTAATTAAATATTAACTTTTTAATGCTAATTAAAGCCCTAAAAATCAATATTAACTAATGAAAAGTCCAAATCAAGATCTTAAAGTTTGTAAACCTTAAAAATAACCTAATTAAGCTAAAAAGTATTTTTCAAAATTTTAAAACCTCTGAAAACTATTTTTAACCAATTAAAAACTATTAAAAGCTAATAAATCTTAAAATAATTCTAGAAAATAATTGAAAGACCATAAAAATATTTGGAAAGTTGTAAAATTCCTAATTAAGTGTCTAGAACCTAGGAGAAATATAAAAACTTAGAAAATCAGACTTTCAATTTTAAATAATAAAATAATATTAAAATATTAATAAAAATCCAAAAACCCTAAAAAATTCTAAAAAATTCTAAAAAGTTGCAAACTAGCTAATTTTAACCTAAATAACTCAGAAATGAACTTGAAATTACCTAAATACCCTTAATGGGCCTACAAAATGGCCTAAACCCAAAACAGACTCCTTAATGGGCCAAATTGAGCCCAAAATGAAAAAGTGGCCCAAATAAGCCCAAAAAGCACTACTTGACTCAAAATTTGATTTTAAACAACTTTTTCCAAAGGCCCAAAAGCTGAAAATGTGAAAAAAGCAAGCTTATACCAAACAACTTATTCTTAATGGGCTTTTTGGCCCATTAAGCTATAAGCTAATGCCATAAGCTCAAATTAGACACACAAGCTTCTTTTGACCTAAATAAGACTTCTATAAAAAGAAATTTGAAATAAGCCAAAGGAATAATCCTGAAAATGCAAAAAGCAATCTACAGAAAATGACAAAATAGTCGTTTTGAGTACTAGGCTATCCCAAGAGCTGATTCATGTTTCTAAAGCTTTTAAATGACTCAAATAAGCTAAATCAACAAAAAATTTTCAAATAAGCTGACTCAATAAGCTGGAAAAAGCAAATAAGCACTTATGAAAAAGTCAATTAAGTTGGTTTTCTAGCAAAAAGTCAAAGTCAAAGTCCAATAAGCTCTAGTCTAATCAAATGGGTCAAATAATAAAGATCTATCACAAAACATAAGTTGTTGCAGGTCCGGATAAGCAAATATGGCTTATTGATAAGAAAACTGAAAATTTGTACTAGCAGGGGCTAGTTTTGGGTGTTGAGCAGTGGAAACTTTTTCCACTGCTTGACTTGTTGACTTTTTGTCTTTAGTGACTTTTTTGGAGATTCAGATTTCACAAAGGCACCCAATTGATCAGTGGATCAAGAGGAGTCAATAATAATCAAAAAATCACAAACACAATCACCTAATTAATACAGTTTAATCAATTAAGCACCAGATAGGACACAGACATGAACAAGTAAGCAGATTAGGTTCAATAAGCACTTTTAGCAATATTCTGCCAGCCAAACTTAACCAAATGCATACACAAGCTATTATAAATTCAAATGAACAAGTCTAAACAGGTTTCATGCAATGATTCAAAGTTTTAAGCAAGATTCAAGCACCTTAAGTTACTGATGAACACTAACACATGCAGTTTTATACTTTTACTGATGCACTTGACCAACAAGCCAGATTCAAACCTCCAAATCTATCACATATGTTATAATAATGATGTTTAAACAACTTTTAACCCTAAGCATGCACAAATTCTAGATTTCACCAAAATCTTAGGCCAAAAACAGTTAAAATCAACAAGTTATAGCACAATGTATGATTTGGTGTTTCAAACTCAAAAACTTGCAGCAAAATACTCTCAACCAAGTGTATATCAGATACAAAGCACAAAACAAACTTTCCACAACACAATAACAAGTTTTATTCTCAAACAGGTAATCCCAAACACCCCTTTAACTTTTCAAAATCAAAATTTTCAAATCAAAAGTGAGATTTAAGACCACCCAAGCCTAAATTAACACAATAATAGATGTATATAGCAGATTCAAGCAAGATTAAGCCACAAAATTCAAAAGAACACAAGCAACACTCAAATATCACAAATATCCAATGTATTTTTAGATTTGAGATTAAGGGTGTGTACCTCATGGATGTATATCCACACCCACGAATTTTGAACTTATGTACTAGCAAGAACAAGTACAAGCTTCCTTAAACAACCCTGCTAAGAATCAACAAAGTTAGAAGCACAATTATCAAAACAGAA
The DNA here is from genome assembly GCA_025667525.1 of Glebionis coronaria. NCBI lineage: Eukaryota > Viridiplantae > Streptophyta > Magnoliopsida > Asterales > Asteraceae > Glebionis > Glebionis coronaria. Next base: position 362,582 of record JANFOE010000518.1, read on the forward strand.
ATATGAAAACTTCTTGATTAATGCAACTCTTGTCCTCCACACTTGATTATCCCCAAGTTATAAGCTTCACCGCACCTTGATAACACAATATCAAGATGTTATGATCAGCCCTATAGCCCAAGAATTCCAAGATAGACCATGAACTTAGCAAAATATCAAGAAAATGGAAAATGTGCAAACTTTTGCACACTCCTCTTTTGAAAACAGGTTTTTGATTCAAGAATAAGGAACAAAGAACAATAATGAACAGCTTATAACAATGGCACTTGAGCTTTCTTCACAAAATTCATACACATTTCATTCAACTGAAAATGAGCTTTACAGATTTGTGAACAAGGAAAATTCAAGAGCAGCTAAAATGTAAAGAGCTAAGGCCTTTATATAGGCATACAATGAACTACTTAGTGCATAAAAAAATGTAAACCCTAGCTTGGAGAATCACTGAAATACCCTTGTAGCTTTTTGAATTCTTGTGAATCATGTGACGCCTTCTTGTTGTTTTGTGGTAGCTGACAAGTGAAAAGAGTATCCAAGGGCTTGTATCAAGCTTAGGATGTAAGCTGAAATCTCCAACGTTGGATAGCTGTCACCCTTTTGGCAGTATGCATAAACTTGTAGCAAGGGAGGTCCCATTTGGACACGTGAATGATGTGGTGTCATGTTTAAGGTTTGGGATGTGTTTATGTTGAGGTTAATCATGAATCTGGAGGAGATTAACCTTTAATTCATAGCAAATAAAAAATCCCCAATTTGGATTATGAACTTCAAGAACAGGTTTTTGATCTTTGTTGTGGGTTAAAAACATGTTTAGCGCCAGAATTAATATTAATTAACTCTTTTAAAAAGTTAGTTAATATAAACGGTGAGTGGGATCTGATGTGGAGGAGTGGAGAGTTTTGATTGGTTGTGAAGATTGAGTGGGACACGTGTAAGGTGATGGTAGGTTAAGGTAACTTTCTTGTCTACCATGTTTAGCCCCCTTTCTTTCTTTTTCTTGTCATTTCTGTTTAAAAACATGTCAACGCCAAATCCCTTTGTATCAACTTTTCTTTTTTCACACTTTTGCCCCAAAATGTTTTGTAAAGTGAATTCAGGGGTAATTCTTGCCAATTCTTGATTCTTGAAGGGCTGGTTTGGTATTTTCTTCAAGGATAATGGTCTAAACTTGTATGATTGACATTTTGGAGGACTGAAAATTGCCAAATCATGTTTGATGAGGGACCATTTTTGCCAAATCTTCAAAGTCAAGGGTCCTTTTGGTAATTTTGAGATTTTAAAAGGACCAAACTTGTAATTCTTGTAACTTGGAGTCCTTCTTGATGTGTTTGACTTTGAGGAGGATAAATTTTAGCTTTGTTGAGGGACTAAAATTGCCAATTCTTCAAATTAGAGGGCCCTTTTTGCAATATTGACAAACTTTAGGGACCAAACTTGTAATTATGAAGATACAAGGGTATAAAGTGTCAATTCTTCCATATTGGAGGACCCTTCTTCATAATTCTTCAAATCTTCAAGGGTTTTCTTGGGGAAATTCTTCATTAGGGCTTGGTTCATTGTGCGGCTTCGTTTCCCGTGTTCGTTTTTGCATGATTCTTGTGATCTTTTGTCATGTTCTCAATATCCGTACCTAAAATAAACAAGCAACAAACACAAGCGTATATATGGGTATTTTGATGATATTTAATGCATTTTATGCCCTATTTGGACGATGAGACTATGTATAAAAGCAGTCTCATCACTCCCCTATACTAAACCATTGCCGTGCCCTCACGCAATGCTAGAATAAAGTATCGTAGCACCTCCAAAATTCATTTTTATTTACTTTATTGAACGATAAACTAGCTACACTACTACTAATGTTACTACTACTTGCGTTTTAGACATAATGTATGATTTTCATCGCAAAATGGGACGTTTAGGTTCATAGAATAAGAACACGTGAATGCTTCGTTAGAAATAATTTCATCGTCCTCGATTTTCACCCCAATTCCATGCCAAGCGTGCAACGAGATCATTGTCATTATAAGTTAGTAATGCTAACACTACTCATATGCCCTAATCACGTACTTATCCTCCCATTTTCCTAAGTTGTATCTCTTATATTTTATTTTGTCTTGAATGTTTCACGAGGATACATTGTTTGACTTATGCGATAATAGAGATTTAGGTCTAAAAACAGAGTCCTAACGGTGTAACCAAGACCATCAAATCAATAACCTCTCCTAATAGACAACGATGTCAAAAAATTAAGTCAACAAGAAGGATCGATAAACACGGTTTTATAACGGTTTTGAACATGAGACTTATTACCAAGACTTTTATACGCCCCCTAACGGAAGGGCCTTATTATCTTTGGTTTACCTCCATCTTTTATTCAACTTCGCCATGAAGCTTTTATTATGACTTCGGTCTTGCCTTGCCTTTTATTATCCACCTCATCGGTAGTTTTATTAGCCAAAGACGTATATCCTCATGCTAAGGCGAATTTTGGATCTTTAAAGCTTCAAAGATTAAGGCTTGATTCACTTTCAGTTTTGCATAGATTTTTCGGCCTTGTGGGGCTTTCAAATTGTTTCCTTGATTTAGGTGAGCACTTGAAATATTATTATTGGGTGAAGCTTTTGATTATTCGGGTGCCAATACTTCAAAACTGCCAAACAACTTAAATAAACCCTATATTAATTAAAAAGCTAATAAAGAAACACAAAAGAGGTACTAGATGAGATGGAAAGGGTGTTGGCTATTTAAACGAGAGGTCAGGGGTTCGAATCCCCTGATAGACAAATTATGCTAATATATTTTGGAATTTAAACAAACAGACCAATAGGGTCTGTTGTTTGTATACAGCAATATAACAATACAGGAAAAACAAATAAGCTATAACTAAGTACCAAATAAGCAGTCAAAACAAATAAGCTGCAAGTCCTAACAATAGCGAATGAGACAGAAATAATAAGCTAATACAACTGAAATTATGCGAATAAGCAATCCTGACATTAAGCACTAAAATCAAATAGACACAAGTAATTAAATCTAAATAAGCACTAAAATGACCAAATGGACTAAACAAAAGAAATAAGCAATACTATAGCAAACTTAACAACAGACTAAACCTAATCAGCAAATACAACTGGAATCAAGCTAAGCAGATCCAAACGAACTTAATCCCAAACAAAAATCCTAACTAGCAGACTATATAAACTAAAGATAAAGCATATTCCAAACAAAATTATCAAATAAATTCCAAAAATAAGCAGATCCAATCAGTAAGCAGATAAAAATTATTCAAGCAGACAAAATAAATAAGCATAAGCAGATATAACTCAAACGAAATAATACTAAAGGAGTTCTAAACAATACGAAACCTAAACAGTAACTACTCAAACACAAGCAAATTTAAACAAATTTAAACTAAATAATTAACTTAACAAAAAATTATAAAAAGAAGAAGAACCTTTTGGTGATAGCCTTTGGGAAGTAGGTGGGCGATGAACCCCCTATGAACTGAAACAAACGAACAAACACCACCGTTATTTACCCAAACACCATCATCACCATCAACAGTAACCAATCAAGATATTTTTTATAATTTCACAGTAGGGGAAATTATTTATACCTTTTTCTTACTTTAATATTTATTTAATTAAAACATAAAGTAGATTAATATTGCAATAATAAGTAAAGAGACAAGAACTTAACTGAATTAAAATTTCATTAATATTAAAAAATTCGATTACAGTACTTTAAAAAGGAAATTACAATAACCCCTAATTCTATTTTTCAGAAAATAATAATTAAACTAAAAAGAAAGGCATAAAATACAGAATGATTGGGGGGTTTTTATAGCCAACCCCCAAGGGCTTGTTGGTGAAGCTTCGAGAGCAAGACATCAAATCCGAGCCGTTAAATCCTTCTTTTCTTCTTTCTCTCTCTTCTCTTCTTCAATCTACGGCCGAAAATCACTACCCATCACACAGATTGCCACCGTGGATGGGTGCTTCTTGTGTTTGTTTCCTGATGAGGTAGAAAATAATGATTGGTAGATTTGTGTATGGTGAGGTGGTTTAACCAATCAAATCAAGGGAAATAGCCACGTGAGATGGACAACCCATCATGGAGCTTCCGATAAAGGGGGGGATTTAATTGAGATTCGTGTGAATCACACGAATTGGGCAAAAGCCCAAATTTTTAATGGGTAAATTTTGGTTAGGGTTTTTAAACAGTAAAAGGGGTGTTGTGTTTATTTGTTGGGAGAGAAAGAAAAATGGGTGAGGATGATGTTTCTTGTTTTTATCGAAATGAAGTGGAAAGGGTAAATAAAACGTTTATTAAAAACGTGTGAATGGGTAATTGGTTTATTTATTGTGTGTGTGGGGAGAGTGTTTGGTACGTGTGATATGGAATTGTGGGTTGACTGGGATGTTGACCAGGTAAATAAACTTTCCACTGATTGTTTAATTAGCCACTTGGGCTTATGTCCCAACAAAATATTCCAAACCTCAATTGGGCTTGATGGACCCAATTTTGATCCGTCACATTAATAATAGATTTGGGCCATTTTAAGGGTAAACCAAATTACTTGTTTTTGCTATTGGGCTTTTAAGCCCAATAGATCCAATGTGGGACCCACAAACTCGTTAAACTCCATATAAGAATAAATCCGCTAAAGACGAGTTCATTTTTGGCTTTCTTGATCTTTTCTTCAAAATCGTGTCGATTTTTCCGGTTATCGTGATCTTGAGTTCACTTTTGGTCTTTCATTTTGTCTTTGTCTCTTTCTTGGACTTTTCTTCAATATTTGACCGTCAAATCCCGTGTTTTCTTTCCTTTTGATCATTTGTACCTAATTTAAACAAAAACACAAAACCACGCGTAATTTCGACTTTTACGATGTTAAACACATGATTAGGTCTTGTTTTTCCTTGATTTTAGTGGTAAAAGGATAAGTGTTTACACACTTATTAGGGTTGTCTAGGTGGCGGAAGTAACCCTACAAAATACACCCATTGTGAGTTGGGTGTGTCCTTCAGGTTTAGGCAGGGAAGAAACAGGTTAGTGAAACGGGTCATTCTCGGACCAAATATTCTTTAGCCCGTTGGTGCTAGAGATGACACTAAATCTAGTGTTAACTATATCGGGGTTATGGCTCCCCAATATAATCAAGGTTTCATCTCACCAAGGTACACAAACCCATTTTTGGCTATAAGGGATAATTGCATGTTACTTGCTAGCCAATTTGTGCTAATAACGACATCAAAGTTATCAAGGCTTTCTAGGATCTGATTGGTGTAAAACGGCTGATTCGGAAAGTTTTTAAGGAACAACCTCGGATGAGGGTGTTTAACTATCATAACTTTTTCGTCGCGTAATCCACCGTGTAATGGGAGTCTAGAACTATCAGAGGGATTTCCATTACCTTACTAAATTTAGCAAATGTAGTGCTTTGGTCTACACATGTATCAGACAAGATAGATGTATATCACTGGTTTAGTAAGAACGTACCAGGTACGATGCTGGAGCCTGGGTTTGTTGGGACGTTGCCAGCCATGTATACTTGCGAAGGAGTTACCTTGTCGTCCTTCTTCTGGTTGGCCCTCTTGGGACAATCAGGTCTCACGTGCCCAGGGGTTCCACACTCGTAACATACCACAATTTTCTTTGGCCCGCTACTGCTCCCGCCAGTGGGGTTTCGGTTTCCTTGTTGCCCACTTCCACTCCCTCGTGCGTTGGACTTGCCCTTGTTGCTGTTTCCATGATTGGTGTTGGGTCGACCTGGGGTAGCAACATTGGTTGGACAATCGCGAGCAAAATGGCCTTGTTGGCCGCACTTGTAGCATCATTGACATTGTCATCCAGCAACATGATGGTAGTTGCACTTTGAACACTTGGGCTTTGTCCCTGAGTAGTTCTTGGTACGGGTTGTGTGGGTAATGTCATCTGCTTGCCCAACATTGTGCTTTTTGGAAGGCTGCTGGTCCTGGCTACGAGAGTTTTCATCGGATTTCCTCTTCTTGTCTGTTTGCCTCTCGAACAGATTGCGAGCTCGTTTGTTGATCAGCTCAGTCGCAAATTACATGACACCTTCCACAGTGGTGGGTCGTGAAGCTAGCACACTGTCATGAATGTTGTCAGGGAGTCCGCTGACATACTTTTCAATCTTGTCACTCCTTAAAGGAAACATTTTGGTGCACATCAAGCTTAACTCTTGAAATATTTGGTTGTACCAAATGATATCATTGTTCTTACACTTGAGATCCCACAGCTCGACTTCCAACTTCTTCATTTCTCCTCTGGGACAGTACTTCTCAGTCATCTTTCCTTGAGGTTGGCCCAAGTGAGAGTATAAGCAGCGTCATGTCCAAGGATAGCGACCACAGAGTTCCACCAGGTAAGGGCACTCTCAAGTAGGGTGCACATGGAAAACTTAACTCTATTCTTGTCAGCACAACCACTGATGCGGAAGACTTTCTCTAGCCTTTCAAAGCATTGCATCAGTTCAAAAACTCCTTCTTTCCCTCGGTAGTGTGAGGGTTTACATTTTAGGAATTCGGGGTAAGAGCAACCCAGTTGGTGTTGTTTCTGCGAGCGTCGGAGTTTAGATCACTGTTTGTATTTGGGTTAGCTTCTCTGGCTGCCATAGCTGCTGTGATGCCTTCACTTATCATTTCCCGTAGTTGTGCGGCAGTGACGTTTCGTGTAGCTTCTAGGGATTCAACATTTTCGGCATTGGAAGTGGTTGCATTATTGGGATTTGACCTCGTAATCACCATTTGTCTATAATCATATAAAAATGAGAATATTAGTTCAAGCATTAGTAAAGTTTTTATATTATTTGCACGAGGAAACTTATGCACTGATTTCATAACAAATTTGGACAACCTGTTAATGATCTCATAATATAATACATTGCACAGCAGATATAATAAAGAAAGTGATTACATGTTATTTCCATGATAAATTTAACAGTCATCTTAGCATAACACAATCTAAGTCATAGGCCGGTCGGGCCTAATCCAAGGTATGATACACACAGTCTTTAAAAACATCATATCCCAAAGTTACATGTTCCAATAGAAAGAAAATATAAAGTACAGGATTACATCACAAAAAGCTGAACAAGAGATAAAAGTACAAAGGCCCTATGTCATGATAGCCGGATGCAACCCGTAAGCTTATCATGACGTACAATAAGTCTAGTACGTCTATGATAATCCTGCCTAGATGGTCCACTAGATGTTGTCGGGGCAGACGGTGCGGATGGAGCTGGCAGGGCTGCAGAATTCCTCCTGGTGTTCCACAAAGTCTGAACTGTCGTTCGGGTCTCCTTGAGAGTACGGAGTGCAGACAGTAGCTGGTTCCGGAGCCTATCGACAACCCCTCGGAGATAAGCCATCTCCCCAGTAACCCCATCATGCCGGACAGTGGCGAGATCAAAGAAGATAGATAATGACTGCTCCTGAGCAGCTAGAGCAGCATGGGTCTGATGCTGCAGACTCTCCATGACCTATATGTGTTGGTGGAGGCGGTAGTTCTCATCCAATAACCACTTCAGTGCCTCGTCCGTCCTAGCCTGGAGGCCCTTAGAAGTCTGGGAATCTTCCCTCATAGTGCGGAAAAGAGTGTCGATACGCTCATAGATGACGACATGGCTCTGTTGACTGACGATCAACTGGCTGCGAAGGTCGGATATCTCTCGCTCATGGCGTGCAGCCAATGCGGAGATCTGGGCCTGGACGGAATCGACACGTCCCGCCCCGGAGCCTTCCCCGGTCTCATAAGTGGAGACAGGTGCGGGTCCAGAGAAATAGCCTGATGAAAAGGACAGAGGCATGGAAGATGGGATGCTAGAAGGGACCCGATCCTCCTCCATAGAGGTTAGGGCCGGTGTGGCTGATGCGGAGATAGAAAAAGGGTCCTCTGGGAGTACAGCTTCGGTGGCTAGGTCATCCTCTGAATCCGAGACTGACAACCATCCACAATGCGTCGATGGTGGGTATAAACAAACAACTGGAGTAGGGGCTACTCTGGGTAGAATAGTCGTAGATGCTGTAGGCGGAGTCATGATGCTCTGAAATATTATCATTTTAAGTTTGAAGTGAGTATAAGCTTACAAACAAAGAACAATATTATTTAGATTACATGCTTTATGAAATATATCCCTTTTTAAACAATTATTAGAATGTTTTAAGGTTACAAATATTTATACTTATACATATATATGTATTATCATGTAAGTAGTTCATTATCAATTTCTAAGTGTGAAGTTTAGTTTAATATTACTCATATTCTTATTTCAGTATTTTACTATATAGTGTAAAATTTTCCAAGTTTAGCACATCTAACATATAGCAATAACTCACTAAACATTATTAACAATCAAGTTTAGTATATATATATATATATATATATATATATATATATATATATATATATATATATATATATATATATATATATATATATATATACAACTAGTTCACATAGCATAAAATTCCCTAAGATCTATATGCTTAACTAATACGGTCCCAAAATAAAATCCCAAAAGATTTTTATAAGTTATAGTCCAGTTTTAAATAAAAGAAAAATCATTTTTATTTTTATTTTATTTAAAAATTTATCTAGTTCTCTATAACTAATGCTCTGATACCATTCTCTGTGACACCCCGGGTAGGGTCAAATGATGCGGAAAATATCCCCTGAGACGTCACAAGGGTGGATCGATAGCATATTGTCCATATAGCATAAGATAAAAAGTTAGTCAAATCAGATTACATGTTTATCCAAACAAATAAATAAAAATTGTTTTAAACAAGACAGTAGGTGATTGTTTTTGTTTCCCAAATAGAACCCCTGACGAGTCCTATGATGCAGATTTCTAAGATGCTGGAGACCATGCACACACACCACGTACTAACTTCATATTCCTGTGCAAAACATACTAACGGGGTCAACATAAAGTTGGTGAATTTACAGATTTTAACAATTAATTAGTTTGGACATACAATAATCATAGAAGTAATAATGCACAAAGCATTCTTACTAAAATGTAAATAACATTTGTTTATTATTATAAACTGAAGCTTAACCCCATAGTCCTCAACAGATGAGGATGCAGTGTCTTACAAAAAGACACCCATTCCAGTTCCAACATGGTATACGTCTGTTGTCCCGGCCAAGGCACAGTGAGCATGACTCACCCAGACGGGGATGATCAATCCCTAATAGATCTATTTATAACATTCAAGCAATTTATAACAGTTTAACAGTTTCAATAATAATCAATCATAATCAAGTTTATACAGTCCAGTTACATCTAATATATGTTTGCATACTTTCTTTCCCAAAAAGGGAAGTTTTATCAAAGTTTAAATGGGGCTGTAAACTCACCTCGGAGTAGGCAATTGCTTGTTTAACACGAATATCCAATTAAAGCTCACACCAAAGTTATGCCTAATCAGATAGTACAGTCTTAATAGATAGTACAAAGAACATATATGTATGCTTATTCGGATTTTATTCAGTTTATTCATACTATGGTATTTATCTAAATAACCATAGTTCAAGTAGCATCAATATTCATTTAAACTTATTTATATAAGTTTCATTTCTATGTAAACATAAAATATTTAACTATTAATATCAAGTAACATACATGTAATAATACTCATTCAATCTTACAATTAAGTTTTACATTTAAGTAAACATAAAAGAAAATGTTTCACTTAAAATATTAATCTATGTCTATAGTACATGTATCAATAACATCCCATTAAATTTATAACCAAGTTCTATATTTAAGTAAACATTAAGGGTTTTACTTATAATATATTTACGTGGTAACATTTAATTTAATTTACGTTCATATAATTTTATTTCTTAAAAGTATATGAATTCAGGTACACATTCATCTTGTTTATACATTTTATCTTGTAAAGCAAATGTAAATAAATATTTCATAAAAAAAATAAAAAAAAGAATATTACTCTTATTTAACTCTAAAGTTTTCATAAACTATTTAATATTTATAAAATAATTTATTTATCACATACTTAAGTTTTATACATTTATCCTTATGATCTAGACTTTTAATTATGTTTTATTATAATTAAAATAGATTTTAGAGTTAGGGTTGTTAATGTTTTGGAACATGGCAAAACTAGTCCATCCATATTTTTAAACAAGTAACCCTTCGGATTTTACATATTTAGTACCTAGGGCTTGTGATAGTTTCGGTTTATGGCAGATTTGGTCCCCCTAGTATTTTCTAGGGTTCGTAACTTTATAAAAATTACAAAAACAGCCCCTAGGGCTTCTTTAGGTTTTGGTAAATCACAAAAATAGTCTTTAAGGTTTTAAAATGACAAAAAAACTTTTAGAAACTTCCCAAAATGGCCCCTAGGGTTTAGTTTGCTATGGTTAGTAATTATTAAACCCTAGACTTTTGGATATTTACATTTTTAGTCCTTGTGCTTACTAGTTTATCAAAATAAGTTTCAATAGTTACAGTTTTAGTCCTTATATTTTATAAATTGTCATTTTCATCCAAAAAGTTTTTATAAGTCATATTTTATTATAAAAACTTTTATTTTAACATCTAAACTTTATATGGGCTCATTAAATAGGCTAAACATCTAATGGGCTATTTTAGTGGGTAATTCAAGTCCACTAATTTACTTAAATTGGTCTTTAAATCATTTATTGGGCTTAATATATTTTTAAGTCCCTTTAGTTAGTTAAATGGGCCAAAGTGTGATCCTAAGTCCCTTTAAGTCACTATAATTTATAAAATGGCTTATTGGGTCCATTTAAGTTTTAGGTTAACTTTTCATGGGCTTAAATAGTCAATTAACACTACTTTTCATTTTATATAAGTTTTACTTAGGATATTCTTATAAGCTTATTATGAGCTTATTAATATTTAGTTTTTAATCTGAATAGATGAATAAAACTTAAAAATTCATTTTATATGTTATACCAAATTAGATCTAGGTGTGTCATAAGGTTACAAGTAAGTCATAAGCCCTAGTAGGATCTTATAACCCACGGCCTACATTAGTTATGGCTTATTAAGATAACTCAAGTATTATTTTTAGGTTGCATGTAGTTTATATGTGTTGCAAAATTAGATCTAACTATGTACACTACAAGAAAATAAGTCACAAGTTCAAAATAAGATCTAAACTATGTTTAGGCCTAACAATCAAACATAGATCCATGTACCCACATACATAGCTCACGACTATGTTTTTAGATCTTGGTATTTCCAAGATGAATATTTTAACTAGCTTTTAAATGTTGTAAAAATTTACAAAAACACACTATGATTATCTAAGTTACATTCATGTTTCCAAGGCTACTATCATTCCAAGAAACAATGTATAGCCCACGGCTATATTGTTCCCTCCCAATATTCCCATTAGATCTACTAGCTTATTTCATGTACACCATGTTAAGTTAACACTTATCATTTAGATCTAGGTTTTTATAAGCATGCATGTTCATCTAACCTATTTTAGGGTCATATGTAACCCACGGCTATATATATTCACATAAGTTACTTTGATGATTTTTCATAGCTCATTTAACATGTAACATTTCATGTTCCACTATTCAAAACTTAGTAGACAAATCATATGGCCTTTACTCATTCTAGCCGTGACCTTTAAGGTCATGGTTTTCATGATTTTTAAGTTTCACAAGTTCTTTTCATGAGATCTATGGTTATTGGTTAACCAAAGTCCCATAAACAAGATTTGTAACCCATGCCATATTTAGATTTATAAAAGGTTTCATATGGTTTTTAAATCAAGTTTAACACATAACACATAAGTCATAAGTTTCTTATTAAAAAAGATTTTGAATCATGATCATGGTTTGTATAAATATGTCGTGACCCATAAGGGCCATAGCCTTACCAAATCTTGATTTTTAACATATTTCTTACTTGTGTTTATAGGTGTATGATGATGCATGCATGAAGAAATGGAAGAACATGATGTGTATACCTTTCTTGCCTAAAGTACCAAGGATGGTCTAGATGAACAAGGAGACTAGAGATCTAATCTAGTTGATGGAGAAAACCCTAACACAAACCAAGTCGTGACCTATAATGATTTGGCTAGGGCTTGTTTGTAGTGATTCCAAAAGGATGATGCCACCAAATGATTTGTAATCAAGATGGGACAAAGATTTAGTTGATTTAATGAATCAACTTTAGATTTTTGTGGCTTATGGCCGAAATGTTTGAGAGAGAAAGAAGTAGAGAGAAGTGAGTTGCATGTATGAGAGATGGGAATGTGTGTGTTTCGGCTTAAAGATGAGAGAGGGAAAGAGAATGCAAAAAGCATGATTTACCTTGGTAAGACACATCATGCCAAGTGTCCCCTTTTGCCTTTCCAAGGCAACTCTCCATCTTCCACACAAGCCTATGCCGTGTGATACTCACCAAATAGGGGAAAAGGATGGGCTTTGGTCATGGGCTTATGTTTGGGCCTAACACAAAGAGTACATGATCTTGGGCTAGTCCAAGGAAGTTTAGGGATGCCTATGATAGGCATACATATATATACGGCTATATATATGATGTAGTATGTTTTTCAAATTTTTGTTAAGTGTTGAATATTTCCAATATTAAGTATACATCTTACTACTTGTTATCCCTAGTTTTATGTACAAGGTTCACATTATGAATCTTATTTCAACAAGTGTGTATGTACAAGTATATGTACATGTTAGGCAATTTCACACATGACCCATAGAAATGTAACACATGAGTTTGTGTTCTATGATTGTTGGGTGAAAATCTATTACATAAAATGTGACAATCCGTCAATTTATGGTTGATATTTTATTCTCAAATATTATTCTCAAATGTTATTTTAATGTTATATTATGAACTCACTTATTTTTGGGAAGAAATTTGGATTTACTTCTTGAAGTAGCATCGACTACGTCTAAACCGGAGGGTTCAACGTTACGTGCTTACGTTTACATACACCGTTTTGGTGACAGTCCGACATTTCAGAAAATAAATTTGTCCGTGAATATTATTTTGAGATTTTAAATTTGTGTTGGTTCATAAACTCACAAATTTACGAGAAGAGATTAGGACTTAAGATTTTAATTTAACGTCCTTTACGACTAAACCGGAAACCTTAGGATTACGTATTTACGTTTTCGAACTCCGTTTATGATGAGACAATTTTTATTAGATTTGTTTTGTGCCGTTGATTCATAATTTATAAAAACGTTTTTCGTAAAACGACCCGAGGGTACGCAAATCAAGGAAACTAGAATCGAGGAGTACCCGTAATTAAATGGGGATGAGACAAGTGGGACACTTGCCCCACCCCCACAAACCCACGGCCAAAACTAGCTACACAACACCCTTTGAGGTGTCAACTTATAAACAAACTAACAACACTTGTCCATTTAGCTTAGCATGTAAGCTAAGCTTACACCAAAACTAGCAACTAAACCACTTCTCCCATTATTCAACATGCAAACCTCACACATTTTCTCTCTACTCCCCACCATTGTCGTCCACTATTCAACCAAGAACACCCCATTCATACAAAATTTAACAACAAACATTTGTTATAATTAACATATGTTAATCTCCATTCAAAAAGATGAAGATTGGTGCAAGTTTTAACATCCAAGGAGAAGTTTTGTTGGTGTCTTGGGGCTGATTTTCCACAAGGAGTTCTTGAAGAATGATGGTCTTGAAGATGGTCTTGGTTTATCACAAGTTTCTCCATCAAAATTCATGTTTTGATCACAACCTACATCATCATGGTGCTATAAAGATTGTTCTCCTCATTCTCTTGTTATTTTTGATTATGTAATATTGTATTTCTTTTAATTATGTATATGTATATGATGATGAATGATGATTAAAAATATTGTGTGGGGATTTGGTGTTGATAAACATGCTTAAAAAGATGAAAAACTATAAGAAACAAGGCTAAAATCTTGTTTAGATTGTTGGCTGTATAAAACAGTAAAGAACCACATGTTAGACTGATAAAATGGCAAATTAGAAGCAATATACAGTAAGTAATATGTCTTGTACACATGTGAGAGTTGGCCATGCAATGGAATCATTAGGATGAGTGAGATATGATCAAAACAAGTTTAAAGTACAAATCTGAGTTCACTGTTTTTGACGATTTTTAGAAAATACTTAGAGCTTGATTCAACAGTAGCTATAGAAAAGTTAAATGGAGCACATATCATTTAGTTTATGTCATAAAAATTTGAGCTTCTATATCCATATAGAACTCTAGATATGGCAGTTTTGGTGAACATGAAAATAAAAATCAGATTTTGGAAATTAAAGTATAATAGTATTATATAAGCACTCAAATAAAAATAGTATAAAATGTGAATTAAAACCCACTAACTCATATAATACATTTATATAAATATATATAAGGATAAATAAATGTACATTTTATAAAAATGGTAGATTGATAAGTTTTATAAGTTATAAAACTATAAACATGATTTTTACGACTTTTTCGGCTATTACCGTAAAATTAACGTTTTTGTTAAATAAAACTTAGACGGTTGGACCCGTCTAATGTAAACTTTTATAAACTCATATACTGATATATAAACATATATAACAAATAAAAACCGATAAAACCCGAATTATATAACATACGGACACTAACGGACTAAGTTAACGTTATTAGACTAATAATACAACAAAATGGGATAAAACACTTATAAACTTATTTATTGGGCTTAACCCATTTGGGCCCAACATGTAAAATATAAATACTGATAATACAAGTATAAAATGGATTAATACAAGTTAAAGAACTTATAAAAAGTTTATTGGACTTAAAATATGTAAATAGGTAAAACTAGTAAACTAGTATAAAAGTTATCAACACATAAACACTAAAATAAGTAAAAGAGAATATGTAAACCCACTTGATCATCATATATATAAAATCATCATATGTATACATAATTTTTATTTTTATAAAGTCATTGGACAAGATTCTAAGACGAGTATTATTTGTCTAGGTTTCCGTGATTGAAGCACGTACCGTACATCCAAATCGCCGATAACCGCCTTCCCACATCAACGTGAGTTCATAGCCTCGCACTCTTTTAAATGTTTTTATGAAATATTTTATAAACCCGCGAGGGAGATAACATGTTAGTTTTTATAAAATAGGACACCATTTGTCCCGATTGTTTGTTTATTGATTTGGACCCGAATGATTGTATGACCCGATAAATGATTAAATGACCTGATAGATGAAATTAAATGGATTATTAAAGTTAGGTTATGTCACTAAAAGTCCCATTAGCATGAATTGTGAACTACCGGGATTGGTAGACGCTTATGCATATAATAGTACTATTTGGGGACGATCACCCCAGTTCGCGCCTTGACGGTTGATCTCCGTCGTGCCACATTGATTGGTAAGCGAATTTATGTATGAGAAGATTTCCATAGCGTGACCTTTGTGACGACACGCTAATTTAGATGGGCAAATTGAGTTTCGGGCTAGCTACCCGTTGTTTGTTGTAGTAAGGTAACAATTTCATGCGGCTTATAATAATCCAATTAATGAAATACTGCTATAGGCACCGAATTACGATGTATTGCCTGTCTAGCAATACGGGGTCATACTATTGATATTATGTTCGTGTTTTGGTTTTCATAACCATAATCATATAACGGTTTTTATTTAACTCCATACAATGTTATAAAACGTATTGTATGATATTTTTACGACATTGGTTCGTATAATGATTTTGAAGGCGAAAGCCTATATTATGATTTTGACAAGGATTTGTATAAAATGATTTTGGCTATTTTATGGCCTACTACATGGATTTGTATTAAATTAATTTCGATAATAATTTTATACCGATGTTATATTGATGGATTTTATTAAACTCTATGAATTCACTCGGCGTTATCGCTGACCTTTTCTTTTAACATGTTTTATCTCAGGTACTTGAAGGTAATTCTCAGGAAGACATCAAGAATTCATGGCCCGCACTTAAATTATAATTTCCATTCAAATGTTTTGTAAAACCTGTATTAAATACAATGACTTGGGACCTATGTAACTTTGATATTTATGAATGGAAATGCTTTTATTATTAAACGACACGATTTTGATGTGTTGTCTATGATGAGAGTAATGTGATATCCCGTAACACCAACGAGTCTTTCGTTGTATAAATTTGGGGGTGTTACAGTTTGGTACCAGAGCTCTCGTTATAGAGAACAAAAGATTTTTAAAAACCAAGTTTTTGAATAAAACATTTCAAAATCTTTTAACTATAAACATTTTTCTATAAATTTCTAAAAATCTTTTGACTATAATGGTGCCGAAGAATTCCCGAGCTACCGACAAGGCCAGACTGAGAAGTGTTATTTTAATATATATATATATAACTTGTATGATATATATACATATGATGTAATTTGATTACATGATTGTTTGATGATTATTTTGATATTTATACGAGGTATGTATACAACATAGATTGTCACAAGGAACCCTAAATCCCCTAGTAAATTAATCGAAGCTATTCTCGTAGGAATTCTGGCTATCCTAGATCTAAACCAAGTTGTGGATATTTATGATCCCAACAAATAGTTGATATTCGTAGAAATGTAGATATTAGTTGATTGTGAAATTGAAGAAGGATTGGCGAGATTAAAACTGATATCGATGTCATGACGATCTTTCCTTATAGAGTGGATTTTGACAAAACGTTACCACCTAGAAAGATGTCATCTGATTCGGTGTCATCCAATTCTTAAATTGAAAATCGAAAGGGTGAATGTTGCACTTGAGGCTGTCATTGGAACCATTACCCAAAAGCCTCATGCCACTAATACCTTTCTGAGAGTCTAATTGAATGTGTGAGTCATTTCATGCTTGTGACTCATTTGATAATTATTGATGAAGGTGTTATAGGATTGGAAATTAAGTGTTGTTCATATCGAGATTTTATTGCCCTATTAAGGTCTAAGAATAAGGTGGAAAGTATTGGAAAATGAGGTAGGATATCGAATTGAGTATAAGTTAACTGGAAACTTGAATAAAGCAAAATTTAACTTTTATGGAATATGAGATTGGTAAGAGGAAGTCGTTAAGTTCTGTGATTGAATTATAAGGTTTTAATTGATTGTTGATTCGTGTTAAGGGTTGTTCCTAGGCCATTGTCCAATGACGAGGATGCCCAGTGTCCAAGAAATAAATTGAAGAAATCTTCTTCTGAATTGGGACCGATGGATCTTCTGGGACATGTGGAACACCTAATGACTCTTGTAGATTAGTGTTCATTGTGGTATCTTTTTAAAATCCCTAACTTAACTGAGACATCAGTTGGTAGGATAAGCTCTTGGAATTGTATGACATAGTGACACATAATGTGTTACGGTACAATTTTGACTTGTTTGTGATTAATGAAAAGACTACCTTTGATTGCTAAATCCTACATGTATCGATGTTATCTATCTTTTATTGCTTCATCCTAATGTTCGTATTAGTGATGCAACCATTGAACAAGTACTCATCTCGATTTGAGTTACGTTGTGGATTATTCTTTTTGAGTGCCATCGAGGTCATGAACCTCATGATTAATTGGCTAAAGCTCATTTCTTGATATATTGTAGTTAGTTCTTGGTGAACAACTTTTCATCACTCTTTTGCAGATCACTAATTGTTTTTATAAAGATAAAACAGTATCCCTTGAGAAAAACTGGGTTTTCATCACTATATGGATTATTTAAAGTGAGATTTATAAGTGATCGTTATCAAAATGAAATTGTTTATAAAGTACCTTGGAAAACTTAATTGTTTTCATAGCAAAGAAAATCTTTGTAAATTTATTTTTGATTCTTATTTAAGAATTAAGCATGAAAATGGTTTTATTATAAACATGATGATATAATTTGACGAACTGAGTATTGCATCGTTAATCTTGAAATTGTATATAGTTGCGCGCCTACATACAATTTGGAATGGACCATGCAAGATTGATTAGTAGTCACCATAAAACTAATGAATAAACACTACATTTTCTTTGAAGATTGTGAAAGATTAAATTTTATGAGATCTGCAAAAAGTGAAAAATAAGGACATAGTGTTAGGGACACCTACATATGTGCCTGTAGCATCTATTCTTCTAAGTCGAATTTACTCATCTGTGGAATTGTCTTATTTGACAATTGACAATTCTTTCTTGTCCAATTATCCCGTAGTGAGATTCTTAAGAAAAGTATCTGATTACCGAGTATTGATACCCGACTGGGTGTATCGACATGCCTATCATTTCTTTTGATTTGATTTCATTTGGATGACCTGGGTAACGATCCGAGGAGCTTTCGAATGCATACTCAAATTATGAAAACATCGGATATATTCATATTCATTAAATGTTTTCGTCTGTATCTGATTTGAAATTCTCTCGCGTAGATTATGCGTTGACCTTACTCTTTTAAGGTTAGTTAAGTCTCCTGATATCGTTGAATTTGGGAAGGATTATGAGTTATTATTAGTCTTTTGAGAAGTTCACATCTTATCGACGACAATAAAACTGGAAAGTTGATAGTGCTAGTAGAATGGATTGATTGATTATGACATGACGACATTGTCTTAATTGATGGGAACTCGAATAGAATTCCCCTAAATGATAAGATGTTGATTATAAAAAGTGATCTAAATAATTCTTGATGGACGACCATATCCTGCATTTAGACTTGAAATTATACCATGAATGGTTGTGAACTAGTTATAAATATTGTAATCTAGAAGAACCTAATATGAATTTATTAAAAGATGTTTCTGTTATCTGAAACTTCAGGAGGTATTTATTGGTGAATTACCTAGATTTTTGCCATTAAGGCAGATTGAAATTGGTATTGATTATATTTTCGGTGCTGCACTTGTGGCTTGTGCACTGTACGTCAGCACCATCTGAATTAAAAGGAATTACCGTACAACTGAGAGAGTTGTCGGAGAAAGATTTTATTTTACCAAGCTCTTCATAACGAAGAGCTATGGTGTTATTATTTCTTATATTTATAGATTACTGTGAACTGAGTAAATTGTCAACCGAAAACGATATCCATAACTCGAAATGGAAGATTTGTTCGATCATTTACAAGGTTCTAGCGTATGTTCTAAATATTTGATTCACGGCATGGTTATCATCAACTTCGCATCCGCGAAAAAGATTATCTATTCTAATCACTACATCTGAGACTCGTAATAAATATTATGAGTTCATGTTATGTTGTTTGGATTGACTAATACACATGTAGCATTCATAAATTTGGTAAATCACGTGTGTAGGCTGTGATTTGATAAATTCATGCTTGTGATCATTAAGGACCATTTGTTTGTTTATAAGAATAAGAAGAAGTTAATAATTAATTATAGATTGCCCTGAATTGACCGAACAATAAAAACATGTACCTTGAATAATTAACATGTGATTTAAGACTTAATCCTTTATATTAAATGACCGTTTGATTAATGATGGTAAGATATATATATATCTATATAGACTCTTCAAAAATTAAGAGCCTTTTTAAGATTTTGGGTTTTACCAAAAAGAAAGTGCAAATGTGTTTTGACAAATGTTTTGACAAAGGATTTTTAAGGGATTATTCCCTTATACACAAATCATTTAACTAAACTCCTGTTTAGGGGTAAATGTTTGTGTATACCTCAAGACAACCTAAGAGGGATTGAGAAAACCGTTAAACCATGACTTAAAATTTGAAACGACAATTTTTGCTTTTCAACTAAGAAATTTTTTACCAAAGAATAAACAAAGGTTTTTCGAACATTTACGGATCTTACTAATTATTTTCAACAAATCAACAAAAATCGTGTTAATTAAATTAAAAGTTATTTTGAACATTTTCATATAATTGGACGGACTAAGAAACTTAAAATCTTTACGTTTACGTTTCATAAAAATTGAATATTTAATATTTAATTAGTTGTAATAATTATCGACGCTATTGACGTCGGATTGAGTGAAACAGATAAAACTAATAGTTGAGACCAAACTGAAACTTAGAAAATATGAAGAAAGGTGAACGTAATTACTTACACATTATATAGAAAGGATAAAGAACCAATTAGGATGTGTTCCTTAGTAATGACGATGCAAAATAAATTGCCGAACGATATAAAAGTAAGCAATGATTGTAAAAAGGATAATATAGATAATAAAAAGGGGTTCGCGGCTAATGTGAACCATCAAAATTGAGAAGACGATGGCGCTAAATGATTAAAAGGCCACTTGTTATTATCTAAATATGGATATTTTGAGATGTAGTCATCTCGTAAGTATAAGTATTCTATTCATGATATTTTGACTAAATGTATCTTTGTCTGAAGAAGTTGTACTAATGAAAAATTATGAAGGCAGACACCGCCCCATACATTAATAAACGTCTAGCTATTGATTCGATTTGGGTCATCGTCGACAGACTGACCAAATCCGCTAATATCATTCCTATTAATGATAGATTCTTGATGAAGAAATTGACTCTTTTGTATTTAAAGAAGTTGCGTAAACATTGTGTGCCTGTATCGATCATCTCTTTCAAGATCATCGCTTCGCATCGAATTTCTAGAGATTTGCTCAGGAGTCATTAAGAACGAATCTTGAAGAGAGTACTATTTACCAACCCAAATCGAAGGGACGAGGTAAAGTAATGATACAAAACACTAGAAGTCTTGTTTTATGCTTGAATGATTGACCTTTCGCAATAAACCGTATAATCGTTTTCCTTTAGAGAGATTATCATTGATAATTATCGTGTTAGTATCAAGATCGACTCTTGTTAGGATCTATATTAGAGCATCTGTAAGCAGGAGTTGGGATGAAGACACCCGACATACACCTATTGTGAGTTGGACATGACTTTTAGGTTTAAGGTTTCCTATGATGGCGAACCTAACGTTGCAAAATATCCAACCCGCGAGACCTGAAATGGTTGTTAAAATTAGGATCTGATTATTGACTACCGGTAGTAGGCAGGAGGTTATGTAAATATGAAATTTAGATCTTGAAGTGCCAGATGGGTAGCGAAGTTATGCCAAAAATTTTAACCATGGAAAAATGAATTGATGATCTGAAAGATCATGGGATATAAGTCCCCGTTGTATGGGACCATAGAGATGATGTAAAAGATTAGTTTGAAAGGCATATAAGCTGGATCTACCCTAGGACTTCAAGAGCTGCGTGAATTATATTTCGTATATCTAACTTGATAAAATGTCTATCAAGTGAAAAATTTGACTATTCCTTAATGAAGTTTAGATTGGCGAAAAGTTGCATTCATCAAAACCCTGTGCACATCATGGATAGAGAAAGTAAGTCAACATTAAGCCTGATCTTATTCCCGTAGTTATGTTTGATGAAACTCGCGTATTGTAATGAATTACACTTGTGAGAAAGGACCGAATATGGAGGAAATACCCACATGGCTTTAACTCTATAAGAAGCGAGTAGTAAGATGATCTTTGAGGACAAACATCCTGTTTAGGGGTAAATGCTGGACAATCCTTCAATTTATGGTTGATATTTTATTCTCAAATATTATTTGAAATGATTATTTTAATGTTATATTATGAACACACTTATTTTTGGGAAGAAATTTGGATTTACGTCTTGAAATAGCATCGACTACGTCTAAACCAGAGGATTCAACGTTACGTGCTTACGTTTACATACACCGTTTTGGTGACAGTCCGACATTTCAGAAAATAAATTTGTCCGTGAATATTATTTTGAGATTTTAAATTTGTGTTGGTTCATAAACTCACAAATTTACGAGAAGAGATTTGGACTTACGATTTTAATTTAACGTCCTTTACGACTAAACCGGAAACCTTAGGATTACGTATTTACGTTTTCGAACTCCGTTTTTGATGAGACAATTTTTATTAGATTCGTTTTGTGCCGTTGATTCATAATCTATAAAAACGTTTTTCGTAAAACGACCCGAGGGCACGCAAATCGAGGAAACTAGAATCGAGGAGTACCCGTAATTAAATTGGGATGAGACAAGTGGGACACTTGCCCCACCCACACAAACCCACGGCCAAAACTAGCTACACAACACCCTTTGAGGTGTCAACTTGTAAACAAACTAACAACACTTGTCCATTTAGCTTAGCATGTAAGCTAAGCTTACACCAAAACTAGCAACTAAACCACTTCTCCCATTATTCAACATGCAAACCACACACATTTTCTCTCTACTCCGCACCATTGTCGTCCACTATTCAACCAAGAACACCCCATTCATACAAAATTTAACCACAAACATTTGTTATAATTAACATATGTTAATCTCCATTCAAAAAGATGAAGATTGGTGCAAGTTTTAAAATCCAAGGAGATGTTTTGTTGGTGTCTTGGGGCTGATTTTCCACAAGGATTTCTTGAAGAATTATGGTCTTGAAGATGGTCTTGGTTTATCACAAGTTTCTCCATCAAAATCCATGTTTTGATCACAACCTACATCATCATGGTGGTATAAAGATTGTTCTCCTCATCCTCTTGTTATTTTTGATTATGTAATCTTGTATTTATTTTACTTATGTATATGTATATGATGATGAATGATGATTAAAAATATTGTGTGGGGATTTGGTGTTGATAAACATGCTTAAAAAGATGAAAAACTATAAGAAACAAGGCTAAAATCTTGTTTAGATTGTTGGCTATATAAAACAGTAAAGAACCACATGTTAGACTGATAAAATGGCAAAGTAGAAGCAATATACAGTAAGTAATATGTCTTGTACACATGTGAGAGTCGGCCATGCAATGGAATCATTAGGATGAGTGAGATATGATCAAAACAAGTTTAAAGTACAAATCTGAGTTCACTGTTTTGGACGATTTTTAGAAAATAATTAGAGGTTGATTCAACAGTAGCTATAGGAGAGTTAAATGGAGCACATATCATGTAGTTTATGTCATAAAAATTTGAGCTTCTATCTCTATATAGAACTCTAGATATGGCAGTTTTGGTGAACATGAAAATAAAAAATCAGATTTTGGAAATTAAAGTATAATAGTATTATATAAGCACTCAAATAAAAATAGTATAAAATAGGAATTAAAACCCACTAACTCATATAATACATTTATATAAATATGTATAAGGATAAATAAATGTACATTTTATAAAATTGGTAGTTTGATAAGTTTTATAAGTTATAAAACTATAAACATGATTTTTACGACTTTTTTGGCTATTACCGTAAAATTAACGTTTTTGTTAAATAAAACTTAGACGGTTGGACCCGTCTAATGAAAACTTTTATAAACTCATATACTGATATATAAACATATATAACAAGTAAAAACCGATAAAACCCAAATTATATAACATACGGACACTAACGGACTAAGTTAACGTTATTAGACTAATAATACAACAAAATGGGCTAAAACACTTATAAACTTATTTATTGGGCTTAACCCATTTGGGACCAACATGTAAAATATAAATACTGATAATACAAGTATAAAATGGATTAATACAAGTTAAAGAACTTATAAAAAGTTTATTGGACTTAAAATATGTAAATATGTAAAACTAGTAAACTAGTATAAAAGTTATCAACACATAAACACTAAAATAAGTAAAAGAGAATATGTAAACTCACTTGATCATCATATATATAAAATCATCATATGTATAAATAATTGTTATTTTTATAAATTCATTGGACAAGAGTCTAAGAAGAGTATTAATTGTCTAGGTTTCCGTGATTGAAGAACGTACCGTACATCCAAATTGCCGATAACCGCCTTCCCACATCAACGTGAGTTCATAGCCTCGCACTCTTTTAAATGTTTTTATGAAATATTTTATAAACCCGCGAGGGAGATAACATGTTAGTTTTTATAAAATAGGACACCATTTGTCCTGATTGTTTGTTTATTGATTTGGACCCGAATGATTGTATGACCCGATAAATGATTAAATGACCTGATAGATGAAATTAAATGGATTATTAAAGTTAGGTTATGTCACTAAAAGTCCCATTAGCATGAATTGTGAACTACCGGGATTTGGTAGACGCTTATGCATATAATAGTACTATTTGGGGACGATCACCCCAGTTCGCGCCTTGACGATTGATCCCCGTCGTGCCACATTGATTGGTAAGAGAATTTATGTATGAGAAGATTTCCATAGCGTGACCTTTGTGACGACATGCTAATTTAGATGGGCAAATTGATTTTCGGGCTAGCTACCCGTTGTTTGTTGTAGTAAGGTAACAATGTCACGCGGCTTATAATAATCCAATTAACGAAATACTGCTATACACACCGAATTACGATGTATTGCCTGACTAGCAATACGAGGTCATACTATTGATATTATGTTCGTGTTTTGGTTTTCATAACCATAATGATATAACGGTTTTTATTTAACTCCATACAACTTTCTAAAACGTATTGTATGATATTTTTACGACACTGGTTCGTATAATGATTTTGAAGGCGAAAGCCTATATTATGATTTTGACAAGGATTTGAATAAAATGATTTTGGCTATTTTATGGCCTACTACATGGATTTGTATTAAATGATTTTCGGTAATAATTTTATACCGATGTTATATTGATGGATTTTATTAAACTCTATGAATTCACACGGCGTTATCGCTGACCTTTTCTTTTAACATGTTTTATCTTAGGTACTTGGAGGTAATTCTCGGGAAGACATCAAGAATTCATGGCCCGCACTTAAATTATAATTTCCATTCAAATGTTTTGTAAAACCTGTATTAAATACAATGACTTGGGACCTATGTAACTTTGATATTTATGAATGGAAATGCTTTATTATTAAACGACGCGATTTTTATGCGTTGTCTATGATGTGAGTAATGTGCTATCCCGTAACACCAACGAGTCTTCCGCTGTATTGAGTTGTATAAATTTGGGGGTGTTACATAAAATCATGGATTTTACAACGAGTTTGAATCTATTAAGAAACAAACCACTGTTGCTTTTCAGTTTTACATGTGTGCAATTCATAAAGAATCTTACACATGACCTACCGCAGTGTTGTTTGATGTTAACACTGGAAGGATTTCCACTCATCATTATGAATACTAAGTAGTATCACTCTGAATGTTCTAGCAATATCGCAAGGATATAGCGTAGGACTCTCTTGATTGTCATCCGTGTGTCCTAACGAGATTTGATTGATCTCTTGGCTCTAGACTCGATTTGTGCAATTTTAGTGGTCGGAGGCTGGAGCAGATGCCACCTATACAATATCAACTATCTCGGAGTGAGAAAGTCAATAGAAGTCATGTTGATCTCCGCGAAAATAAAACAAACTTTCTTGAGAGAAGCCCGAGTCAGTTGGGGAGAGGTTGTGCATTACATCACTTGGTCCATGATGTGTTGTGTTCATAATGTGTTGACCCGATTTCTGCCTAGGTTGTATGGAGGGCTTCTTTCTTTACACCCTTTATCCTTACATTTCTTTTTCATTCTTAAACCCCTTCAATTCTTACCAAGACATCATTAATAGCACCTTTTTGTGATTGTTCCTGTAACACCCCCAAATTTGTACAATTCAATACAGCGGAAGACTAGTTGGTGTTACGGGATAGCACATTACTCACATCATAGACAACGCATAAAAATCGCGTCGTTTATTAATAAAAGCATTTCCATTCATAAATATCAAATTTACATAGGTCCCAAGTCATTGTACATCATACAAGTTTTACAAAGTATTTGAATGGAAATAATTATTTAGGTGCGGGCCATGAATTCTTAATGTCTTCCCGAGAATTACCTTCAAGTACCTGAGATAAAATATGTTAAAAGAAAAGGTCAGGGATAACGCCGAGTAAATTCATAGAGTTTAATAAATTCCATCAATATAACTTTGGTATAAAATTATTACAAAAATCATTTCGTACAAATTATTGTAATAGGCCATAAAATAGCCAAAGTCATTTTTATACAAATCCTTATCGAAAATCATAATATAGGCATTTGCCTTAAAAATCATTATACGAGCCAATGTCGTAAAAACATCATACAATACGTTTTATAACGATGTATAGATAAAATAAAAACCGTTATATGAATATGGTTATATAAAACCAAAACACGAACATAATATCAATAGTATGACCCCGTATTGCTAGTCAGGCAATACATCGTAATTCGGTGCGTATAGCAGTACTTCGTTAATTGGATTATTATAAGCCGCATGACATTGTTACCTTACTAAACCAAACAACGGGTAGCTAGCCCGAAACTCAATTTGCCCATCTAAATTAGCGTGTCGTCACAAAGGTCACGCTATGGAAATCTTCTCATACATAAATTCGCTTACCAATCAATGTGGCACGACGGGGATCAACCGTCAAGGCGCGAACTGGGGTGATCGTCCCCAAATAGTACTATTATATGCATAAGCGTCTACCAAATCCCGGTAGTTCACAATTCATGCTAATGGGACTTTTTGTGACATAACCTAACTTTAATAATCCATTTTATTTCATCTATCGGGTCATTTAATCATTCATAGGGTCATACAATCATCCGGGTCCAAATAAATAAACAAACAATCGGGACAAATGGTGTCCTATTTTATCAAAACTTAACATGTTATCTCCCTCGCGGGTTTATAAAACATTTCATAAAAACATTTAAAAGAGTGTGAGGCTATGAACTCACGTGGATGTGGGAAAGCGGGTTATCGGCAATTCGGATGTACGGTACGTGCTTCAATCACGGAAACCTAGACAAATAATACTCGTCTTAGACTCTTGTCCAATGACTTTATAAAAATAACAATTATGTATACATATGATGATTTTATATATATGATGATGATCAAGTGGGGGTTGTTTTGGATGAGTTTGGGAAGAATTTTAGAGAGAGGAAGGAGAGTGTTTAGTGGTTTGCATGTGTTGAAATGAATGAAAATGGTTTGAGGTGGTGGTTTTGATGTTGGTTGCTAGTTTACAAGTAAACTAAGACATGTGTCTTAGCTTATCTTGTAAGCTTGACACAACATGGTGTTGTTATCTTTGTTTAGCCATGTGTGGGGGTGGGACAAGTATGTACTTGTTCCATCCCCATTAATTTACGGGAATTCCTCGATTCTAGTTTCCTCGATTTGCGTGCCCTCGGGTCGTTTTACGAAAAACGTTTTTATAAATTATGAATCAACGACACAAAAGGAATCTAATAAAAATTGTCTCATCAAAAACGGAGTTCGAAAACGTAAATACGTAATCCTAAGGTTTCCGGTTTAGTCGTAAAGGACGTTAAATTAAAATCGTAAGTCCTAATCTCTTCTCGTAAATTTGTGAGTTTGTGAACCAACACAAATTGAAAATCTCAAAATAATATTCACGGATAAATTTATTTTCTGAAATGTCGGACTGTCACCAAAACGGTGTATGTAAACGTAAGCACGTAATGTTGAATCCTCCGGTTTAGACGTAGTCGATGCTACTTCAAAACGTAAATCCAAATTTCTTCCCAAAAATAAGTGAGTTCATAATATAACATTAAAATTAATATTTTCAAATAAATATTGAGAATAAAATATCAATCATAAATTGACGGATTGTCACATCATTTACCCCTAAACAGGATCTTTGTCCTCAAAGATCATCTTACCTTACTACTCGCTTCTTATAGAGTTAAAGCCATGTGGGTATTTCCTCCACATTCGGTCTTTTCTCACAAGTGTAATTCATTACAATACGCGAGTTTCATCAAACATAACTACGGGAATAAGATCAGGCTTAATGTTGACTTACTTTCTCTATCCATGATGTTCACGGGTTTTTGATGAATGCAACTTTTTGCCGATCTAAACTTTACTAAGAAACAATCGGATTCTAACTAGATAGACATTTCATCAAGTTCGATATACGAATCATAATTCACGCAGCTCTTGAAGTCCTAGGGTAGATCCAGCTTATATGCCTTTCAAACCAACTTTTATATCATCTCAATGGTCCCATACAACGGGGACTTAAATCCCATGATCTTTCAGATCATCAATTCATTTTTCCATGGTTAAAATTTTTGGCATAACTTCGCTACCCATCTGGCACTTCAAGATCTACATTTCATATTCACATAACCTCCTGCCCACTACCGGCAGTCAATAATCAGATTCTAATTTCAACAACCATTTCAGGTCTCGCGGGTCGGGTATTTTTTAAGGATAGGTTCGCCATCATAGGAAACCTTAAACCCAAAAGACATGTCCAACTCAAAATGGGTGTATGTCGGGTGTCTTCCTCCCAACTCCTGCTTACAGGTGCTCTAATATATATCCTCACCAGATTCGATCTCGATCCTAATACGATAGTTTTCAATGATAATCTCTCCAAAGGAAAAAAAGAAGATTATACGGTTCATTACCAAAGGTCAATCATTCAAACATAAAACAAGACTTCTAGTATTTTGTATCGTTACTGTACCTCGTCCATTCGATTGGGATGGTAAACAACACTCTCATCAAGGTTCGTTCCCAATGACTTCTGAGCAAATCTCTAGAAATTCGATGCGAATCGAGGATCTTGATAGAGATGATTGATACGGCACGCTATGTTTTCATAACTCCTTTAAATACAAAAGAGTCAATTTCTTCATCAAGAATTTATCATTAACGAGAAGGATATTAGCAGATTTGGTCAGTCTGTCGATGATGACCCAAATCGAACCAAATTCAGATGATGACCTTTGCAATAGTTAGACGTTTACTAATGTATGAGGCGATGTCTGCCTTCATAATTTGCCATCAGTACAACTTCTTCTGATAATGATACATTAAATCAGAAGTAACAGGAATAGAATACTTATACTTACAAGATTCCAATATAACTATATCTCATAATCCTCCATATTTAGACAACCATAAACGGCCTTTTAAAACATTTAACGCCATTGGCTTCTCAATTCTAATGGGTCACATAAGCCGTGAACCCCTTTTTATTATCTATATTATCCTTCTTACAAGCATTGTTTATTTTTATATTGTTCGACAATTTATTTTGCACCTTCATTATTAAGGAACATGTCCTAATTGGTTCTTTATCCTTTTTACATAATGCGTCGATATCTAAATTCACCTGTCCTGATGATATAATTATCATGTCCACAATTCACTCAGATATTCTTTCTTCATATTTTCTAAGTTTTAGTCTTGTCTCAACTATTATTTTTATCAGTTTTTCTCAATCCGACGTTTTTAAAGTGTCGATAATTATTACAAATAAATTAATAATAATTATTAAATTTTTATGAAATGTAAACGTAAAAGTTTTTAAATTTTCTCAGTTTGTCCAATTATATAAAAAAAATTTCAAAATAAATTTGAATTTAATTAACACAATTTTTGCTGATTTATTGAAAATAATTATTAAGATTCGTAAATGTTTGAGAATCTTTGTTTATACTTTGGTCAAAATTTTCTTAGTTGAAAAGCAAAAATTGTCGTTTCAAATATTAAGTCATGCTTTAAATGGTTTCCTCAATCCCTCTTAGGTTGTCTTGAGGTATTAATAAGTGTGTAAACACTTATCCTTTTGCCACTAAAATCAATGAAAAACAAGACCTAATCATGTGTTTAATATCGTAAAAGTCGGAATTACGCGTGGTTTTGTGTTTTTGTGTTAAAATAGGTACAAATGATCAAAAGAAGAGAAAACACGGGATTTCACGGTCAAATGTTGAAGAAAAGTCCAAAAAGAGACGAAGACAAAGTCAAAAGGTCAAAAGTGTGCCGACGATCACGAAACCCGACAAAACCGACACGATTTTGAAGAAATGATCAAAGAAAATCGAAATCGAGCTCGCACTTAGTGGATTAAATCTCATTTGAGTTTAATGGGCCTTGTGGGTCCCACATTGCTTATTGGGCCCACAAACCCATTTGGAGAATTGAACTAAAATGTTAAACGGATCATAAGCCCATTTGATTAAAAAAACCATACACGGATGGTTAATAAGATTGGGCCCAAGCCTTTTCTTTGCTTAATCAATAGACGGATGAAGTGCATATTTGGCAATTTGGGCCAAAGCCCATTGCACAAACGACTGAAAAGAAAATAAAACGTTTTCTTTGGATTGCTCGGTCAACATCCCACAAACTCCGAGTCAACTCTCAAACCATTTATCAATCCCACATTTCTACACTCACACGTGTCCCCTATTTTACCCACCCTACACAATAAATAAAACAAATAATTTTTACCCCACATCCCCATTCATTCGTTACAATCAAGAAACTTTCACTCACCCCACTTCATCTCTCCCAAAAATCAGCCACCATTTTTTACCCAATCTAAAAAAAACCCTAATTCACCCACATAAAAATTACCTAGACAAATTGGGGGTTTTATTTGGATCGCGTGTTATACACGCATGGGAATTAATTCCCCATCAAAACCGGAAGAAGATGGTGGTCCTCATGCTGTGACGTAGCTCATCTCTCTCTCTTGATTGGTACATACACATCACAACAAGCAATCCTCCAATAAGATGAGTCCACCTAGGCACCAAACTAGCACAAGAAACACAAACCCATCCACGATGGCAATCCGTGTGATGGTAGTGTCTTATCAGCCGTAGATGATGAAAGAGAATGAAGAAAGAAGAATGGATGGTCAAGATCATTCACCGTGGTCACCAAGGAGAACCTAGAAGGTTCGGGGTTCTCCTATAAAACCCCCTCTTATCATGTAATTGGTAGCTTTTTCTTTAATTTTTATTTTCAGTAAATTAGATTAGTTTTAATCTTGTAATTTTTATTTTTTCTAGCACTTGTAATTTTGATTTTATATTAATGAAAAGTTTTACTGTTATTTAATTTCAGTCTCATTTAAATTTCTTGCAAACTTAATTAATCTGCTTTCTTTTAATCTGCGTTTGCTATTACTGTTATTATTGGTTTTATTTTTAATTTGCCTTAAAGGTTCTATTGCTACTGTTCTCGTTATTATTTATAAAAAAATAAAATAAAAAAATATATATATAAAAAATAATAAAAAGAAAAGTATAATAAATCTCCCTACTGGAGATTTATAAAAGATTACTGTTCGGATTAGAAGATTCGTTTGGTTCGTTTGGATTATTGGTTCGAAGGAAGTTGTTTGGTTTGGTGGTCTCGATTTCGGTTCATAGGGGGTTCAGCGCCCACCTACGTCCCAAAGGTTTCGTCAACTAGGTTCTAATCTCTTTTCCTTTTCTTAAGTTTCGGTTAAATGTAGTTTGCTTATTAGTTTATTTAGTCTGTTTGTTTGGATTTGCTTGATTTATTAGTTTTAAATTTATTTTTGTTTAAGTTAGTTTTGAACTGCTTATTTGTTATCAGTTTTGTTTTGATTTTCAATAGACTTATTGCTGTTTGGGTGGTACTGAGTGTTTGAATCTGCTTTTCTTTATATCTGTTAAGTTCATTTTAGTAGTTTAAATTTGCTTTTAGCTTTAAGATTATAAGTATTGATGCTTAGTTTGTTTGCTTAATCATTTTCAATATCGGCTTACCTGAATGATTTTATCTGCTTATTTGATAGTTTGTTTAGTCTATCTGGTAATTGCCTATCTGCTTGATATTAGTTTTTCAGCTTATTTGATTCAGCCTAACTGCTTATTTGGAGTTTGTGTTTTGCTTATGGCTTATTTCATTTTCAGCTTATTGTCAGGACTGTGAGCTTAGTTTGTTTAGCTTATTCATTTTTATAGTTTACTGAATATCATAGCCTATTTGTCTTCACTGATTGTTCTGCTTATTTTTATTTAGTTTAATTTTCTTTTAGTTTTAAAATTAGTTTTATTAAGTTTTCATTTAAAAGTTTTTTTGAAATAGCTTTCTTTAAAATAGATTTTAGATATAAAAAGTTTTTATTAAATAGTTTTATTTTTAAAGTTAATTTTCAATAAGATTTTTAATTTAGTTTATTTAATTAATTAAGTTTTATTTTTAAAATAGATTTCTTTTATAGTTTTCAAAAGTATTTAGTTTAAAATTAATCAAGTTTTCAATTTAGACTTTATTTTAGTTTTGTTTAAATTTTAAAATAGATTTTATTTAAATTAGTTTAAAGTAGATTATAAAAATTAGTTTTTATCATTAAATAGCTTTAGTTTAAAATACCAAAAATTAGATTTTACCAAAAACAAAGCTAAGTCTATCGTCTAAATCCGATTTCAATTCGAGTGAGTCGAGGGAAAACGAACTTTAATTGCTTAAATTTGGATTAACAAAAATCCTAGTTTCAAATGGCGCCGCTGCCGGGGATCAAACCCGGGTCACCCGCGTGACAGGCGGGAATACTTACCACTATAATGCTTTAAATGGTTTCCTCAATCCCTCTTAGGTTGTCTTGAGGTATACACAAACATTTACCCCTAAACAAGAGTTTAGATAAATGGTTTGTGTATAAGGGAAGAATCCCTTAAAAATCCTTTGTTAAAACATTTGTCAAAACATATTTCCATTTTCTATTAATCATACGATCAAATAATGTAAAGGATTAAGTCTTTCATCACATGTTAAATATTCAAGGTACAAGTTTTCACTACTCGGCCGACTCAGGGCAATCTATAAATAATTATTAACTCATTCTTATTCTTATAAATGAACAAATGGTCCTTAATGATCACAAGCATGAATTTATCAATTTACAGCCTACACACGTGATTCACCAAATTTATGAATGCTACATGTGTATTAGACAATCTAAATGACATAACATGAAACTCATAATCTTCATTACGAGTTCTGAATATAGTTATTGGAATAGATAATCTTTTTCGCAGATGCGAAGTTGATAATAACCATGCCGAGGATCAAATCTTTAAAACATACGCTAGAACCTTGTAAATGATCGAACAAATCTTCCATTTCGAGTCATGGATATCGTTTTCGATTGTCAATTTACTCAGTTCACAGTAATCTATAAATATAAGAAATAATAACACCATAGCTCTTCATGATGACGAGCTTGGTAGAATAAAAGCTTTCCCCGACAACTCTCTTAGTTGTATGGTAATTTCTTTAATTCAGATGGTGTTGACGTACAATGCACACGCCACAGGTGCAGCACCGGGAATATAATCAATACCAACTTCAACTTGCCTTAATGGCAAAAGTCTATTTAATTCACCATCAAATACCTCCTAAAGTTTCAGATAACGAAAACATGTTTTAATAAATTCATATTAGGTTCTTTCTAGATTATAATATCTATGACTAATTCACAACCATTCACGGTATAATTTCAAGTCATCCATCAAGAATTATTTAGATCACTTTTGATAATCAACATCTTATCATTTAGGGGAATTCAATTCGAGTTCCCATCAATTAAGACAATGTCGTCATGTCATAATCAATCAATCTATTCTACTGGTACTATCAACTTTCCAGTTTTGTTGTCGTTGATAAGATGTGAACTTCTCAAAAGACTAATAATAACTCATAATCCTTCAAAAATTCAGGGATATCCAGATACATAACTAACCTTAAAATAGTAACGTCAACGCATAATTTACGCGAGAGAATTTCAAATCAGATATAGATGAAAACATTTAATGAATATAATTATATCCCATGTTTTCATAATTCGAGTACGCATTCGAAAGCTCCTTAGATCGTTACCCAGGTCATTCAAATGAAATCAAATCATAAGAAATGATAAGAACGTCAATACATCCAGTCGGGTATCAACACTCGGTAATCAGATACTTTTTCCTAAGAATCTCACTTCGGGAGAATTGGACAAGAAGAGAATATCAATTGTCAAATAAGACAAATTCCACAGATGAGTAAATTCAACTCAGAAGAATAGATGCCACAAGCACATATGTAGATGTCTCTAACATTATGTCCCTATTTAGCACTTCTTGCAGATCTCATAAAATTTATTCTTTCACAATCTTCAAAGAAAATTTAGTTCTTATTCATTAGTTTTATGGTGACTACTAATCAGCCTTTCATGGTTCATTCCAAATTGTATGTAGGCGCGCAACTATATACAATTTCAAGATTAACGATGCAATACTCAGTTCGTCAAAATTTTATCATCATGTTTATAATAAAAACATTTTCACGCTTAAATCTTAAATAAGAATCAAAATAGATTTACAAATATTTTCTTTGTAATGAAAGCAATTATGTTTTCCAAGGGGTTTTATAAACAACTTCATTTCGATAACGATTACTTATAAATCTCACTTTAAATAATCCTTTCAGTGATGAAAATTCAATCTTTATCAAGGGATACTGTTTTATCTTATAAAAACAATTAGTGATCTGCAAAAGAGTGATGAAGAGTGGTTCACCAAGAACTAACTACAATATGATAGGAAATGAGCTTAGCCAAATAATCATGAGGTTCATGACTTCGATGGCACTCAAAAAGAATAATCCACAACGTAACTCAAATAGAGATGAGTACTTGCTCAATGGTTGCATCACTAATGCGAACATTAGGATGAAGCAATAAAAGATAGATAACATCGATACATGTAGAATTTAGCAATCATAGGTAGTCTTTTCATTAATCACAAACAAGTCAAAATTGTACCATAACACATTACGTGCCACTATGTCATACAATTCTCAGAACTCATCCTACCAACTGATGTCTCAGTTAA
The DNA here is from genome assembly GCA_025667525.1 of Glebionis coronaria. Taxonomy (NCBI): domain Eukaryota; kingdom Viridiplantae; phylum Streptophyta; class Magnoliopsida; order Asterales; family Asteraceae; genus Glebionis; species Glebionis coronaria. The sequence goes on from JANFOE010000518.1 coordinate 397,276, forward strand.
GTTAGGGATTTTTAAAAGATACCACAATGAATACTAACCTACAAGAGTCATTAGGTGTTCCACATGTCCCGAAAGATCCATCGGTCCCAATTTAGAAGAAGATTTCTTCAATTTATTTCTTGGACACTGGGCATCCTCATTAGTGGACAATGGCCTAGGAACAACCCTTAACACAAACCAACAATCATTTAAAACCTTATAATTTAATCACAGAACTTAACGATTTCCTCTTATCAATTCATATTCCATAAAAGTTAAATTTTTCTTTATTCAAGTTTCAACCAACTTAAACTCAATTCGATATCCTACCTCATTTTCCAATACTTTCATCCTTATTCTTACACCTTAAAAGGGCAATAAAAGCTTGATATGATCAACACTTAATTTCTAATCTTATAACTCCTTTATCAATAATTATCAAATGAGTCACTAGTATGAAATGACTTGATCATTCAACTAGACTTCTCGGAAAGGTACTAGTGGCATGAGGCTTTGGGTAATGGTTTCAATGACAGCCTCAAGTGCAACATTCACCCTTTCAATTTCAATTTAAGAATTGGATGACACGAATCAGATGACATCTTTCTAGGTGGTAACGTTTTGTCAAACTCCACTTTATAAGGAAAGATCGTCATGGCATCGATATCAGATTTTATCTCGCCAATTCTTCTTCAATATCACAATCAATTAATATCTACCTTTCTACGAATATCAACCATTTGTTGGGATCATAAATATCCACAACTTGATTTAGATCTAGGATAGCTAGAATTCCTACGAGAATAACTTCGATTAATTTACTAGGGGATTTAGGGTTCCTTGTGACAATCTACGTCGTATAAATACCTCGTATAAATATCAAAATAATCATCAAACAATCATGTAATAAAAATACATCATATATGTATATATATAATCCAAGTTATATATATTAAAATAACACTTCTCAGTCTGGCCTTGTCGGTAACTCGGGAATTCTTCAGCACCGTTATAGTCAAAATATTTTTACACATTTTGTGAAAAATGTTTATAGCTAAAAGATTTTGAAATGTTTATTCAAAACCTTGTTAAAAATCTTTCGTTCTCTACAGCGAGAGCTCTGGTACCAAACTGTAACACCCCCAAATTTGTACAATTCATTACAGCGGAAGACTAGTTGGTGTTACGGGATAACAAATTACCCACATCATAGACAACGCATAAAAATCACGGCGTTTATTAATAAAAGCATTTCCATTCATAAATATCAAATTTACATAGGTCCCAAGTCATTGTACATCATACAAGTTTTACAAAGTATTTGAATGGAAATAATTATTTAGGTGCGGGCCATGAATTCTTGTTGTCTTCCCGAGAATTACCTTCAAGTACCTGAGATAAAATATGTTAATAGAAAAGGTCAGCGATAACGCCGAGTGAATTCATAGAGTTTAATAAATTCCATCAATATAACTTTGGTATAAAATTATTACCAAAAATCATTTCGTACAAATCATTGTAATAGGCCATAAAATAGCCAAAGTCATTTTTATACAAATCCTTATCGAAAATCATAATATAGGCATTTTCCTTAAAAATCATTATACGAGCCAATGTCGTAAAAACATCATACAATACGTTTTATAACGTTTTATAGATAAAATAAAAACCGTTATATGAATATGGTTATATAAAACCAAAACACGAACATAATATCAATAGTATGACCCCGTATTGCTAGTCAGGCAATACATCGTAATTCGGTGCGTATAGCAGTACTTCGTTAATTGGATTATTATAAGCCGCATGACATTGTTACCTTACTAAACCAAACAACGGGTAGCTAGCCCGAAACTCAATTTGCCCATCTAAATCAGCGTGTCGTCACAAAGGTCACGCTATGGAAATCTTCTCATACATAAATTCGCTTACCAATCAATGTGGCACGACGGGGATCAACCGTCAAGGCGCGAACTGAGGTGATCGTCCCCAAATAGTACTATTATATGCATAAGCGTCTACCAAATCCCTGTAGTTCACAATTCATGCTAATGGGACTTTTTGTGAAATAACCTAACTTTAATAATCAATTTTATTTCATCTACCGGGTCATTTAATCATTCATAGGGTCATACAATCATCCGGGTCCAAATCAATAACCAAACAATCGGGACAAATGGTGTCCTATTTTTTCAAAACTTAACATGTTATCTCCCTCGCGGGTTTATAAAACATTTCATAAATATATTTAAAAGAGTGTGAGGCTATGAACTCACATGGATGTGGGAAAGCGGGTTATCGGCAATTCGGATGTACGGTACGTGCTTCAATCACGGAAACCTAGACAAATAATACTCGTCTTAGACTCTTGTCCAATGACTTTATAAAAATAACAATTATGTATACATATGATGATTTTATATATATGATGATGATCAAGTGGGGGTTGTTTTGGATGAGTTTGGGACGAATTTTAGAGAGAGGAAGGAGAGTGTTTAGTGGTTTGCATGTGTTGAAATGAATGAAAATGGTTTGAGGTGGTGGTTTTGATGTTGGTTGCTAGTTTACAAGTAAACTAAGACATGTGTCTTAGCTTATCTTGTAAGCTTGACAAAACATGGTGTTGTTATCTTTGTTTAGCCATGTGTGGGGGTGGGACAAGTATGTACTTGTTCCATCCCCATTAATTTACGGGTATTCCTCGATTCTAGTTTCCTCGATTTGCGTGCCCTCGGGTCGTTTTACGAAAAATGTTTTTATAAATTATGAATCAACGACACAAAACGAATCTAATAAAAATTGTCTCTTCAAAAACAGAGTTCGAAAACGTAAATACGTAATCCTAAGGTTTCCGGTTTAGTCGTAAAGGACGTTAAATTAATATCGTAAGTCCTAATCTCTTCTCGTAAATTTGTGAGTTTGTGAACCAACACAAATTTAAAATCTCAAAATAATATTCACGGATAAATTTATTTTCTGAAATGTCGGACTGTCACCAAAACGGTGTATGTAACCGTAAGCACGTAACGCTGAATCCTCCGGTTTAGACGTAGTCGATGCTACTTCAAGACGTAAATCCAAATTTCTTCCCAAAAATAAGTGAGTTCATAATATAACATTAAAATTAATATTTTCAAATAAATCTTGAGAATAAAATATCAATCATAAATTGACGAATTGTCACAGTTCCAGTGCTATCATCAGTACTTAGTCGGTATTCATCTTCGTTTACATTCTACTCCATCTTTCCTAGGACTTCTAATAATCTATTGGATTGTCCCTGAGAAGATCCCTCTGGTTCTGGTTGGATCATAGGACTTAAACCTAACCACCCTTTTGACACCAATAACGTCGTGAATTAAAGATGTTGTGGGTATTTGATCGTAACCATGAGTGCTTGAGTCTTTAGATCACATTTTAATCACATTTTCTCCCCCTATATCTAATATATAAAATCGTTTGATATTAGAGATACCAAATTTGATTAAAATATATTGTGAAAAATAGTCTTGAAACATTTCGGGAGAAAAATGTGTCAAACATAGCATGAGATTTGGAAAGCTCCCCCTCAAAAATTGATCCAATGGAATTGTCATTACAAGGATATGATCCACATTAAACTTTTGAGGATAGGAGTTGTTGAACACACAGTTTTTGAAAGATTATGAATATTATTGAGAAATTCTTGAAAAAATTGTGTTCAACGCTTTTTGAAAAATCAATTCTTTTTGGCGAAAAAGGTTTTTCTAAAGCATAAACTTGAGTTCATAGACTTTGAATGTCTTGACGAATCCACTCAAGTGTAAGAAGATTTCTCTTCTTTTTCTGAGGGTAAGGGCACTAAAGCGTACACTCCCCCGTGAATATAGATCCGGGTTATAATTTGAAAGTGATTACAAGCCATTTTGTTGAGCTTAAAACGTTGAATGTTTTGTGACAAGCTCAACCCAAGATAGATTGCTCTACCCGTTGTTGGAAAAATTGTCCAAAATAGACATTTTCCTTCATTAAAAAGTAGAAATGACATGTTTTTAAAAATATTTACAACTTTCATTCGAGCTTTATGTACACACCCGTGTCGTTATTGAGTGACATTTCTAGGAACGTCCATATTATCGATACTGAAAGACATGCCGAGAAGTATACTTTTGGATTTTTGAAAGATTTTGTTTTTTAATTTTGTATTTTGATTTTTCATTAATATTTACATGTAGATGTTTGATAGATGAATCAAGTAGGCTTCTTTGCCAAAATCTCCAGTTCTATTGGAGTCAAACATCTCATACCAATTTGCCTAACAAGATACGCAAACCTCTCTTTCAAAAGAGCGTTTGTAAACAAGTCAGCTAATTGGTATTCATTTCCAACAAAGTATAATTCAACAATACCCTTTTCAACTTGTTCCTTAATGAAGTGATATCTGACATAAATGTGCTTCGTGCGGGAATGCTGTACCGGATTGCAGGAGATGGCTATGGCAGACTTTGAGTCATAGTACATAGGTACTTTATCAAAGTGGAAGCCATAATCCGTGAGTTATGTTCTCATCCAAAGAACTTGAGCACAACACGGAGATAGAGACACAGGCTGATGACAATGATGTGAAATCCTGCTTCTTGGAAGACCATCCCACAAGCTTATCTTGACCTAGAAATTGTGCACCACCAGAAGTACTTTTTCGTGTATCAAGATACCCTGCATGATCAGAATCTGAATAGGCATTTAGAAAGAATCCGGTTTCCCTCGGACACTAGAGTACCAAATGAATGGTATTCTTAAGGTACCGAAAGATCCGTTTAACCTCCTTGAGGTGCTTTTTAGTGGGTCGTGCTTGATATCTAATAAGTGTGAAAACACTTATCCTTTTACCACTTATTTCCAATAACAACAAGACAAAAACGTGTAAGTTATGTCGTAAAAGTCGGAATTATGCGTGGTTTGTGTTTTTATTGTGTTTTAGGACCAAAAGATGAAAAAGGAAGAAAACACGGGCTTTCACGGGCTTTTATTTAAGAAAACAAAAAAAAAACGAAGTCAAAAGATCAAGAGTGCAAAAAGAACGGAAGTCCAAGGCCTATTCTGAAGATTTATCGAAGAAAAAGTCTAAAAACGGAAGTTTAATGAAGTCGAAGAACTCAAGTCTAATTATAGAAGAAAATTGAAAGACGAGTTCAAATCCCGAGACGACGTTGAGAAAGACAATGAATTTAGGTCGAGTCGAGAAGAAAAGAAAGAAAGAAGAAAGCACACATGCATTCCCCACTCCCTATATATACCCTCCTAATGACACATTAGGAGGGTGTTAGTCATTAGCTAGTTTTAGTTTTTTCATCTTTTCTTTCTAGTTTTTAGAGAGAGAAAGTTCCAACTTTCTCTCACTAAGTTTTATCTTTTCTCCATCTTTCAAGTTAAGCTTTTTGTATTTGGATTTCATTAATCAAGTTCAAGTTTAGTCTTTTGTTCTTAATCTTTTTCTACCTTTCTTGGTTAACTTCAATTTTTGATCCGAATGATGTACTTCATACGGTTTGGGTGATTAGATGAGTTCGTGATTAAAAGGATAATCTTTCTTGTTCCTACATAAGCTCTTAAACATATAAGCTATAAGATCTTTTTGCTTATTGGCTTATTTGTATTCTTGGCTTATTTACCTTTAAACTTTTTAAAAGAGTTTTATCATTTTATGATCAGTTTATTAAGTCTCGAGTTTAGTATTCATAAAGATTTCGAATTTGTGCTTATTTATCTTTGTCTAGAAGTTTGAAAGTGCTTATTGGTTTCTGTTTATTAGTTTAAGCTTATTTTCCTTTTGGACGCCATTTCCATCTCAGAGGGGTTTTACGTGGCCACGATCTTGTGCTACGATCGCATTGACTGCGATCTTTACATTTTTCAAATCCTCGCCACGATCAATAACTGCGATCTGTGGGTGCGATGGGTTGTTACGATTCCTTATTTCCATCGCATTGATTGCGATTCTATTGTGTTGCGATCACAAACCACGATCAAGGACCACGATCCACTTGTTGCGATTGTGGTTGCGATCTGGTAGTACGATCATGTTTACTCATCGCACTGCTGAGTGCGATCTGACTCCTTTGTTGTGATCGCATTGAGTGCGATCGGTGGACACGATCCATCTTACTATTTGGGTACGATCGCGTTGCGATCTGCTGTTGTTTTAATTTCCTTAGACTTTTAAATTTATTCTTTCCCGCCCTTTTGTCTTAGTTTAGTTTAATCAAGTATTTAAGTTTCAATTTCCAAAGATTGTACACTCTTATTTTTAGTTTAAATTTTTAAAGCTTTCACTTTACTCAACGACAACTTTCTTATTTGCTTTTAGTTTAAAGTTAGATAATCAAACAAAACATCCTCTTGTTTTCCAAATGACAATTGAGTCGCACTAATTAACGGTAATCAATTCGAAGAGACTTGGAACTACGAACTTTCATAACTAAGTAAAATCTAGTTATTAAATGGCGCCGCTGCCGGCTCTTTTCGTTAAGATTAACGGTTTTTAGTGAGAGACGCATTGAACTTTGGGATCCGTTCTTTTAGGAACGTTATTTTTCTTGCTTAAAAATTTTCAAAAATCCAGAAAAATATAAAATTTTCAAAATTACAAACACATTAAAAAATTATAAAAAGCATTTCTTTTAGTTTTGCAGCAAAAAGATTATATATATATATATATATATATATATATATATATATATATATATATATATATATATATATATATATATATATAGATATATATATATATTCTCTGTTTCTTTTATATCTTTTTCTTTTGCAGGTGTATGCGTTCTAGATCTTCAAATTATTCTGAGCCCGAGACTCGTGAAGATTTAGATATGGCTGGTGTGCATAACAACAATATAAACCACCTCTACCCAATTTGAATAACAACAACAACAATGTTCCCTTACCTGATTTACGAACAATGGAGGAACTTTGTCAACCAACCATGAACGGACGCGGAGGACTGATTGCGCCGATGCAAATCACGACTCCTGAATTTTTGTTGAAGCATCACATGATCCAACAAGTTCAACACGCTTGCCCGTTTAGCGGATTACCGGGTGATGATGCCAAAAAACATCTTGACAAGTTCATTACCGTCAACCAAAGCATGAAACTTCCCGGTGCTTCCATGGATTTTCTTCGCCTTCACCTTTTTCCACACACCCTATCCCATCATGCCGAGAAATGGTTTGATCGTCTTCCCAAAAACTCAATTCATACATGGAATGACATGATTCAACGCTTTTTGTCGCGCTACTTTCCACCATCCATGGTCACTAGTCTTCGCAACCAAATTAGTGTATTTACTCAAGAACCTGATGAGTCGCTTTTCGATGCTTGGGAACTTTAACATGCTCCCCGTCACATTGATCGATACCTTCTACAATGGTTTAACTTTTCATGATCGTGATACGATTAATGTTGCCGCCGGTGGTACATTAATGAAGAGAAGACCTGAGGAGTGTAGAGAGCTGATTGAGAACATGACCACTCACCACAAAAATTGGGATTCATCTGCATCCTCAAGATCAAACCAGAGAGTCAATGTTTCTTCTACTTCTTCAAACCCTGATATTATCGAAATGTCCCGCGCAATAGTCGAAATGAGCAAAAAGATTGAATTTTTAGCCACTAACCAATTTACACAAGCTAAAGCTGTAGCCACGTCTTGTGAGATTTGCGGGGATTCTCATTCATACACCGATTGTCCTTATACTCAAGACAATCCGGAAAATGTGTATGCCGCTAACGATAACTTTTCTATGGGAGGCTATCAAGCACGTCCTCAAGGTGACCGCAATTTTCTTAGTTATCGTTCGAATAAATTTCTTTCACCACCCGGTTTTCAATCCCATAATAGACCACCACCACCTCAATTGAACAACACACAATACCCACCAAGGAACCAAGGCCAAAGAAGTAACTACCAAGGGAATTCTTCTAATAATCAATGGAATTATAACTCAAATCAAGGAAATTTTAATAGTCAAAATCAAGGGGCTTTTAATGGGCAAAACCAAGTGTTTCAAAATAACAACTTTAACCAAGGTTTTAATAATAACAATGCTTATCAACAATAATATCCAAACCAAGGTTTTCAAAATCAAGGGCAAAACACGAATTCCCCTTTAGTGGACTTAGCTCTTCAAAAATTGACTGATAAGTTGAGTGAACATGAGAAAATCATGACTGCTATGCAAGAATCGAGTGATAAGAATTTTATGCTAATGTTTCAAGCCATTAATCCCCAAGGCCCACCCCAAGGAACTCTCCCTTCTAACACTGTGACCAATCCTAGGGCCAACGTTAATGCCATCACTACTAGGAGCGGTAAGATCATCGTTGAACCTTCTTCTTCACCAACTAACCAAGGACCCGAGATTCCTTCTACTTGTGATATACCACCCGTTATGCCTTCGTCTGCACCTTATGTCCCACCGATACCTCAAGTTTGTACCACACCTTCGGTTCCAAAACCGGTCCCTCCACCTTCTACTTCCACCCCTCCACCACCTAAGGATGTGAGTGAGAATTCCATTCCAAATCCTTCATTTCAACCCAATATACCTTATCCCTCAAGGTTGAGAAAAGAGAAGTTGAAGAACAAGGATGATATTCAGGTTTCTAACTTTCTCAAAATGTTTAAACAACTGAATTTCAATATCTCCTTTGCTGAGGCTCTCGCTCACATGCCTAAATATGCTAAGATGTTTAAGGATCTTTTAAGTGATAAAGAAAAGTTGCTCGACATCGCCAATACCCAATTAAATGAGAATTGTTCTGCCGTTCTTTTGAGAAAACTTCCAGTTAAGTTAGGATATCCTGGTCGTTTTCTCGTTCCTTTTAACTTCCCTAGGGTAGAGAATTGTATGGCCCTAGCCGATCTAGGTGCTAGTATCAACTTAATGCCTCTAAGTGTTTGGAAACAATTGTCTCTACCCGAGCTAGTCCCCACACGAATGACTTTGGAATTAGCTCACCGTACGATTACTTATCCAGTGGGGATAGCCGAGGACGTCTTCGTTGGTGTCGACAAATTCACCTTTCCGGCGGATTTTGTTGTCGTTGACTACGAGATGGACACCCGTGTTCTATTAATCGTTGGACGTCCATTCTTGAGGACCGGTCGCAGTCTCATTGATGTAGCCACGAGCGAATTAATCATGAGAGTTGGTGACGACAAAATTGTCTTCAACATGGGTAAACTTTCTAAGCAGCCTTCTGAAAACGAGAGCGTTAATTTCATTGATGTTCATTATGAGGCTTATGAACAAAATTTCAAATACGCTTGTAAGAGTGGTTCTTCTTCTCTACCCATTGTTGAGACCGTTACCTCTATTGCTCCATCACTAACTCCATTTGGAGAAAGAGATTTCGTTTTCAAAGAATTTGAAGCAACTTTGGGAGATGTGGATTTGCAATATGACGATTCTCCCTCAAATTGGGATGAAGACATTCGTACCATTGAGAAACTTCTCAATGAGGACCATATTTCTCCACAGTCTCCTAAGGATATCTCTATCGATGGTCCGAATTTGACTATGCCTTCTATCGAAAATCCTCCGGATTTAGAGCTTAAGGACCTACCGTCTCATCTCGAGTACGTTTTCCTTGAAGACAACACGAAGTCTCCCATCATCATCGCAAAGGATTTGAAAGAGGAGGAAAAATCTCGACTTATCGACGTGCTGAAGAATCATAAGAAAGCGATTGAATCTCCGATATTCGTGGAATTGATCCTCACTTTTGCACGCATAAAATTCTCATGGAGGACGACTTTAAACCCACTATTCAAAACCAAAGAAGGGTGAATCCCAAGATCCATGACGTTATCAAAAAAGAGGTTATTAAAATTCTTGATGCGGGCATGATCTATCCTATCTCGGATTCACCATGGGTTAGTCCCGTCCATTGTGTGCCTAAGAAAGGCGGAATCACCGTTGTGCCCAATGAAAACAACGAGTTGATTCCTACTCGTCTCGTTACAGGGTGGAGAGTTTGTATAGACTATCGCAAACTCAACGATGCTACGAGAAAGGATCATTTTCCCCTTCCTTTCTTGGACCAAATGCTTGAACGTCTAGCGGGTAATGACTATTACTGCTTTTTAGACGGGTTCTCCGGGTATTTTCAAATTCCCATCGATCCCAAAGACCAAGAGAAAACCACATTCACTTGTCCTTACGGAACATTTGCTTGTAAAAGAATGCCTTTCGGCTTATGTAATGCTCCTGGGACCTTCCAAAGGTGTATGATGGCTATCTTCCATGACATGGTTGAAGAAACTATGGAAGTCTTCATGGATGATTTCTCGGTCTATGGTGACTCCTTCTCTTCTTGCCTTGCCAATTTGGAATGCATGCTTAAGCGGTGTGAAGACACTCGCCTTATTCTGATTTGGGAAAAATGCCATTTCATGGTAAAAGAAGGCATTGTTCTTGGACATAAAATCTCAAAAGCCGGTCTTGAAGTGGACCGTGCTAAAGTGGATGTCATAGCCAAATTACCTCCACCTTCAACCGTGAAGGGTGTGAGAAGTTTCCTTGGTCATGCGGGCTTTTATCGTCGATTCATTCAAGATTTTTCTAACATCGCTCGCCCGATGACCAACCTCTTGGAAAAAGATACTCCCTTCATCTTTTCCAAAGAGTGTCTTGAATCCTTCAATCTTCTTAAGGATAAGCTAACTAAGGCACCGGTCTTGGTTACCCCAAATTGGGAGCTACCTTTTGAGTTGATGTGTGATGGTAGCGACTTTGCTATTGGAGCGGTTTTGGGCCAAAGAGTGAACAAACACTTCCAACCAATCCATTACGCTAGCAAGGCAATGACGAGGGCTCAATTGCATTATACCACTACCGAAAAAGAGCTTTTAGCTGTAGTGTATACTTTTGAGAAATTCCGCCCCAATCTTGTTCTTTCCACAACCGTCGTGTATACCGATCATTCCGCGTTGAAGTACTTGTTGACTAAGCAAGATTCTAAGCCAAGACTTCTTCGTTGGGTTTTGCTCCTTCAAGAATTCAACATTGAAATTCGTGACAAGAAGGGAGCCGAAAACCTAGCCGCGGATCATCTAAGTAGACTTGAGGATCCTTATCAAGGGGATCATCCGAATCAAGAGATCAACGACTCTTTCCCCCTTGAAGCCTTAATGTATATTAATTCCAATCTTGATGACACCCCGTGGTTTGTGGACATTGCAAACTACTTAGCGGGTGGAATTCTCAAAGAAGGAAGCTTCCTAAGCTCCTCCCTAATCTTCCTATATATAGTTTAGATTTTTTTTATTTTGTTGTTGTTGGGTGTATTGACAACCCACTTCTTCGACCATTTTCATTCTAGCACTTTAAATTTATGCACCTTTAATTCATTTTCTTGCACCTTTAATTCAATTAATTTCCAAGTAAGATGTCTTTTATTGTTCTTGAATCTTCACTTTATTGTTAATCTCCTTCTACCTTTCTTGTTTGATTTGTTCTTCATCTTTATTGTTCATGTTCTTGATTTTTTATGGTTTTAGATTAAGTGGGTTTTTGATTTCTTGGTGTTATTTGTTGATTTTATTAATTAGGATTGTTGGTTTATCATTAGTGGATGTTTATTGATTAGTTTTGTTTAATCTTTTGGTTAGTCTTGATTAGTTTTGGTTAAATTCATCCTTGTTCTTCATTCCCTGTTCTTCGTTATGTTCATGCTACCCAGATTCCGGATCAGTTACTTATTCCGAGTCAAGCACTTTTACTTTTATTCCGCATCAAGAACTTTATCAAGGTCCATTCGGAATATCCAAATATTCCGGATCAAAGTTTCTATTCGGAATATATATTATTCCTGATCAATTAGTTCATTCGGAATATTATTCCGGATCATTTCCTCCATTCCGAATCAATTGTTGTTCATCCGGAATATATATTATTCCGGATCGAGCTTAACATTCCGAATCAATCTGGTTCATCCGGAATATCCAATATTCCGGATAAAGGTTTCCATCCGGAATAACATTCTGAATCAAGATTTTCCATCCGGAATATCTAACATTCCGGATCAGCCTCATTTTCTTAACATTCCGAATCAACTTCTCTTCTATGTTATTCCGGATCAGTCACATTATTCCGAATCAAGGTGTTGTTCCGGATAGGTGACATATTCCGGATCACTTGGTTATTCCGAATGAGTGTTTCTGTGTTTATTTATTTTAGTTTTCCATATTTATTTTCAAGCTTTACTTTTCCCGCCTTTTTCCTTATTTGCACTTTTACTTGCTTTCCTTTTAGTTTAAGTTTAAGTTTGCGTCATTTACTTTATTTCCCTTTTAATTTCTCATCATTTACTTTTCGTCAAGTTTTTATCTTTCAGTATTTCTTTTCACCGTCTTTATTTTATTCTTATTTGTTTCAAGTCTTTATTTTCCAATAGTTTTAGACAACGACACCCTTTCTTTGATTCACCAAGAACAACTAATCTCTTGCACTTAACCAGTTATCAATTCGAGAAGATTCCGAGAAACGAACTTTTCAAACTAGCAAAATATCTACATTAAAGCCTTATACAATAATCTACGTATCAACTATTCTAGGTAAAGATAAATATAGAAAATACATTGTTGTTCCTATCTTTACTAGAAGTAATCTAGAACATAATAAACGTGTAGATCATATCCTTCCATCAGTGGTTGTCTTCAATGTATCAACGCTTGACTTTGTCTTGTCAACGCTTGACCTGTCAGCGTTTGTTTTCTTCCTATCAACGCTTGTTTTACTCCTGTCAGCGCTCAAGTAGACTGGCTATATTTATTCCCAACAAGGTGGTGTACAAAATTAGATATAGGTGTGTTATAAGGTTGCAAGTAAGTCATAAGCCCTAAGAGGAGCTTATATTACACGGCTATAATTAGTTATAGCTTATTAAGATAGTCAAGTCTCAATTTAAGGTTGCATGTAATTTATAAGTGTTACAAAAATAGATCTAACTATGTACAAGTCAAGAAAACAAGTCACAAATCTAAAATGAGATCTAAACTATGTCTAGCCCTAAAAATCAAATATAGATCCATGTACCCACATATATAGCTCACGGCTATATTTCTAAATCTTGGTATTTCCAAGATGAACATATTAGCTAGTTTTAAGACTTGTGAATATTTAACAAAATACATCATGATTATCTAAGTTACATGCATGTTCCCAAGGTTACTATTATACCAAGGAGACTACATATAGCCCACGGCTATATTGTCTCTTCCCAAGGTTCCCATAAAATTTTATAAGCTTGTTTTATGTTGAACATACTTAAGTAAATCTTTATCATTAGATCTATGGTTGATAATAACATGCATGTACATCTAACCCATTTTAGGTCTTATGTAACCCACGGCTACATTTATACACATAAGTTGTTTTTACGATTTTTAATATTCCATTTAACATGTATCATTTCATATTCCATTATTCAAAACTTGGTAGACACATCATATGGTCACCATTTATTTTAGTCGTGACCTTTAAGGTCATGGGTTTCATGATCTTTAAGTTAGATAAGTTCATTTTATGAGATATATGATTATTAGTTAACCATAGTCCCATAGAACAAGATTTGTAACCCATGCAACATTTGGATTCATAAAAGGTTTCATATTGTTTTCAAATCTAGTTTAAAACATAGAATACAAATCATATGTTTCTTATTAGAAGATTTTAAATCATGTATATGAGTTTCATAATTATGTCGTGACCTATAATGGTCATAGCTTTATCAAATCTTGATTTTTAACATGTTATTTACTTGTGTTTATATATGTATGATGATGCATGCATGAAGAAATGAAAGAATATGATGTGTATACCTTTCTTGCCTAAAAGTACCAAGAATGATCTAGATGAACAATGAGATTTGAGATCTACTCAAGATGATGAAGAAAATCCGAATACAAACCAAGTCGTGGCCTTGATGATTTCGAATAGGGCTTGTTTATAGTGATTTCAGAAGGAATGATACTACTAATGATTTGTAGTAAAGATGAGACAAGAATCTTGGTGGATTTAATACTTGGTTTTGGATGTATATGGCTTTAAGCCGTATGATTGAGAGAGAAGAGGATGAGAGAAACAAGATTAGATTGCTTGAGAGAATGTGAGAGTATGTGTGTGTGTTTTCGCCTAAAAGGGGAAAGAGGGAAAGGAGGGAAAAAGGTATGATTTACCTTGGTAAGACACATTTTGCCAAGTGTCACCCCTTGCCTTTCCAAGGCAACTCTTCTTCTTCAACACAAGCCTATGTGCCGTGTTTAGCTATCCAAAAGGGAAAATGGGCTTGTGTTGGGCTTATGTTGGGCTTATCATAAAGGAGGGTGATTATCTTGGGCTTGTCCAAGAGTTTAAGTATACCCCTAGTTCACTTAAACACATATTGTGGCTAAATACTTACTTATAGTATATTTCCAAATTGTCTTAAGTGTGGTACACACAAGGCTAGTTATAACTTCATTACTTGTTTATCCTAGTGGTATGCTCATGGTTTTAAGTTATGAAGCTATTTTCAACAAAGATGTAAGTAAAAGTATAGTTACATGATAGACATATTTATACATACCATAAGGAAATATAACACATAAATAAGTGTTCTCGGATTATTGGGTGGAAATTTATTATATAAAATCATGGTAAAATCATGGATTTTACAACATCATCATGGATCTTTAGCAACAAAAGGGAGCTCCTCATGCCTTGTTAGGGCCTTTTTGGAACTTGCCAATCTTCGCATCCCGCTTCAATAAGGTATGCCTTGGCTATGAACTCTATTCGAACACGAGCAACTTATAAACGATCTTGGGCTAGAAGCTAAGTAACCTTTTAAATCGTACGACCTTACTTATTGCATTTATTTAAACAAAAGCGTGGGGAGAATAAGCTAATAATTACTACACATGAGATCGTGAAAGATTACGTGACTTATAAATAACTCTATCATTTCTCGTCCTCATTTAAGAGACTTAGCCTAAAAAGTTAAGGAATCGAAGCTAAGTGCTCAACACGCACGGTCGAGTCGAAAATTACTCTTATTGTCACCATCGGAAAACATACATTCGTGTCTTAAACACTTATGAAAAATACGATAAATTTTAAAATTTGGCCATTTTTAGCCTTATTATGCAACAAAACGATAACAAAACGATGAATATTGGATTGCATGGTGACGTAAGCAAGGTGAAGTATCTACTCACCCACCATACTAAAATTAAACGTTGTCCTCAAAGTTTCGAGTCTAGGGGTGAAAACACCCCCATACTAGAGACGAAGTTGAATGCTTAATCTCGAGCATGGTAAGGGTAAAATGAATAAATTAAGAGCCGTTTATGAATTATGCTAATAAGATAAACGTTAGAACATAAAAGGATATCATCGGATATCGGAATCTCCAAAGGCAACGAACGAAGCTCGAGTGATCCGTAAAACGAACACGAGAGGCTTCAATGATGACGATGAACCTAATAAATCACAATCACAAACAACCACGGAACAAAGGTTGGAAGAGCACAAGTCCCCTCGTTACACTATTAGAAAGAAAAAATATTTACAAGGATAAGCATGAGAATCCCCCACGAGGCACCTTTGTTAGCCTCAAAATATTGAGTCAAACAAGAACGTTCGGTCATAGGTTTATATTGTAACATTTATTAGAACGTTGTAATAGTTAGTTAAAATAGTCGTGACATTACGGGCTTGATGGTTAGCTTAAAAGTCTTCTTTCAAGGTACTAAGTATTTATTCAAGCCCGACCCAAAACAATATAGTCCATTAGAAAGCCCGTATGTGGGTGGACTATATAAGCACCCTCCTAGCATGTTAGGAGGGTGGATGATCTCATTATTCTTAATCCAGTTTTTCACAAGTTAATCATCTCTCTCTCTCTCTCTACTTTCTCTCACTACCTTCTCTCTCTAAAATTCATATCTTTTCCATCTCATTTCTTTAGTCTATCATAATATTATTAGGGACAACAATTGGTATCAGTCTCCATGGGGTAGATTCGTGTTTAGTTTGTGGTTATCAATTTTGATTTCGTGTGATTTTCATCTTAAAATCATCTCGTATAAAATTTTTTTGTGTTTTTTAGCTCAAAATCTTCATACAAATTGCCTACAAAGTTGTGGTAGAAATTTGTGTTCCTCATATTGGTGATTTTCATAAAAAAGTTGGAATTTTTCGCTTCATTTTTGGGTAAAATCAAAAGGTACAAAATTTTTGTTATTCGGGAAAACTGGATTTTACAAGTCAGGTTACAAGGGTTTTGCAATATTCCGAATTAGGTGGGAAAAAGGGGTATTTCGAACTAGGTCAAGGTTGGGTTTCTTCATTATTCCGGATTAAGTGTGGATATCTTATTCCGAACTAACAGCAGATTTCACATTCTGAACTAGTTGTACAAATGTGTCTATTCCGAATTAATACCGGTTTGGATTCCGAATTGAGTGTGGATCTGTGTATTCCGAATAGTTTCGTTCTTCCAGATTCCGAATTAGGTAAAAGATATACATATTCCGAATTAGCTTAGAACCTCACAGATTCCGAACTAGGTCTGAGACTCACAGATTCCGAACTAGGTCTGAGACTCACAGATTCCGAACTAGGTCTTAGACTCACACATTCCGAACTAGGTCTGAGACTCACATATTCCGAACTAGGTCATTGCATCCCAGATTTCGAACTAGGTCATTGACTCACTGATTCCGAATTAGTTCATTGATTAGCAGATTCACATATTCTAAACTAGGTCGTTGACTCATAGATTCCGAATTAGTTCATTGTATCACATATTCCGAACTATGTTTTGCTTACATATTCCGGATTAGGTTCAAGATTGGATTCCGAATTAGGTCAATTTTTGTGATTCTGAATTGGGATGAGTTCATTGGATTCCGAATTACTCTTAGAAGATTTATTCCGACTTATTCTAAAATTTTCAGAAACGTGATTTTCAAAATTTTTAATCGTGTGATTTTTCGTTTAAGAATTTTTGGTTTCATATGAAGACATTGTTTGGGGTTTTCACACCATTTCTTGAAGTTTCAACCGCAATCTACTCACAACAACATCTACATAAGATCCTATTCACTTCACTTCATTCTTGAGATGGATTCTACTACTGAATATCGTGTTACTAATAACAACATCATGGTGGCGGGTAACAAAGAGAGACCACCAATGCTTGTGACTGGTAGATATGGACAATGGCAATCACGATTCCTTCGATATCTTGACACCAAACCCAATGGTGATGTTCTTCTACGTTGCATCAAAGAAGGACCTTATACTCCCACTACAATCACCATTTCTTCAATTCCAGCAACCGACTCGACGACCGGTTCCGATGAGCAAACAATTGAAGAAACATATGAGAACACTTCGATAGAGAAACGTGCTTGGATTGATGCAGAAAAAGAGGAAATATATTTGATTTTAAGTGGGATTGGGGATGATATTTACTCAACGGTTGATGCATGCTCTACTGATAAAGAGATGTGGTTTGCCATTGAACGCTTGCAACAAGGTGAATCACTTAACAAGCAAGATGTCAAAACTATGTTGTTCTGGAACTTTGGTAACTTTACTTCATTGGATGGGGAATCAATTGATTCGTATTACTCAAGGTTCTACAAGATGATGAATGAAATGACAAGAAACAATTTACAAGTCTCCACCATGCAAGTCAATGTGCAATTTCTACAGCAACTTCAACCTGAGTGGACACGATTTGAAACTTTGGTGAAACAACAAAGCAAGTTAGACGAGGTCAACTATCATACGCTCTTCGACATTTTAAAACAATTTCAGAATGAGGCGAATGAACTTCGAGCTGAAAGGATAGCAAAGACTGCTAATCCACTTGCTTTGGTGTCTACCACTCAACATGTTCAAGATCATCGCTCTCGTGCTCCAAAGTCATACTCCACTACATCATCCTCACCAAGGTACTCCACTACATCATCCTCACCAAGATACTCCACTTCATCTAAGTATTCTGCTCCCACACGATCACGAGACAAAAAACCAAGAGCACCATCACCATCACCTAAGCCATCATCTGAAGAGGACAGTGATGAAGAACTAGCTCAGAAGGATAGGGAGATGAAGCAACAAATTGCTTTCATTATGAAGACCTACAAGAAAATCTTCAAACCCACCAACAACATCTTCGAACATCATCAAATACAAGGAACCAATATGTTGAGATTCCTCGAAGGTATGACACACGACAACGTGATGAAAGTCCTCCTAGGTATGATCACGTAATCTAACACATGTTGAGGGTTCTGCTCGGTATGATCGACAAACTGCTAAGTATGATGCTCAGAGGATTGCTACTGCTGCTGGGAATAGGGAAACTGTTGGTAATCAAGTGGTTCAACAAAGTGGGATTCAGTGCTTTAATTGTCAAGGCTATGGGCATATGGAAAAGAAATGTAGGAAGCCGAAACGGGTTAGAGACTCT
Source organism: Glebionis coronaria (assembly GCA_025667525.1). Classification (NCBI taxonomy): domain Eukaryota; kingdom Viridiplantae; phylum Streptophyta; class Magnoliopsida; order Asterales; family Asteraceae; genus Glebionis; species Glebionis coronaria. The sequence goes on from JANFOE010000518.1 coordinate 415,777, forward strand.
GGCTATCATAAGAAAAAGATGCTACTTTGCAAGAAGATGGAAGCTACGGTTAAACTGTCGGTTGAGGAAGGAGCAATGCTTGATGATACTGATGATGAAGCCTCCGATCAAGAACTTGAAGCACATTACTCGTACATGGCAAATGTTGAAGAAGTTCTCAACGTTAATCTTCCTATCTTTGACACTGAGCCAATCGATAAGGTACACACTAAACAGGAATATAATGTGTTTGGTAATATTCATGAGCATTCTGAGCTACCCAAAGCCAATAATGACACATGTATGATGTAAACGGTTGATAGCAATACCACACCCGATTCATCAGACATGTGCAATAATGAGTTTGAGGATGATCAACATGCAAATGAGTATGATGATGACGAGGAGCGTATTGCGCTTGCTAACTTAATTGCTTCTTTACAAAAAGATTTCAAAGAAACTAGAAAGAGTCAAAAGCAATTAAAGAAGGAAAACGCTACGCTCACTCAAAATTTTGACGAATGCAAAGCTGCTCTAATTAAATCTAGTGAGACCATTGATAGCTATAGAGCTCAGCTTCTTCAAAAGACCAATGAGGATTTTCAAGAGGATAAAACTAAACTTGTTAATGAAAAGAAAGAAGTGGTTGATTTTCAAGAAAAATATAATGAAACTCTTAAGCTTCTTGAACAAGAGAAACGTAATTATAACACCTCTTTGAGTATTGAACGTCACAAAACGTATCTTGCTACAACTAAAGTCAATGAGCTAACTCAAGTAAATGGTTTTCTTCAAGAGGATAAAACTAAACTTGTTAATGAAAAGAAAGCAGTGGTTGAAAAGATGGAAAAGGATTTCAAAACTAAACAAGCGAATGACATCGACAAAATAGTTGAACTTGGAACTCAACTTGATTTTTATAAGAAAATTGTTTACAAAACTAATCAATCAATTCAAACCATGAGAATGTTAGCACCTCGTTAGTTCTTCAAGGATAGACCTAGTTTTGCAAATCCTAAGTACCTTGAGCATGCTCAATCTGCGAATCAGCACTTATATTTTGATGAGTCCCAAAGGACTGATCTTGATTGTCTTGTTGTTAGGCCCGATAGTGAAGAGACAAATGATTTGGAAGAAGAGAGTAGACCAATATTTAATAAAGAATTCGTTAAACCATATAATTATGCTTATGAAAACAGTCTTTATGATCTCTTCACACCGCAAACACAGAAAACTCGTGAGCAAATATTTTTCGAATGTGAACAAATAAGAATTAAACGGAGACAAGCTTTTGCCACTAAGAAAACTAATATTTCAAAATTTATTGAATACTTGCCATTTAAAGCTTCTGTAAGCAAGAGTAAACAAGCACTTAGTATTCTCAAGAGTAACATTGAAAATTTCAAAATGGTTGTTGATGATGACTGGAAAAAGCGTGAACTTTCGAAAGGAGATAAAGAAATTCCTCACGATATAACTATGGTTGTGAAAAGTATTTTGATTTCGCTTGCGGAAATAATGCAAAAACATATTTTGGAATTTGAAACACTAATTAAGCAAGAAATGTTTGATGATTTGAAATATGTGGAATCTCTTGAACAAGAAGTGAATGACCATCAACCTGAAAGAGACGAGTTTTCTACAGCATATGATCTAATATTACATAAATGTCTCTCAAAAGATATTATGTGTGCTTATGTTACATCTTGTGCTGATATTGATGAATATTCTGATGTTGCATGCAAATATCTTGATCAACTTAAAGAATGTGAACGTCTTGAAACTGAGCTTTCAAATAAAGTTGACCTAAAAGAGTTTTCGTTACTTCAACATAGATATGATTATCTTCAAAAACATTGTCACTCACTTGAACTTGCTTTGCAAAAGAAAGTTGGCAGCTTTTCAAATGATACACCTTTAGAAGTAAAATTATTTGAGTCATGTCGATTATTAAACGAAAAAAGTCTTGATATTTCGGATTTGAAAGCTCAGTTACAAGAAAAAAAAACATAGCAATAGCAGAGTTGAAGAAACTCGTTGCTAAAATGGATGGGGAAGTTGTGGAATCTAGCATTAATCAACCCGTTGTTAGAAAACCCAATGCCTCTAGAGCGAATAGATCCTCTATCTTGGGAAAACCATCTGCTCTCTCAAATTCTTCATTTGTAAAACCTGTGTTTTCCCCCAATATGGATGGAAAGGAAAGATTACCACATACTCAAACCATAAGGAATGCTATAGCACCAAGCGTTAAGCACAATAATGTGATTAAACCAGGGATGTATAGAATGACCACTAAACCCACAAACAAAGTTAATCACTCACCTCATACTTTTAGAAACACTCATATTCAGGTGTCTTCTATTATAGGAGTAGTCTCCACTGCTAGTGTTAGCCGGCCTCAGCTTAAGAGCACTCAAGTGAATGATAAGGTCTGGAAACACAAGAGTCAAGCGAAGATGAAGGAAGTAGAAAACCAACCTAGGAATTTGAATGTTTTTAAAGAATAAAAAGTCTATAATTGCATGTAATGACGTTTTGAATGAATTGAATGATTTGAATGCTATGAATGTGAAATTTGTTTGTGTCAAATGTGGAAAGTGTGCTAATGCTAATCATTCTATGTGTGCTATGAATAATGTCAAAGGCGTAGAAACTAGAACTAAGAAGAAAGTTGCGATGCCTATTAATGCTAGTAAACCTAAACACAAAGTGAATCATTCTGGTGCAACCCCCACTAAAAAAGTAATGCATCAAACTCCACCACTAAGAACCCTAGAAGCAAAATTAAGGAATTATATGAGTCTGCTAGCAAGTCTTGGAAATGGTGGTTTGCTAATCAATGTCCTCCAGGATATAAATGGATGCCTAAAGTTAGGACAGAAAATGTGACAACGAGTGTTAGTATGCCTTTAAATGTTTCTAAGGACACTAATGATTCTACAATCACAACTACTGTGGTATTTAATTTAGCAAATGCTCCATTGTGTTCTAACTCTTCTGCAGGTGATACAAATAAATCTTTTCATACTGGACTACGGATGCACGAAGCACATGACGGGGAATCTCAAGCTTCTAATTAACTTCGTGGAGAAGTTCCTGAGTACGGTCTGATTCAGAAATGATCAATTTGCACCGATCCTAGGATATGGAGATTTGGTTCAGGGAAATATAACGATAAAAAGGGTATTCTACGTCGAAGGGCTCAATCATAATATTTTCTCGGTTGGTCAATTCTTTGATGCAGATTTGGAAGTTGCTTTCAGAAAGAAGACTTGTTTTGTTCGTGATTATGATGGGAATGATTTACTCACCGGTTCACGGAATACATATCATTACACAATTTCACTACAAGACACAACTTCATCAACTCCAATTTGCTTCATGGCTAAAGCTTCAACGACTCAGGCATGGTTATGGCATCAACGTCTTTCTCATCTCAACTTTGATACCATCAACTTGCTTTCCAAGAAAGATATTGTGAGAGGCCTTCCAAGCTTGAAATTCATCAAAGATCATCTTTGTTCTTCTTGTGAGCTTTGTAAATATAAACGAAGTAGCTTCAAAACAAAGACCACACCAAGCTCTAAAGGACGGTTAGATCTTCTCCATATAGATCTGTGTGGTCCCATGCGTGTTCATATTATCAATGGGAAGAAATATATTTGGGTAATTGTCAATGATTACTCAAGGTACAAATGGACTCACTTCTTGAGGTCCAAGGATGAAACACCCGAAGTTCTCATCAGCTTCCTTAAACTGATACAACGTGGTCTTCAAGCTCAGGTTAATGTGGTTCATACTGACAGAGGTACAAATTTTTTGAATTCAAATCTGAGAAACTACTTTGAAGCCGAAGGAATAGAACATGAAACATCTATTGCTCGAACACCCGAACAAAACGGCGTTGTTGAAAGACGAAACCGTACTTTAGTTGAGGCTGCTCGAACATTATTATCCGCTTCAAAACTTCCACTACACTTTTGGGCCGAAGACGTGTCAACCGCATGCTACACACAAAACTACTCCCTAATTATCCCAAGACATGAAAAGACACCATATCACATAATTCATGATCAAAAACCTTCACTCAAATACCTTCACGTTTTTGGATGTACTTGTTACATAATACGAGATGGTGAAAATTTGGATAAGATGAAAGAGAAAGGTGATGCATGTATTCTAGTGGGATATGCAACTCCGTCTAAGGGGTATAGAGTATACAACAAGAGAACAAAATTGATAGTCGAGACAATTCACATCCGATTTGATGAATAACAAGAAATGGAACTTGAACAAAACAGTTTAAGTCCCGAAACACAACGACAAACGACTTCTTTTCAAAACCGCACGAACTCGGAACACAAGACCACAACAATGAACCGTCAAGTTCAACGCTGGTTCAAGGAAATGTGCCACGAGCAGATATGACAGTCAACACGACACTTGAAGAGTTGGAAATGTTATATGGACCAATGTATGATGAATATTTCACAGGGGAGAAATAAGTTGTATCGAAGTTTTCCGCTGTCACTCATGATAAGAATGATGACACCGATCATCGTCAACAAAAGGATACAACTTCATCTACTTCAACACCGGTTGCTGCAGAGTTACTTCCTCAGAATATCACATCAACAACCGCTCCTACAACATCCACAACTACTGTCATTGCTCCAGAGAACACAAATCAAGCTGACAATGCATTATCTGATGAAGACAAATTTATCAAACCATTCGGTACACCGGTAGACGAAATTGGAGAGTCTTCTAATCGCCATGTTGATCCGTAAAATATGCATACGTTCGATCAACGACATCCTTCAACACATCATTGGACCCGCTATCATCCTTTGGTTCAAGTAATTAGAAACCCTTTACAGCCTGTTCGCACAAGACGACAGCTTAACACCGATGGCGATGTTTGTATGTTCGCACTCGCCGTGAGTTCAGCTAAACCAAAAAACATCAAAGTAACCATGGATTATCATGCTTGGATTGAATCGATGACGGATGAACTTCAACAATTTGAAAGACTTAAAGTCTGGGAACTTGTTGACAGACCATACGATGTAATACCATTAAATCTTTGATATATCTGGAAAAACAAGATGGATGAAGAGAACACGATCATCAAGAATAAATCTAGGCTAGTGGCTAAAGGGTATGAACAGCAAGAGGGTATTGATTTTGAAGAATCATTTGCACCAGTTGCTCGAATGGAAGCGGTTAGGATTTTTCTTGCTTATGCTGCATATAAGGGATTCATCGTTTATCAAGTGGATGTAAAGACGACGTTTCTTAACGGTCCATTGAAGGAAGAAGTCTATGTCACGCAGCCGAAAGGATTCATCAATCCTTATTATCCTGACAAGCTGTATCGTCTCCACAAAGCACTTTATGGACTCAAGCAAGCTCCAAGGGCGTGGTACGATGAGCTCTCAAAATTTTTGGTCTCCAAAGGTTTCTCAAAAGGTTCCATTGATCTAACTTTGTTCACTTATAAATATGGGGATGACATTTTGCTTGTGCAGATTTATGTTGATGACATTATTTTTGGGTCTACAAACCCAAAACTTTCAAAATGGTTTGAAAAATTAATGCACAAAAAATTTGAAATGTCTATGATGGGCGAACTAAAATTCTTTCTAGGACTTCAAGTTCACCTATCCCCAAGTGGTATCTTTATTAACCAAGCTAAGTATTGTCAAGAGATAATTAAAAAGCATGGTGTGACCTCATGTGACCCAGTTGGGACACTATTATCAACCACATCCCTAGATGCTGATTTGGAGGGAGATGCTATAGATCAAACGAGATATCGTTCCATGATCGGCTCCCTCATGTACGTAACAGCAAGCCGACCAGATATATCACATGCTACGTGTTATTGTGCACGATATCAAGCATGACCCACTGAAAAGCACCTCAAGGAGGTTAAACGGATCTTTTGGTACCTTAAGAATACCATTCACATGGGACTCTGGTATCCGAGGGAAACTAGTTTCTTTCTAACGGCCTATTCAGATTCTGATCATGCAGGGTATCTTGATACACGAAAAAGTACTTCTCGTGGTGCACAACTTCTAGGTCAAGATAAGCTTGTGGGATGGTCTTCCAAGAAGCAGGATTGCACATCATTGTCATCAGCCGAAACGGCGTATGTGTCTCTATCTGCGTGTTGTGCTCAAGTTCTTTGGATAAATAACACAACTCACGGATTATGGCTTCCACATTGATAAAGTACCTATGTACTGTGACTCAAAGTCTGCCATAGCCATCTCCTGCAATCCGGTACAACATTCCTGCACGAAGCACATTGATGTTAGATATCACTTCATTAAGGAACAAGTTGAAAAGGCTATTGTTGAATTATACTTTGTTGGAACTGATTACCAATTAGCTGACTTGTTTACAAAAGCTCTTTCGAAAGAGAGGTTTGCGTATCTTGTTAAGAAAATTGGTATGAGATATTTGACTCCAGCAGAACTGGAGATTCTGGCAAAGAAGCCTGCTTGATTCATTTATCAAACATCTACTTGTAAATATTAATGAAAAAGCAAAATAAAAATTTAAAAAATCTTTTATAATCCAAAAATATTCTTCTCGACATGTCTTTCAGTATCGATAATATGGACGTACCTAGAAATGTCGCTCAATAACGACATGGGTGTGTACATAAAGCTCGAATGAAAGTTGTAAATATTTTTCAAAACATGTCATTTCTATCTTTTAGAAAGGAATTATCTCTTTTGGAAAATATTTCCAACAACGGGTAGTGCAATCTATCTCGGGTTGAGCTTGTCACAAAACATTCAACGTTTTGAGCTCAACACAATGGCTTGTAATAACTTTCAGATTGCAACTCAGATCTAAATTTACGGGGGAGTGTACGCTTTAGTACCCTTACCCTCAGCAAAAGAAGAGCAATCTTCTTACACTTGAGTGGATTTGTCAAGACATTCAAAGTCAAAGAACTCAAGTTTATGCTTTAGAAAAACCTTTTCGCCAAAAAGAATAGATTTTTCAAAAAGCGTTGAACACAATTTTTCAAGAATTTCTCAATGATATTCAAAATATTTCAAAAATTGTGTGTTCAACAACTCCCGAAGATTTTCAAGACTATTTTTCAAAATATATTTTAATTAAATTTGGTATCTCTAATATCAATCGATTTTATATATTAGAGATAGGGGAGAAAATGTGATTAAAATGTGATCTAAAGACTCAAGCACTCATGGTTACTATCAAATACCCACAACATCTTTAATTCACGACGTTATTGGTGTCAAAATGGGTGTTAGGTTTAAGTCCTATGATCCAACCAGAACCGGAGGGATCTTCCCAGGGACAATCCAATAGATTATTAGAAGTCCTTAGGAAAGATGGAGTAGAATGTGAACAAAGCTGAATGCCGACTAAGTACTGATGATAGCATTAGAACAATCACAACAAGGTGCTATTAATGATGTCTTGGTAAGCAATGAAGGGGTTGAAGAATGAAAAAGAAATGTAAGGATAAAGGGTGTAAAGAAATTAGCCCTCCATACAACTTAGGCAGAAACCGGGTCAACACATCATGAAGACAACGCATCATGGACCCAGTGATGTATTACACAACCCCTCCCCAGCTAACTCAGGCTTCTCTTAAAAGAAGTTTGTTTTATTGTCACGGAGATCAACATGATTTCTATTGAATTTCTCACTCCGAGATAGTTGATATTGAATGGGTGGCATTTACTCCAGCGTTCGACTACTAAAAGTGCACAAATCGAGTCTAGAGCCAAGAGATCAATCAAATCTCGTTAGGACACACTGATGAAGATCAAGAGATTACTACGCTATATCTTTGTGATATTGATAGAACACTCAGAGTGATACTACTTAGTATTCACAATGATGAGTGGAAATCCTTCCAGTGTTAAAAACAAACAGCACTGCGGTAGGTCATGTGTAAGATTCTTTATGAATTGAACATATGTAAAACTAAAAAGCAACAATGGTTTGTTTCTCTATCGATTCAAACTCGTTTCAGGTTTCTACGCAATATCTTTATGGTCTTGCCAGAACATTCAGAGTGATATTCATTAATATTCACAGTGACGAATGGAAATCCTTCTAGCGTCAACATCAAACAGCGCTACAGTCGGTAACTTGCGAGATTCTTATGAATCAAGCTTGTGTCAACTGGAAAGCAACAATTGTAAGATTCTTAATGAATCAAACTTGTTCCAGGAATTTGAATTGAAGACTTTAATCAAGCGAATATTTATCCAATTGATTCACTCTTTATGTTCGCAGTGTTGCTTTGAGACGGTCAAATAAAGAGAACGGCTAGCACAGCGGCGAAACCCTGTCAAGGAGATTCTTAATTGAATCTACCTATTCATAGGTAAGATATTTAATATCGTGTAACGGTCTACACCGACCGGAGGTAAAACGCTACAGATTTAGGACGAATGTCAAAGCCATTCAGACCGTGTCTAAGTTTTGTCTCGAGAAGGACGTTACGGTATACTCAGCAAAGTCAGAGATTCAAAACCACATACTCATGCCCAAAGACATTTTACAATCAAGAAAGCTAAAGACTTCCGTAACTCTGACGATCAAAATCTTCCTTAACAATTAATGTAGAGGAATGACCTATATTCAAAGGAGATTGTTAGCAAACTTTCAAGATGGTGCGAAGTGTGAGCATATGGATAAAGACACAAGATCGCAAGATGGCAAAGACAAGTCAAGGATAATTTGAAGATCTCAAGATAAAAGACAAAGTCGAAAGACAACGACAAAGGCTCAAATATCACAGCATGAAGGAACAACACTACTATTACACGTTCAAGACTCATTTATGACGAAATTCATAAATCTCCATTGGAATCCAAATATCAAAGAGGAATGACCTCACATTGGGGGAGATTGTTAGCCTAAAAACATTGAGTCAAACAAGAATGTTCGGTCATAGGTTTATATTGTAATATTTATTAGAACGTTGTAATAGTTAGTTAAAATATTCGTGACATTACGGGCTTGATGGTTAGCTTAAAAGGAGTCTTTCAATGTACTAAGCATTTATTCAAGCCCGGCCCAAAACAATATAGTCCATTAGAGAGCCCGCATGTGGGTGGACTATATAAGCACCCTCCTGGAATGTTAGAAGGGTGGATGATCTCATTATTCTTAATCTAATTTTTCACAAGTTAATCATCTCACTCTACTTTCTCTCACTACTTTCTCTCTATTAAATTCATATCTTTTCAATTTCATTTCTTTAATCTATCATCATATTATTAGGGAAAACAACCTTGTTTTTGATAACCGAGTCAAAATCTCGACTCGAATCCCCATAAATGTGATCATTTTGGGATAATCATGGTATGGTCATTTTTGGTAGGGCTTACATGATAAACAATGCCCAAAAGTACATGGAGTACTTTAAAAACCCGACATACGTATACCGGGGTCAAAGATAGCGTCCTCGTTTTTGGATGAAAGACGAAACAACGCTACTTCAACCGAAGCCGAAACCTCAAAGGGGTAGAAGAAAATGGATGAGAAGTAGAAAGGTGGGGCAATGGGTAAGTCAAACTTATGAGCTACTCGAGGTAGACTCACACCAAGCAAACGAAAATATTTTCCATTTATTACATCGGTGGAAGACCGAGATTTCCCTTTACAAGCAATTCCGGGATCGAATATCTCGTCCTCGGTGGTAAAGTGTGAAGAAACATAAGGGGCTTCCCCCACACTAAAACCACACACACCGTCGTCAAAAGGAGTAGACAAGGTGGTAGCACTCATAAAACGATGTGATGACGGAGTTAGACTTGTAGAAACATCTTTTAAAACATTTTTAAAATCTTTTCCTTTTTCATCGTTCAAAAACTCTTTATGAAAACCGATTTGATTATGTCGAAAATATTTTGCGTTTCAAACTCATGATTATTCATGCTAAAAATCCTCACATTTAAGTCGTGGTTAGGGGGTGGTGGATTGTATAAGTTCTCAAAACGTTTATCAACAAAGAACACCGCCCCCTCGGGGTCAACATATTAGTCATCCTCATGAACGTTGATCTCATCGATTTCTTCGTCATAGATAGGCTTGTCCAACAACGGACTGTCATTCCCCTCTTTGATGATTTTAGAAACTCTCTCGAAGAGATCACGATCAAGCACGAAACCATCATTCTTTTGTGGGGATCGTTGATAAGTTAGATCCTCACGAATGTGGTAAACGTCATTATCAAATGTAGAGTGTTTATAAGGTAACTCCTCGAGAATGGGACTTATGTCTATAGCGAGAAATTCATCGACCTCCTTAAAGAATTCTTCATCATCACAATTGTGAAACGAAGGAGGATCGATGACATGGTCGTCAACGTTCTCGAATTCATCATCAAAAATGGGATTATGATGAAAGATAGGTTCGTATACGGAATTCGAGTACGTTGTGAAAGTGTTATCATTCTCATCATCATAAGAAATTTCCGACATGAGATCGTCCTCTTTATTTGAAGATTTATCAAAGGGAAAATCCTCGAAGATGGATGGCGGATTAGCAAGTATATGCTCGATCTCGGAAAAATCACCATCGTCATCAAAGAAAGTGTCGATGTGAGCAACTTCTCGAGCGGATTTCTCGAGAGTCACAACCATGGTCTTACAAGTCCTTGGGCTATGCTTAGGTGACATTTCTATGATGGGTGAGATTGCATTGGGTTGGGCCACTTCCTTAGCTTTAATGTATTTGGGGCTAGGAGTGGGAGGCACTTCAATTGGATTAGAAGTATGGGACTCAAAGTAATGGTCCTTCGAAGGTGGTGAAGACGATTCCATTTTGGTCATTGTCGTGATGGCACTAACGTCTCCCTTCGGAATTGGTTTTTCACTTGTTTCTCCAAATATATCCCAAAGTGATTTTTCATCAATAAATTTACGCATACCCTTTTGAATTAGGTACACGTATTGTTTATCGTTAAAATCATCATCTTTAAAACCGTTCTTCTTTATTCTTTCAAAACATGCATTAAGCCTCATATTTTTTGCTAAAGTTAACATTTTGAAATCATTAGAATTTGAAACATTAGGTTTTGAAACCTCTGTTTTTTCATGATCATTAAACACTTGGGATTTATTTGCGAACAAGTCGATTTTATCATCCCCATATCTCATAGTAAGTATCCCCTCGTGAACGTCGATTACGGTTCGAGCCGTTGATAAAAATGGTTGGCCTAAAATAATGGGACATTTAGGGTCACACTCGTAATCGGATATGACGATATCCGCGGGAAAAACAAACTTTCCAACTTTGACATAGACATCATTGGCTATTCCAATTGGTATTAATGGTGTAAAATTTGCAAGCTCGATTGTCATGTTCGTGAGGGTAAGTGAAGGCAATCTCATCAATTCCAAAGAGAATGAGGCATGAGATTGATGCTAGCACCTAAATCGGCAAGGGCTAAACATCCCTCAATCTTGGAAAAATCACAAGGTAGTAGAAATTGGCTCGGATCCTCTTCCTTTCTCGGCATATGCCTTTTGGGTTTTTTAAGAAGGATCGATGCACAAGTTTACTTTGGTGAGGTTGATAAAGCTCTCTTTTTAAACCGTGGATGTAATTTAAGGTACACGAGGGTGTGCACTATTTTCCTTGGTCGCCACGTTTACCCCATCGACTATAGAACAAGAAGGCGTCTTAGAAGTCGAGGGTTGAGAAGAAAGAAGAACTCGAAATCCATCAAGGTAGGCGGCTTTACATTGTTCCTTCGGATCCTCTTCCTTTCTCGGCATATGCCTTTTGGGTTTTTTAAGAAGGATCGATGCACAAGTTTCTTTAAGGGTTACTTTGGTGAGGTCGATAAAGCTCTCTTTCTAAACCGTGGATGGAATTTGAGGTATATGAGGGTGTGCACTCTTTTCCTTGGTCGCCACGTTCACCCCATCGACTTTAGAACAAGAAGGCGTCTTAGAATTCGAGGGTTAAGAAGAAGAAACAACTCGAAATCCATCAAGGTAAGGGTAATCACACGTCTTTTTCCACTAGACGAGGCGGCTTTACATTGTTCCTTCAGATTGGGTACGGTGTTACTAGGTAACGTACTCAAAGACGAATTCACTTGATTTCTCATAATTGCCGAAAACATCTTTTTAATCTCACTTTGACCTTGTTCGATTTTATTATTTTGACCTTTCTAAGTGTTGGAAAATTCATTTTTCAAAGTACCAATTTGTCCCTCTAATCGTCTCATATTAGCCTCATTTGTTTTTATATATTCTTGAAAATCGTTTGACGAACTATTTTGATTAGCATTAAAGTTCCCTTGGTTTTGATTGTTTCTTTGAAAATTTCCTTGATTACCACTCGAAAATTTGTTTTCTTGATTAGCATTGTATTGAAAACTCGATTTTTGGTTTTTGTTGTTATCTCGGTTTTGCCAATTCAAATTACGACCTTGATTATAACCTCCTTGATTTGAAAAATTCCCTTGTTGATTGTTTCCTTGAAAATTGTTTCTGTTTTGATTAAAATTGTTGCCTTGGTTATAATTCCCTTGTTGCGATGGACCGGCGTTATTTTGATTTTGATTTGAAAAATTTTTGTTTAACGCACTCACATTCGAAGTTTGGCCATCCGTAGCCGCACACTCGTAATAATTATGTGGTCCACCACAAAACGTACATGATGCCTCAACCGCTTTCACCGTAGCGGGAGCGTCTTTCTTTTGCATCTCAATGAGAAAAGACGTAAACACATTCGTTAGCTTGTCGACTTTCGCATCAACCCTCTCAATCTCGATTAGAATTACTAACATTGGCGACATTGGCAACACTCGGTGCGTTGCGGAGTTGGTAAACCTAGGATCGATTCTCGATAATCATCAATGAATCTTTCGGAGTCTTACACAAAAAGTTGCCACCGGCGGCGGAATTTAACGAATCTTGTTCTTGGAAACTAAGACCGTTGTAAAACGTATCGATTTGGTGCAACTCGGAAAATCCATGGTTAGGACATTGCCTAAGCAATTCCTTAAAACGATCCCTCGCGTCTCTAAATGATTCATTCGGTTTTTACTCAAATCTCGTAATCTCGTTTTTGAAAAACGTTGTCTTAGACGATGGGAAAAAATTATTAACGAACTTGGAAACGAGATCCTTCCATGTAATTATAGAATTAGGTGTCTCTTTCTCGTACCAATCCTTGGCGGTACCATCGAGAGAGTACGGAAAAAGCATAAGCTTGACGACATCGGTGTCGACGTTCTTAAACTTGCTTGTGGCTAAAAGACAATAAAAATTTCGAATGTGGTCGTGAGGATTATCGGCTTCACGACCTCGAAACTTCGTATCTTGGATTAACAAAAGCATTCCGCTCTTAATCTCAAAATTCTCCGCGTCGATAGCGGGAATTACGATCGCGTCTCCATAACCCTCGGTGGGTGCTTGGAGCAATTCCATCATCGAACGATTGTCGGCCATCTCGTCTACGGTCTCTTCAACAACGATATTAGGAACGTCGGTTTCTAAATCTCATCTACGTCGTCGATTCCTTCGATTACGATTTCTTCGATTCAAAGCGTCGATAGAATTAGAATAATCCTTCGACCGAGTGTGCATGCACTAAGTGTAGAATGGGGGGTAGCAAAGAAGATTTTTTTTGCGGTTTTTCGATTTTTCAATTTTTTTTGGTTTTTGATTGTTTTTAATGTTTTGGATCTTTTGAATGTATTACGTAGACTCAAATCTACAAATCTCTCCTCGAATCAATTTCTCGATTAAAAGATCCTCAAGGAATAAAAACGATCATGTGGAGTGAACGCCTTCGATGACTGTAGAACGTTGGTGGAACACCAAAACGTTCAAGAGGGTTTAATCTTGAAAAACAAGCAAATATAGTATAGGTAGATAATACTTGGGCGGCAAACCCTCGATTAGCCCTCTTTCTCAAAACACGCACAAGCAAGAGTAGGAAACGAGGCGGCGCTAAGCACTTAAGAGCCTTTTTCCATTAGGTCGTGAATACAACCGCCTTATACCCACCTTATAGTTTGTGATAATCAAAATTAAGCTTCACGAAAGTATTTATCTATTTTGCCTTTAAACTTTTGCTTTGGATTCGAATAAAATAATTGAGTGATGAAATCCCAATTAAGGTTGCGTTTTCACGCTTTTGGAGTACTTGTATATTTATTGTTCTACTTAGTACAATATATTAATAATATTCACAAGAAAAACGAAAACGATAATGGGATATCTACAGTATAGTAAAATGATTGTTGTGTGTTTAATTTAGGAAAATTAAACACGTTTTATTTGTATATTCTATAATATAGTAAGAAAAATAACAAAAATGAGTATGTACGTTATATACGCTTTCCAAAAATGAAAAGCAAAAACGCACTACTCACACAAACACGATAATAATAATGGCAACTCAAAAACGCCTCCCCGACAGCGACGCCAAAATGATTGTAGTAAAATCGTACACGTTTTAGGAAAAACGTGTATGAGCGGCAAGTATTAAGCGTTACGCTTTAGGGAAAACGTAAAACCGAATAAGTGCGAGTTCGTTCTCGGCGGAGGTGTGTGAATTAAGTGCAAATTATATAAAATCAAATTTGGATTAGTGTCGTTTATGGTTTAGAAGAGAGAAAATTAATGACGAGCTACGACTATGATTACACTACGACTTATTGACGTAAAACGATGACGTAATTACGTAAAACGCGACAAAATAAAAAATAAAACCTAAAAATTGATTAAAAATTAAAACTAAGTCTAAAATAATATAAATAAGAATAAAAATTCAATAAAAAAATTTTAAAACCTTTTATTAATTAAATATTTAATTTTAAATGCTAATTAAAGCCCTAATAATAAATATAATTAAGAAAAAGCCCAAAATATTATTTTATTAAACTAATATCTCACTTATATTAGTTAAATACTAAAAAATATTTTTTTCTAATTTTTAGAAACTATTTTTCTATTTTTAAATCACTAAAAACATTTTTTAAACTAAAATAATGATTAAAAATAATAAAATAATGCTAAAAATAAACTTGACTTTTTCAAAAATCCTAGATTATAATACTGAATAATAGAAAATTGAAAAAATTTGAAAAAAGAATTTTTTACACTAAACGACAAAACATTTTCATTTAAAAACTATTTAAACTAAAATTAAATCTAAAAATAGAGAAAAAGAGTGAACAGTAAAACTTTTTAAACTAAAAATATTAAAATATTTATCTTAAACTAAGAAAATTTGAAAAACTGAAAAATGTTAAAATTTTGCACTAAAAGACAAAAATTAGATTAAATAAAACCCATTTAAATGGAATTTAATCTAAAAAATAGTAAATGAACAGTAGAATAAAATAAAACTTAATGAAAAATTCAAAAATAAAATAAGAAAATAGGGAATATTGGAATCACTAAAAAATACCTAACAAAGGTCACTAAAGACAAAAAGTTTAAAAACTGAAAGTGACAAATAAGGGACTTTTGTCTGTACGTGTAGCAGTGGGAACATAGACTCAATCAGTGGGAACTTCTACCCACGAATTAGTCTCTGAAAAGTGAAATGGGTGATTATCTAG
This sequence comes from Glebionis coronaria, assembly GCA_025667525.1. Taxonomy (NCBI): domain Eukaryota; kingdom Viridiplantae; phylum Streptophyta; class Magnoliopsida; order Asterales; family Asteraceae; genus Glebionis; species Glebionis coronaria. The sequence continues at coordinate 431,360 of JANFOE010000518.1, forward strand.
CTCGTTTGTTGGTGATTTTTTGGAACAAAAGCACCCCCCACACTCATGGAAGTGTGGGGAGTCAATAGCTAGCAAGAATAAACAAAGACAAACACCAAACAAGCATACAAATCACGGATTACAGTCACTTTTATACTATTGGGGGGCCTGGTGGTTGCTACGGGGTGCACAGTGAGTATAATCAGCTCAATTAACCACTCAAAAGGCCTACAAACCTACAATATCAGATCATGAACATCTACACTACTGTATAATCTAATACTATGTCAAGTTGACAACTCAAGACTCACAATATCAAACATATTAGACCCCACTGTTTGTTTTATGCAGTTTAGTCTAAAAAGTTTAACATGCAAACTTGTTGTAAACAACTATTCTATTCAAACTAATACTCACACTTACTCTAAACTCACTAACAACAAAAGCCTAAAGTTGTTAAACCAATTGGTGTATACACCCACCCCTGACAATCAGTAATCCCAAACACTATTTTAACACAGAAAATGAAAACTTTAATAATGAACGAAGCAAATTAATGGACAAACAATGATAAGTAAACACGTAAAGTAAATTAAGTAGAAACTAAACAAATAGGAGAAACTGAATAACAGATAAGCACGATCAAAATAAGATTTAAGCATAATACAATGAATTAAGCTAAAAGTAAATGGAGACACTCACAAGGGGGTCCAAAGCGTTTTGCATCTGACAAAGAAACCCAGTAAGCAACCTCTACACCTTTTTCAAGCTTATTCGACCAAATCAAGAACTTATACTTAGCTTAATCCAATTTATCCCAAACTTATAAAACCAAAAACCAAGAACAACAATATGTATTCAAGTCATGACACGTCAACAAAATGTAAATCTGAACCCCAAAACTTCAATAAGGAGACAACCAAGTGCTTCCTCAAACTTGTAACCACAAAGTGCCAATCCTAGATGCCAAATAAGTTGAGCTTGTTATCAATAAGCCAGCTTATTGGCTTAGGCTACAATAACTTTAAAAAACACAACTGTTTTTTATATAAAAAGAACTTGTGAATGTAACTTACGCTAGATAATGACTGAAAATTTAAAGTGCAAGAATATAGAATGGAACTCAGTTTATCATTGCAACTTCGTTTTATCATACAAACTTGAAATAAAAACTGGAACGTGTACAAACTGAGACTAACACTAGTATATATAAGTTTTGTAGGAAAAGAGAACCTAAACCCTAATACTTGATCTTCCCAAAGTGCCCCAGTCATATTCCAAGGTATATGCTGATTTTTGAATTCTTGTTCTTGCCCATGTGATATCTTCAGAGTACTTGGCCAATTTAGATCGTCCATCTTGGATTGAAGGACATGAAAATCATTTGAGTCGTTGATTAGGTCTTCACTTTTGTCAATTCTTGGCTTTTTATGGAGACCCGTGATACTTTCTTGGCCTTTATATGAGCTGGACACAAAGAGGCCATGTGGGTGAGTTGAGTGTGGGGTAAGGAGTAAATCCCCCAATATTAATTGAGGAATTTATTCGTGGTGTTTTCCATTTGATCTGAAGGAAGTGTTTAGGGTTTAAGGATAAGAAGGTGATGGTTTAATCTTTAGTAGGCAAAAAGTCAAGTGTTTCCCTCGTTTAACAAAGTTTTAATCATTTGACCACATATAAAACCGGGTGTAGTAATGGGCTGTGTGGTGGCTAGTAGACTGTTGACCAGGGTGTTGAACGGGTATGGTAGGGTTTTTTACGGGTTTTGGTTTGGTTTTAACAAGTTTAGCCCTTGCACTTTGTAAAATTATTCACAAAATGTGACAATCCGTCAATTTATGGTCGATATTTTATTCTCAAGTATTATTTAAAATCATTATTTTAATGTTATATCATGAACTCACTCACTTTTGGGAAGAAATAACGGTTTAGGTCTTAAAGTAGCATCTACTACGTCTAAACCGGTGAACTCTACGTTACGTGCTTACGTTTACATACACCATTTTTGTGACAGTTCGACATTTCAGAAAATAAATTTATTCTCGAATATTATTTTGGATTTTTTAATTTGTGTTGGTTTATAAACTCACAAATTTACGAGAAGAAATTAGGACTTACGTGCATAATTTAACGTCTCTTGCGATTAAACCGGAAACCCTAGGTTTACGTATTTACGCTTTTGTGCTCCGTTTTTGATGAGACAATTTTTATTAGATTCGTTTTGTGCCGTAGATTCATAATTTATAAAAACTTTTTTCGTAATACGACCCGAGGGCACGTAAATCTAGGAAACTAGAATCGAGGAGTACGCGTAAATTAGTGGGGATGAAACAAGTATACACTTGTCCCACCCCCTCACTATGGGCGGACAAGCTTAACCAACACACCATGGGATGTGTCAATATTACTTACACACTAAGGACACATGTCCTTAGTGTATAACCAAAACCACCAAAACTACAAAACAACTAAACTCTTACCATTTGCATACATGCAAACTAGAAACTCGCACACAAACTCTCTCTACTCCTCCTATTTTTCCGTCGTGTTTACCGCCACCATTGATCAAAATTTCTACCATGAATCTTGTGTATAACTTACATAAGATGGAAACTCATGGAAGACTTGTTGATTTGACGTGATCCTAACATCTAAAAAGAAGTTTTCCTTGTAGTTTAGGGCTGACTTTCTCAAGGTGTTTCATATACTTGGTGATCTTGAAGGTGGTCTTGATATTTCATAAGATTGGTTATCATAAACCAAGTCTTGTTCTCAATCTTTTCATCACTTTAGTGGTATAAAGATTGTTTCTTCCTATCATCTTGTTATTTTGTGAAAGTAATCATGTATTTTCTTTATAAATGTATATGTATATGATGATGAATTATGATAAAAATATTATGTGGGGATTTTGTGTTACTAGATTAGGATAAAAAGGTTGAAATCTACAAGTAAAGAAGTTAAAATCATGGTTAGACATATAGGATGTATAAAACAGTAAGTATCAATATGATCACTGGGTTAAATAGCTTGGATTATTGGATATACAGATAGATAAATGATTTTTACATATGTGAAGAGTTGGCCACTCAATGGAATTATTAAAATGAGCAAGATATGATCAAAATACTATTAAGGTACAAATATGTATAGTCTATTTTGGACGAATTATTAGGAATACTTAGAAGATGATTGAGCGGCAGCTATACTGAAGTTATTTGTAGCACATATCATGTAGTTTGTGCTGCCCAAATTTGAGCTTCTATCTCCTTGTAGAACTCAAGATATGGCAAAAATGGTGTAAGTGACTTTGATAATCAGATTTGTAAATAAAAGTATATAATATAAAATGAGCACTCAAGAAATATTATTATAAAATAAATACATAAAACCCACTAACTAATAATAAATAATATAAAATGACTTATATACTATGATAACTAAACTTGGCATTTTATAAAAGTACAAACTCAAATGTTTTCTAAAAGTTATAAAACTATATATAAGTTTTACGTCTTTTCAGCTAAAACAGAAAGATTAAAGTTTTCTCCAAATAAAACTTAGACGGCCGGACCCGTCTAATGTATCATTTTTATAACTCATATACTGATATGTAATAACATTTGACAAGTAAAAACCGATAAACCCGAGCTTTATAACATATGGACCTTAACGGGCCAAAGTAGCCTTATTAGACCATTAGGCCAACTAGTTTGGATAAACACTAATGGACTTACTCATGGAATTAACCCACTTGGGCCCAACATATGAGTATAGGCCTGGTTTTAAAAGTATAAATAGACTAATATATTGTATTGGACTTTTAGTGGGCTTATTGGGCCTTAATATGTAATTGGGTTGAAACTAGTATAACTAGTCTAAATTGACTAACACATAACAACTATAATGTTGTATGAAGAGATAAAATCCCACTTGATCATCATCATACTTATGATATCATCATATATACATAACCATTATTATTGTAAAGTCATTGAACAAGAGTCTAAGACCGAGTATTATTTGTCTAGGTTTCCGTGATCGAGGCACGTACATACATCTTAATTGCCGATAACCTGCCTTCCCACACCAATGTGAGTTCATAGCCTCGCACTCTTTTAAATATTTTATGAAATGTTTTATAAACCCGCGAGGGAGATAACATGCTAGTTTTAATAAAAATAGGACAGCAGTTGTCCCGATTGTATGCTTATTGATATGGACCCGAATGATTATATCACCCGATGAATGAAATGAAATGGATTATTATTAGTTAGGTTATGTCACTAAAAGTCCCATTAGCATGAATAGTGAACTACCAGGATTTGGTAGACGCTTATGCATATAATAGTACTATTTGGGGAAGATCACCCTAGTTCGTGCCTTGACGGTTGATCCCCGTCGTGCCACATTGATTGGCAAGCGAATTTATGTATGAGAAGATTTATAGTCATGCGGCTTATGATAATCCAATAATGACAATACTGATACGAATTGAATTATAGTATATATTGCCTGACTAGCAACATGGGGTCTTATTACTGATATTATGTTCGTGTTTTGGTTTTAGATAACCATTTTCATATAACGGTTTTTATAAAACTCTATTATGATTTATGATGTTTTTTTACGACAATGGTTCGTATAATGGTTTTGAAGGCAAAAGCCTATATTATGATTTATGACAAAGATTCGTATAAAATGTATTTGGCCTATTTTATAGCCTATGACAAAGAATTGTACAAAATGATTTTTGGTAATGATTATATACCGGTGATATATATATATATATATTAATGGTTTTTATTAAACTCTATGGATTCACTCGGCGTTTCGCTGACTTTTAACATGTTTTATCTCAGGTACTTGAAGGTATTTCTCGGGAAGATGACAAGAATTTATGGCTTGCATTCAAATAAAATTTCCATTCAAATTGTAAAATTGTATGATATAGACCTGAGGACCTATGTAATTTGATATTTATGAATGGAAAAGGGTTTATTATTAAAAGACAAGATTTTTAAGCGTTGTCTATGATTTGAGTATTGTGTTATCCCGTAACACCAACGACTCTTCCGCTGAACTAAAGTATGAATATTTGGGGGTGTTATAGTTTGGTATTAGAGCTCTCGTTATAGATAACGAAAGATTTTTAAAACCAAGGTTTTGAATAAAACATTTCAAAATCTTTTAACCATAAATATTTTTAAATAAATATTTTGAGTAAAATGTTTAAAAATCTTTTGACTATAATGGTGCCGAGAATTCCCGAGTTACCGACAAGGCCAGACTGAGAAGTGTTATATTAATATATATAACTTGGATTATATATATATATATATATATATATATATATATATATATATATATATATATATATATATATATATATATATATATATATATATATATATATATATATATATATGTTGTAATTTGATTACATGATTGTTTGATGATTATTTTAATACTTATACGAGGTATTTATACGACGTAGATTGTCACAAGGAACCCTAACTCCCCTAGCAAATCAATCGAAGCTATTTCTGTAGGAATTATAGCTATTCCAGATCTAAACCAATTTTTGGATATTTATGATCCCAACAAAATGGTTGATATTCGTAGAAATATTGATATTAGTTGATTATGATCTTGAAGAAGAATTGGCGAGATTATATCTGATATCGATGTCATGACGATATTTCCTTATAGGGTGGAGTTGACAAAACCTTACCACCTAGAAAGGTGTCATCTGATTTGGTGTCACCCAATTCTTAAATTTGAAATCGAAAAGGTAAATGTTGCACTTGAGGCTGTTATTGGAACCTTTACCCAAAGCCTCATGCCACTTGTACGTTTCCGAGAAGTCTAATTGAATGTATGAGTCATTTCATACTAGTGACTCATTTGATAACTATTGTTTAAGAACTTTAGGATTGGAAATTAAGTGTTGTTCATATTGAGCTTTTATTGCCCTTTAAAGGTCTAAGAAAAAGGTTTAAAGTATTGGAGAATGAGGTAGGATGTCGCATTGAGTATAAGTTGATTGAAACTTGAATAAGGTCAAATTTAACTCGTATGGAATACGAGATTGTTAAGAGGAATTCCTTAAGTCATGTGATTGAATTATAAGGTTTTAAATGATTGTTGGTTCGTGTTAAGGGTTGTTCCTAGGCCATTGTCGAATGACGAGGATGCCTAGTGTCCAAAAAATAAATTGAAGAAATCTTCTTCTGAATTGGGACCGATGGATCTTCCGGGACAGGTGGAACACCTAATGACTCTTGTAGATTAGTATTCATTGAAGTATCTTTTAAAATCCCTAACTTAACTGAGATACCAGTGGTAGGATGAGTCTTTGGAATTGTATGACATAGCGACACGTAATGTGTGACGGTACAATTTTTGACTTGTTTATGATTAATAAATGGACTATCTTTGATTGCTAAATCCTACCTGTATCGATGTTATCTATCTTTTCTTGCTTCTTCCTATTGTTCGCATTAGTGATGCAACCATTAAACAAGTACTCATCTCGATTTGAGTTACGTTGTGGATTATTCTTTTTATTACTGAGTGCCATCGAGGTCGTGAACCTCATGATTATTTGGCTAAGCTCATTTCCTAGCATATTGTAGTTAGTTCTTGGTGAACAACTCTTCATCACTCCTTTTGTAGATCAGTCATTGTTTTTATAAGTAATACGATACCATCTGGGGGGAAATATAAAATTCTCATTTTTATATGAGTTATTTAAATCGGTACTATTATTAGTTACTGTCGAAATAAAGTTTTTATCAAACATTTTGTAAATGGAAATGCTTTCGTAATGATAAAAATTTCGAAGAAATCATTTGTATTTCATAATTAAACACTGAAAATATATTTTAAACATGATGACAAAATTTTGACGAACTGAGTGTTGCATCGTCAATCCAAAAATTGTATATAGTTGCGCGCCTACTGATATGAGCTAAAACTCATATCAATTTATCAACAAATAACCCTAAAACATGAAGCAAAATACCAATTTATTGCAAAAACAGTATTATGTGGTATGTTTGTGTTTGTGTACACTTGTGTAGATAAAAGGATGCATTTTCAAGCAAACAAGGGACAATCAAGCTTAATTTGATGAAAAAGACAAAGAAGGATCAAAAGTGACAAGACTTTAAAGTGCAAGGACCTATCTTGACAAACTGCCAAATATGAAGGACCAAAGTGCAAATATTGTAAAAAGTCAAGATCATAGTCAAATAAGGTCAACTCTCAAGTCAACTCAGTCAAAGGATCAATTTTGTTCAAGAATGAAAGTTGAAGGACCAAATATGCCAAAGAAATGAGGTTACAAGCAAAAAAATGCAATCTGCCAAAGTCTAGGGACTATTTCTGCCTATTTTGGAAAGTTGATATAAGTGCAATCCATGTGATCAGTTTTAGACCAATGAGAAGCAAGCAAATAGAGGACAAGGATTTCCACATCACAGCATTAATTATCCACTCAGCCGCCTGCATTAAATGAGAGTATCTTAACAGTGTGATCCGTGTGCACACATATCAGCCAATAAGGACTCGACACGTGTCATCTTCAAATAACCAAAAAGTTCCTAGGATCGTTTTGGAGCTAGAGTGGATTTGATGGAATGTTATAAACATCAAAGTTGCTTATTTTTGGGAGACGAATCCATTGGTTATCATCAATTAACATCAAATCAACTCAATCAAGAAACCCCAATTCATGTTCATACCTGCAAAATGAGTTAAGCAGAATTATGCCACGTGGAAACCTGGGATTGGTCCCAACACGTCACCAACCCTAACAAATCTCCTTCTCAAGCCTATAAATAGCAGTTTAGCTTTCATTTCTAGAGTGTAGTTGTAAGTGTGAAAAACACACACTTTTACTTTTCCTCTCAACATTTTCCCTTTTTAGCTAAACTACTCAAGAGTTTGACACACTCTTGAGTTAGTTAGTTAGTTAGTTACCTTCTCAACAGCTTTGTAACAAATTTCCATCAATAAAATTCAAACTAAATTTTTCCCGCCAAATATTCTCATCATCTTTACTGTTCATTCCTACTTCCATTGATACTATTGTTGTTGCATTGAGTTTGTTATGATCATTCATTGATCATAACTGACTTTGGAGTGAAGATAGTAGCTGTTTGTTGATTTCAGTCCAAGAACATAGCACAAGTGATGAATTCAGTCCATTTGATGATCCTAGTTGATGTGTAGCTGTTTGATTGATTGTAGATAAGTGAATCTAGTGCTAAGGTGGTGGTTAGCACTAGAATAGAGAGTACAACACTCCTCTACTGATCAATGGTTTCTTCACTAGGTGCATATGCTTCTGATTTTTGATTCCACTGAATTGTCAAGTGCATGCTCAATTCCTAGTTAATCTTGTTGTGAATGCATGATAAAACTTGTTTAGATGGATCTTACTTGATTCTAGTAGTTTGTAGCTTATCTGCTTATTGCTTTAATAATTGATCTAGCTTATAGCTTATTTCAGTCAATTTTAGTCTTACTACCTTATTTGAGTTCTAGTTGCTATCATTACTTGCAAGTAGCCTTAATACATCTCATTTTGAACACAAAGTTTGGTCTGCTATAGGTTTTTACTCAGTTGTGACTTGTGCTTAAAAAGTCTTAACAAAAATCTTTTAAAGATCAGATAATGAGTGTTTGGCATAAGCCTTTGATAAGTTTTCAAGTGTTAGTTTTTGGCAAGTAAATGTTCATTTCTAGTTAAAAGGTGATAACAAGTCATTTTGAGTCATTTTCAAGTCAAGTTTAAGTTCAAACAGGCAATTGGCAATAAAAAGGTTTGGGTCAAATTTCATTCAGTTTTACTTAAAAAAGTTGTCGATTTCAATTGCTTGGCATTTGTTTGATTCTTGATGAAATTTTATCAAACCAGTTCTCAAAGTTAGTCCATATTATGAAGTTTAATAGTCCATAAGCATTTGATACAGTATCCATTAAGCAAGTAGTAATAAGCATAATCTGAACACTTGAGCAAAGTGATGTTTTTGTAAATGAAAACAGCATTTTCATATCTCACAATTCTTTTCACAAACCTGGCAATTTTCTTTCACAATTTCACTTAGTAGATGTTGTTGGTTGATTTTTGAGAAATTCAGCTTTTTGAAAAAATTCTTGGTCAACGGTTGGTCAACATAAGCCATTTTCAGCTTATTTCAATTTCCAGGTTTATTTCTTGATGAATTTTGATAAGATTTGATTTCCCGTTCATCATTTGAGCTCTTTAATCAGATTTAACACAAAAATCCAGTTGTGCATGTCTAGATTTTCTTAGAGCTTAATTAGTGCTTATTTGCTTATTAGACAGTTTCAGCAAGATTCCTCTTGTAGACCTAGCTTATTTTCAATTCTAAGCATTTTGCAACTTGTTTGATTGATTTTGGTTCAGTAATAAGCTCAAACGAGCTTATTAGTCATTGGAACCCGTTTTTGCTTAAATACTCTCAGAAATTGCAACTTAGTCCTTGATGTATTAAAAGGGTTCTAATTTTTGCTAAACTCACATCTTTTTAGGGTTTTCAATAATCAGTCCTTTAAGTTTGGAATTTGTTTAAAGTCAGTTAGTAGTTTTGGAATTTGTTACAAATTTTGTTAGTTTGTTACATAGTTTACATTTTTGATCCTTTTGGTTAACTGTTTTACATTTTCAGTCCTTATACTTGTTAGACTTTACATTTTAAGCATTTACTTTTCATAGAATTTACATATTCATTCCTTTTAGTTTTAAAATTTACATTTTGAGATTTACTTGAATAAAAATTTGGTATTTGCACAATGTTTTACATATAAGTAGGTAATATTTTTCAATTTTGCAAGTCATTGTTTGAATTAGCAAATAGAATATCCAAAAAAATATTACCAACCAAAAACAGTTAAAAACCCGATATTGTTAGGACTTTCAATTAGCAAGAACTGAGAAAAACGAACTGCATTATACACAATTTCAAATGGCGCCGCTGCCGGTTCTTTGACTTTACGAGAGACTATCGATTGACGGTTTTCATTGGCTTTTGGGATCCGTTAACCTTGTGAACGTTATTTTTACGTATCATAAATAAAAAACAAATAAAAAAATCAAAAATATTTTTAAAAACTAAAAAATTAACAAAACAATTCTTTTCCTAAAGAATTGACCAAAAAAATTAAAAAATCCAAAAAGCAATCTTTTTCCTAAGAGATTGCACCCAAAAATATATATTATTGGATTCTCTCAGTTTTTATGTACATATAGTATTTTCTCTTAAAAACTCATAAATACAAAAATATTTTCCATATATTATTATAAGTAAATACGTATACGTATAAGAACAACCAATATACATATTCTCCATAAGTATTGCCAAGGCAATACACCGTGTTGAGGGGCGTTCCGGTCCTTGACACGTGTATCGATCAAACAAAATAAAGCAAGAATAGATAAATACTCTCAATAAGCAACAATTCGAATAATACGAACATTTAAGTGAATAGAAAGGCGTTGTGCTATAATGCCATCTAAGGGTCAATAGGTACTTAAGTGCTTCGCGCCACCTAACCCCCCGTTCACTTGTGAGTATTCTAAGAAGGAAGGCTTCATTGGGGGTCTTGCACCCAAGTAGTACATACATATATTGTTATTTTCTTGTGGATATTTAATATTGAAACTCGAAGAGGATAATCCTTTTCTCTTCAAAGTCACACGAGAGCTTCTCTCTCATTCCTTGTATTGAGTTGCATGCTCACTCGCGGGCGTGCACAAATACCGATTGGTGTACAACCTCTTCCTCCGAAAAGGAGGAAAAAGAGAAAGAGTAAGACTACCACCGTCCATCAAGCCGATCACGAGAATCGTGCTTTGACTCCTCCACCACAAGAAGCCATGGATGTTGATAATCGTTCTTTGATGGAACGTATGCAAACTAATGTTCATGGATATGCTAGTGCTATTAGGATTCTCGACATTCCCGCAAATACATTTGAGCTCAAAACGTCTATGATTACTATGGTTTCACAATCACCTTTCTATGGTAACAAGAATGATGATCCTCATGATCATCTTAAGAGATTCCTTTCTCTTTGCAATACCATTAAGCAAAATGGAGTTCCACATGATGCTATTAAGTTGATGTTAGTGCCATTTTCACTTGAGGGACAAGCTAAGCATTGGTTAGACACTCAACCACCCAATAGTATCATTACATGGGATGGTTTCACCACTATGTTTTTGAACAAGTTCTTTCCTCCATCTAAGACCATGGCGTTGAGGACCTTAATTATAGGCTTTCAACAAAAACCTAGTCAATCCTTTAGTGATGCTTGGGAAGAGTATAGATAGTTATTGAGGCGATGCCCTAACCATGGATTGGATGACGTTCACCAAATCAATACCTTCTATGATGGCCTTAAACCTCACCACCAAGATTCACTCAATGCTTCCGCGAGAGGGAATATTCTTCTTAAATCTGTGCAAGAGGCCTTGGACATCATTGAGACTAAATCAATGGTTTAAACAAACAATCAATTTGAAGAAAGGGTTCATGTTATCCAAAACACTTCTCAAACACCTTGTGATAACCAATTCTTTAAATATCACCAAGAGATCCTTCAATAATTCAAACAAGGACAACAAGAAATGACTCAAGAGATAGTTCAAGCCCTTAAGACCGCTTCATTGAACAATTCTTCAAATAATGTGAATGCCATTACTCTTTCTTGTGTAACTTGTGGAGGTCCCCATTCTTATGAACAATGTGATAAGGTGCAAGTTTATCAAGGGGAATGCTATGCTTACCAAGAGGAACATCATGAACACTTCAAGCCAAATATCAATCCACATAACCTTTCTTACAAGTCCCAAAACTACCTTACTCCACCGGGATTTCAACCCCAACCACCCACCCAAATTCAACAAAATCCTCCTCAACTTTTACAAAGAATTCAAGGGCAAAGACCACCTTACCAAGGCAATAACTACAAGGCACCCAATCAATTTCAACCTCAAGCAAATAACTTCTATCCACCAAACCAAAGGTTTAATCCACCACCTCAATCTTTCCCACAACAAGGTTTTTATCAAGGAAATGTGCAACCTAACCCCATGGATTTGATGCTTCAAAAGTTTACTTCTTTTGAGAAACAATTGAGAGATAATCAAGAGGAAAATAACAAGAAATTTGCTCTTCTCCAAAACCAAATTATGTTTAATCAAAGACCACAAGGGGTTTTACCTTCCAACACACAAACAAATCCAAGGGCAAATGTCAATGCTATTACAACAAGGAGTGGAAAGTCAACAAAGGATCCTTCACCTCCTAAACCTCCTATTGTTCAACCCACTTGTGCTCCTACTTGTGACAAGCCTTCTACCTCTACTTCACCACCTCAAAATATTCCCATTCACTCAAACACACCTTCTCAACCTATTCATACTTCTCCTTTACCTTCCACACTTCCCAATGAAGAAGCTAACAAAGACAAATCTTCTACTACAACACCTATTCTACCTACAACAAAACCTACTCTTCCATATCCTTCAAGGTTGAAAAAGGACAAGTTAAAGAACAAGGATGACATCCAAGTCTCCAATTTCTTAAGGATGTTCAAGCAACTTGATAGGTGTGAAAACACCCATCATTTTTACCACTTAATTGCAATAATAACCAAGCCAAAACGTGTATTTTATGTCATTTATGTCGGAATTATGTGTGGTTTGTGTTTTTGTTGTGATTTAGGACGAAAAGGTGAAAAGTGGAGAAAACACGGCATTCACGGGCTTTTATCGAAGAAAAAGACGAAAGATGAAGTCGAAAGATCAAGAGTGGAAAAAGAACGGAAGTCCAAGACCAATTCTGAAGATTTATCGAAGAAAAAGTCAAAGGACGGAAGTTTACTAAAAAGCCGAAGAACTCGAGTCTTATTTATAAAGAAAAATCAAGACGAGTTAAAGAAATCCCAAGACAAAGTCCAAGATTAACAAAAGATAAAGAAGAAAAGGACTTAAGTGTGCAATTAAGGCAAAGAGGAAAGAGGGAGGAAGCTTCCTAAGCTCCTCCCTAATCACCCCTATATATAGTTTAGGCTAGCTTTGATATTCGTATTTTGCAATGGGTTCAATTAATAATTCTCGGAATCCTCTCGAATTGATCTCAGTTAAAAGTGGAATGATTTGTTCTTGGTGACAAAAATTGGATTTGGTTTTCTATTCTACTAAACAGGGAAAGGAATAAAATGATAATGATAATGATATAAACTTAAAACAAGCAACCAATAAAAAGCAAAACTTGAATTAATACCGGAAAAATATTCTTACTAAAAATGGTCTATACGGAATGTAACACCATTCGGAAAGTTCCCCTATGCGGAATGTTGTTCTATTCGGAATGTAAGATGCTATTCGGAAAGATTGCTATGCGGAATAAAAAGCTCAATTCGGAAAACTTGCCCTATGCGGAAAGTAACTCTATTCGGAAAAATCAAGTCTATGCGGAAAATAGGTTCTATGCGGAAACATAAGGCTATTCGGAAAAACTGGCCTATGCGGAAAAAGTAAGCTACTCGGAAAAACTGGCCTTATGCGGAATATTGGGCTATTCGGAAAAATGAACCTATGCGGAAAATAAAGGCCATTCGGAATATATAAAGTATTCCGAATAAAAGAAATGGAAACACCCCTATTCGGAATATCCAAAATTCCGAATAAGGGAAACACAAAATTGTCTGTTCGGAAAGTTCGTCTTGTTCGGAATATTCTGGGCAGCGAAGAACAGTAACAACAGACACCAAACGATTTTTAATCTAAACACCAAAATACTCAAAAAGGTTTCGCCAAATCAAACACACATCATTTAAATACCATAAGTAATAAATCCCACCAATAAAAACACTAAATCAACAACTTTTTAAGATCAAACTAGAATTAAATAAAAACTTAAGAACTTGCACTAGAAAATGATGAAGATCAAGATGAATGAAAAGATGGAATAGATTGATTACTGTAAAAGTAACAAGGTTAATGATTAAGGATTACAAGATTGAAAGAAAAAGATGAAAAATCACCAAACTCCCTAATGGAGTTGGTTAAAGAACGAACCAACAAGAACTGGAAAAAGAAAAAATGAACTAACTCCCTAATTGTGTGAAGGAGGAATCTATTTATACTCCTAGTGGTTGGTTGGTGAGTGGGCTTTCTCCCTTTCTTCTTGTCTTCTCGTCTTTTCAGAAAAGTTGACGTTTTCGATTCTGATTCGGGATTTGTCGTCGATTAAATTCAACTCGTCTTTTAATTTCTTCGTTAAATAGACTCGAGTTTCTTCGACTTATGAAAATCTTCCGTCTTTAGTCCTTTTCTTCGATAAATCTTCGAATAGGCCCAGTGACTTCAAATCTTTTGCATCTCTTGGACAATAGACTTCGTCTTCAGTCAGTCTTTTTCCTTGATAAAACCCGTGCAATCCCATGTTTTCTTTAATATTCATCCGGTTACCTCTGAAATCACAATAAACACAAAAACCACGCATAATTCCAAACAAATGATATTTAATACGTGTTTTGGTCTTGTTTTAGCCAGAATTGAGTGGTAAAAGGATGGGTGTTTACACACCTATCAAATCCCCTACACTTAACCATTGCCATGCCCTCATGCAATGCTTAGTGATAAAGCAATTTTTACATTTTTCTCATAATCAATCAACCTTGGCCTTATTTAAACTCTACTAAACAACAATTAAAATACTAAGAGAACTTAAAACTTTTAAAATAAACAAAAGGATGGGAATAACTTGTAAAGAAATCAAGGACTTACATTAGGGCTTTGGTGTTGCGAAGATTTATCACCCTCAAGTTTCACGTTCCCCAAACTAAGCTTAAAAACGAGATCATTGTTATTATAAGTTAGTAAATCAAACACTTACACACATGGCTTAATTAAATGCTTAAACTCCCTTATTCCTAGGTGTATCTCTTATATTTTATTTTTGTCTTAGAATGATCATGAAGATGCATTTTTGGACTTATTTCGATAGTTTATTAGGGCTGAAAGCAAAGTAGGACGATTTGATCAATAGTTAGCTAAAGGACAAAATCTTTTAAAACTGCTTCTCGGGATATCAAAAAGTTCATATCTTGGCATAACTTGGTTCACGATTTGAGACCTTTCTCGGGCCGATATTTGGCATGTACTTCATACTTCATATCTTCGAGAGACGTTCTTAAGATAATGGTCTTCTCATCATAATAGAGTTTCTTCACTTGGAGACTTTTGAGGGGTACTCCAACTTTGTTGACCACGACTTCATGATTATTTCTTCAATCTCTAATTGGGATTTTGAGATACAACGATCCGCCTCCTTTTCGGACTTGGATCTATTTATCCTCATACCTTGTTAGGGTCTTTTCGGATAGACTTCTCCATGATCTTAATGGGAGTTGATTGCTTTTCGTCGTGAGTCTTGATCCTTCATATTGACTTTAGGAATAATGCTTTTCACATCACTTTGGATCTTCAGCAATAAAATTGAATCCTCATGCCTTGTTAGGGCCTTTTCGGACTCGCCAATCTTCGCGCCCCGCTTCATAAGTTATGCCTTGGCTATGAACTCTTATCATTACCGAGCAACTTTAAAACGATCTTGGGCTAGAAGCTAAGTAACTTTTCAAATCGTACGACCTTACTTATTGCAGATAAATTATTAGCAAGTTATGGGAGAATAGGCAAATAATTACACCAAGTGAGCTTGTGCAAGAATACCGACTTATAATTGACTCTATCATTTCTCGTCCTCCACAATTTAAAATCTCAAATAATGAGACTCGTGGACACTTAGCCTAATAAACCGATTAAGGTCTACATGGTTAAGGATACTAGCTAGAATAAACTTGGATAAGTCTATTCGGGTTGAGTCAAAATAAACGCAACGGGCCTAATATGTCAAAGATATCTAAACTAGCTACAACAATTTATTAAATTTTGACTTTATTGCGGGATATATACATATGAAAGCAACGATAAAAATTTAAAAATTACGACTAAATGGCCAAAGTTAATAAAAAATTTGAAAAATGTTGAAAAATAGGATTTTCCGGTTAAATGAAGGCATTTTCATGGAAAAGTCCACTTAAAACTTCGATAGAAGTCTCCCCTACACTTAAGATAAACATTGTCCTCAATGTTTAAGCATGTGGGAAAAGTCTCCCCTACACTTATGACATTGTGCACGTTGGTTAACTCGAGTTAAGGAAGAGACGACTAAAGTGATCAACTTCAAATGTGAGTATGAAGAAAATTGAATCACGATAGTTGAGAGATAGAACCGGATTTCGGATAACACGGGAGCACGGTTCTTCAAAGATTTCCAAGATTGCAGTTATCCATGTAATCACATCACCACACAAACACAAACGACCAAAATAGGTCCTCCCCTACACTTAGGGGGTTAAAGGGATAGATACTCGGGCTGCCTCCCGAGGAGCGCGTGTTTTTGATAACCGAGTCACGAGCCTGACTCGACCCAAATTCAGTTCATGGGGAACGTGGTGAGGGATGGAATCACCTCGTGAGAGGTGTCCTCACCAAAGTACAACTTCACTCGTTGGCCATTCACCTTAAATTTAGGTCCATTAGGTTGAGCGAGCTCGAGAGTACCATATGGAAAAATTTGGGCGATGGTGAATGGGCCGGACCAACGAGATTTGAGCTTGCCCGAAAAGATTTTCAACCGAGAGTTAAAAAGTAAGACTTTGTCTCCAACATGGAACTCTCGGTTTTTGATCTTGGAGTCGTGAATGAGCTTAGTTCGTTCCTTATAGATCAAAGAATTTTCATAAGCCTCATTCCGAAGTTCATTCAGCTCATTGAGTTGGATCTTGCGTAGGTCACCGGCTTTGTTGATATCAAAATTATCCCACTTCAAGGCCCAATAAGCCTTGTGCTCCAACTCAATGGGGAGGTGGCACGCTTTCCCGTACACAAGACGATAGGGCGTACAGCCGATCGGGGTCTTGTAAGCAGTACGAAAAGCCCACAAAGCATCATCAAGTTTATCAGCCCATGCGGCACGATGCTCTCCCACAGTCCGTTCCATAATTCGCTTCAGCCCTCGGTTTGATATTTCAGCCTGGCCATTAGTTTGTGGGTGGTAGGCTGTGGAAAGACAATGATTTAGACCGTACTTAGCCATTACTCGAGCAAATTGGTCATTGCAGAAATGAGTCCCACGATCACTAATAATGGCACGAGGCACACCGAATCTAGCGAATAAAGCTTTCAAAAAGTTACAAACCACCCTTGCGTCATTAGTGGGCAAAGCTTTGGCATCAACCCACTTAGAAACGTAGTCAACAGCAACAAGGATGTATTTGTTTCCTTTAGATGAAGGGAATGGCCCCATAAAGTCGATACCCCAAACATCAAAAATTTCACACTCTTGAATGAAATTCTGAGGCATCTCGTCTTTATGTGTGATTTTGCCTTGCTTTTGGCAAACATCACATCGCTTAACCATATTGTGAGCATCACGATATATGGAGGGCCAATAAAATCCCGAATCAAACACTTTCTTAGCGGTGTAGTTGGGACCAAAGTGACCACCGGTGGGTCCTTTGTGGCAAGCATCAAGAATTTCAGACGCTGCCGGTCCATCAACACATCGGCGGATAATCAGGTCAGCACATTGTTTGAATAGGTAAGGGTCGTCCCAAAAGTAAGTCTTAATGTCGGTGAAAAACTTCTTGTTTTGCTGGGACGTCAACCCTTCCTTGAGAATTCCACCCGCCAAATAGTTTGCAAAATCCGCAAACCACGGGGTTTCATTCGACTTCGAGTTTATAGACATTAAGGTCTCCAAGGGAAAAGAATCATTGATTTCTTTGGTCGGATGATCCCCTTAGTATGGATCCTCAAGTCTGCTGAGATGATCCGCGGCTAGGTTTTCTGCTCCTTTTTTATCGCGAATTTCGATTTTAAATTCCTGGAGTAGCAAAACCCAGCGAAGAAGTCTTGGTTTGGAATCTTGCTTTGTCAACAAGTACTTCAGCGCGGAATGATCGGTGTACACAATGGTGGTAGAAAGAACAAGATAGGGGCGGAATTTTTCAAAAGCATAGACAACGGCTAAAAGCTCTTTTTCGGTTGTCGTATAATGCAATTGTGCCCTCGTCATTGTCTTGCTAGCGTAATGGATTGGTTGGAAGTGTTTGTTCACTCTTTGTCCAAGAACCGCTCCAATAGCAAAATCGCTAGCATCACACATCAACTCAAAGGGTAGCTCCCAATTAGGGGTAACTAAGACGGGTGCCTTAGTAAGCTTATCCTTAAGCGAGTTGAAGGCTTCAAGACACTCTTTGGAAAAGATAAAAGGAGTATCTTTTTCCAAGAGGTGGGTCATCGGGCGAGCGATTTGAGAAAAATCTTTGATGAATCGACGATAGAAGCCCGCATGACCCAGGAAACTTCTCACACCCTTCACAGTTGAAGGTGGAGGCAATTTTGCGATAACATCGACTTTAGCACGGTCTACTTCAAGACCGGCTTTCGAGATCATATGTCCAAGCACGACGCCTTCTTTTACCATGAAATGGCATTTTTCCCAATTCAGAACAAGGCGAGTGTCTTCGCACCTCTTTAGCATACGTTCCAAATTGGCAAGGCAAGAAGAGAATGAATCCCCGAAGACCGAGAAATCATCCATGAAGACTTCCATGGTTTGTTCAACCATGTCATGGAAGATAGCTAACATACACCTTTGGAAAGTCCCGGGCGCATTACATAAGCCAAAAGGCATTCTTTTGTAAGCGAAAGTGCCATAGGGACAAGTGAATGTAGTCTTCTCTTGATCTTGGGGATCGATGGGTATTTGGAAATAACCCGAGAAACCATCAAGAAAGCAGTAATATTCATTACCGGCTAATCGTTCAAGCATTTGGTCCATGAAAGGTAGAGGGAAATGATCCTTTCTCGTGGCATCATTGAGTTTGCGGTAGTCTATACAAACTCTCCACCCAGTAACGAGACGAGTGGGAATCAACTCGTTGTGTTCATTGGGAACAACGGTTATTCCGCCCTTCTTGGGCACACAATGGATTGGACTAACCCATGGTGAATCCGAAATAGGGTAAATCATACCCGCATCAAGAAGTTTGATAACTTCTGTTTTGATGACTTCATGAATTTTTGGATTCACCCTTCGTTGGCTTTGAATTGTGGGCTTAAAGTCGTCCTCCATGAGAATTTTGTGTGTGCAGAAGTGAGGATCAATTCCACGAATATCCGAAATCTTCCAAGCAATAGCCTTCTTATGATCTTTCAACACAGCGACGAGGCGAGTCTTCTCTTCATCTTTCAAATCCGTTGCAATAATGACGGGTGACTTCTTGTTGTCGTCAAGGAACACGTACTCGAGATGTGGCGGCAACTCCTTAAGTTCCAAATCCGGAGGATTTTCGACGGGAGGCGTTTTCAAAGTCGTGGCATCGATAGCAATGACCGTGGGAGATGGAGGCGAAGGATTGTCTTCGGTGAGAAGATTGTCAAAGAAAGTCATGTCTTCATCCCCCTTGATGGGAGAATCATTAGTAGCTAAATTCGCATCTCCCATGGCATCTTCAAGATTGTTCCAGAATAAATCACTATCTCCAAATAGAGACAACGATGAATCAATAGAGGACACGGTCTCAACATTGGGAAGAGAGGTAGGAATACTTTTGCAAGCATCATTAAAGTGTTCTTCACAAGCCTCATCGAGAACGTCAATACAATTAACACTCTCATATGAATAAGGTTGTTTGGACAACTTTCCCATGTTGAAGACTACTTTATCGTCACCCACTCTCATGATAAGCTCACCGGCTTCAACATCAATAAGAGTGCGACCGGTCCTTAAGAATGGACGACCAACAATAAGTGGCACACGGGGGTCCATCTCGTAGTCGACGACAACAAAATCAGCAGGAAAGGTAAATTTGTCGACTCCTACAATGACGTCCTCGGCTATCCCCACTGGATAAGCAACCGTACGGTTAGCTAATTCCAAAGTCATTTTGGTGGGGACTAGCTCTGGGAGAGATAATTGCTTCCAAACACTTAGAGGCATGAGATTAATACTGGCACCTAGATCGGCTAGGGCCATGCAATTCTCTACTCCCGAGAAATTGCAAGGAATAAGAAAACGACCCGGATCACCAAGCTTGGTTGGCAATTTCCTTAAGAGCACTGCGGAGCAGTTCTCATTAAGTTGGGTGTTGGCAATATCGAGGAGCTTTTCCTTGTCGCTCAAAAGATCTTTAAACATTTTTGCATATTTGGGCATGTGAGCGAGAGCCTCAGCGAAGGAGATATTAAAATTCAGTTGTTTAAACATTTTAAGAAAGTTAGAAACCTGAATATCATCCTTGCTCTTTTGCTTCTCTTTCCTCAACCTTGAAGGATAAGGTATATTGGAAGAAGAGGAAGGCTTTAGGGGAATAGGATCACTCACAACCACGGGTGGAGGAGGGGTAGAAAGAAGAGGTGGAGAAATTGGGGAAGGAGAAGGAGGAGGAATAGGAGCAAGCGACTCGTTCTCCTTAGTCACAATCACTGGTGGAGATATAGGAAGCTCGGGTTCCTTGGTACCTTTGCTTCTTCGAGTGGTGATTGCTTTCATCTCCCCTCTTGGGTTCGCAACGGTGTTACTCGGAAGAGTACCCGAAGAAGAGGGTTGACTACTTTGGAAGAAACTAGCCATCATGTTCCTTAGATCATTAGTTTGGCTATCCAACGTATTTCTCATATCAGCTCTCAAATCATTTCCTTGCTTGACCAAGTCGGCTTTCAGGTTGAGCACCTCTCTCTGAAGATTTCCCACTATCGCATCGTTAGTCCTCATATAAGTTTCCACTTCTTGGTGAAGAGCGGTGGGTTGGTTGGGAGGAGCATTGTATGCGGGTGGTTGATAAGCAGGTTGTTGGTAAACTTGGTTGTTACGTTGAGGTGGTTGTTGCTGCTTATGAGGTGGGATGTATGGTTGTCGAGGTTGTTGTTGTTGTTGAGGAGGGCGATTAAGGGTTTGTTGTTGGTTTGGGTTGGTAGGAGGGAAACCAGGTGGTGAAAGATAGTTGTTGCTGCGGTAGCTAAGCAAGTTACGGTCACCTTGGGGTCTAGCTTGATAAGCAGGTTGAGGATAGGTGCCATATGCCGCATTCACATTCTCAGCAGGGTAATCTTGGGTGGCGGTACAAGTTGTGTAGGAGTGGGGACCACCGCATATCTCACAAGGTTGGCTGACAGCATTTACTTGAGCATTTTTGGCGTTGTTGCTGTTGTTGTTGCTGACGGTGTGGGTGACAAGCGATTCAAGAAGCGTAGTGATTTTGTCTAATCGCTTGTCGCTGTCATTAGTGCTAGCACTAGCAACATTGGTCCGAACACTCTTGGTTTGCACACGAGATTTATTCTCAATGATGTCCCAAGCAGCATTGGAAGTCTTAGCCAATAAATTACCCCCTGAGGCACTGTTCAGTGAATCTTGGTCACTCATGCTTAAACCATTGTAAAAAGTATTAATTTGATGTACTTTGGTAAAACCATGTTGTGGGCATTTTCTTAAAAGATCTTTAAAACGATCCCAAGATTCACTGAACGACTCATCGTACTTTTGTTCAAAGTTTATAATCTCATTCCGCAAAGCGGTAGTACGAGAGGGTGGAAAAAAGTAGTTGATAAACTTTGTTTCCAAATCCGTCCACGAGAGAATACTCTGTGGCGGTTCTTTAGCAAGCCAATGCCGGGCTTGTCCCTCTAAAGAAAAGGGAAAAAGTTGTAACCTTATAACCTCCTGTGGAACTCCATTGAAGTTGACCGTGTTGGTGAGTTGTAGAAATCTCTTGATATGGTCGTGTGGGTCATCAATGGTTCGTCCCAAGAATGGTTGAGCTGAGACCATCTGGATACAGCCTGATTTAAGCTCAAAGTTGTTGGCGGCAATTGGTGGTATAACAATTGGATCCGTGTTGCCATCGACATGAGCTTGGAGCAATTCAATCATGGGGCGGTTATCCGGAAGTGGCTCATTGTTGTTGTTATTCATGTTGTTGAAAGGTGGGTTGTTGTTGTTATTATTGTTGTTCGGAGGTGGTATGTTATTGTTGTTTTGTACACCAGCCATGTCTAAGTTATCGAGAGGCTCGGGCTCTTGATAAGACGTGGATCGAGTGCGCATACACCTGCAAAAGCACGAACAAAGAAAAACAAAGGAAAAATATTTTTGGTTTTTATGTTTTTTAACTTTTTAGGATTTTTAAAAATTTTATATTTTTTAGTGTTTTTGAAAATTTCTATGAAAAAGTAACGTTCACGGGGAACGGATCCCAAAATCCAAGTTCTCACAAAAAACTTTTGATCTTAACGAGAGGAGCCGGCAGCGGCGCCATTTGATATTCGTATTTTGCAATGGGTTCAATTAATAAATCTCGGAATCCTCTCGAATTGATCTCAGTTAAAAGTGGAATGATTTGTTCTTGGTGACAAAAATTGGATTTGGTTTTCTATTCTACTAAACAGGGAAAGGAATAAAATGATAATGATAATGATATAAACTTAAAACAAGCAACCAATAAAAAGCAAAACTTGAATTAATACCGGAAAAATATTCTTACTAAAAAATGGTCTATACGGAATGTAACACCATTCGGAAAGTTCCCCTATGCGGAATGTTGTTCTATTCGGAATGTAAGATGCTATTCGGAAAGATTGCTATGCGGAATAAAAAGCTCAATTCGGAAAACTTGCCCTATGCGGAAAGTAACTCTATTCGGAAAAATCAAGTCTATGCGGAAAATAGGTTCTATGCGGAAACATAAGGCTATTCGGAAAAACTGGCCTATGCGGAAAAAGTAAGCTACTCGGAAAAACTGGCCTTATGCGGAATATTGGGCTATTCGGAAAAATGAACCTATGCGGAAAATAAAGGCCATTCGGAATATATAAAGTATTCCGAATAAAAGAAATGGAAACACCCCTATTCGGAATATCCAAAATTCCGAATAAGGGAAACACAAAATTGTCTGTTCGGAAAGTTCGTCTTGTTCGGAATATTCTGGGCAGCGAAGAACAATAAAAACAGACACCAAACGATTTTTAATCTAAACACCAAAATACTCAAAAAGGTTTCGCCAAATCAAACACACATCATTTAAATACCATAAGTAATAAATCCCACCAATAAAAACACTAAATCAACAACTTTTTAAGATCAAACTAGAATTAAATAAAAACTTAAGAACTTGCACTAGAAAATGATGAAGATCAAGATGAATGAAAAGATGGAATAGATTGATTACTGTAAAAGTAACAAGGTTAATGATTAAGGATTACAAGATTGAAAGAAAAAGATGAAAAATCACCAAACTCCCTAATGGAGTTGGTTAAAGAACGAACCAACAAGAACTGGAAAAAGAAAAAATGAACTAACTCCCTAATTGTGTGAAGGAGGAATCTATTTATACTCCTAGTGGTTGGTTGGTGAGTGGGCTTTCTCCCTTTCTTCTTGTCTTCTCGTCTTTTCAGAAAAGTTGACGTTTTCGATTCTGATTCGGGATTTGTCGTCGATTAAATTCAACTCGTCTTTTAATTTCTTCGTTAAATAGACTCGAGTTTCTTCGACTTATGAAAATCTTCCGTCTTTAGTCCTTTTCTTCGATAAATCTTCGAATAGGCCCAGTGACTTCAAATCTTTTGCATCTCTTGGACAATAGACTTCGTCTTCAGTCAGTCTTTTTCCTTGATAAAACCCGTGCAATCCCATGTTTTCTTTAATATTCATCCGGTTACCTCTGAAATCACAATAAACACAAAAACCACGCATAATTCCAAACAAATTATATTTAATACGTGTTTTGGTCTTGTTTTAGCCAGAATTGAGTGGTAAAAGGATGGGTGTTTACACACCTATCAAGCTTCATTTTCATGTTGTTGGGTGGTTTGACAAATCACCACTTCCACCATTTTTATTTCTTGTTAATTACTTTCTTGCTTTTTAATTTCATGTTATGCACTTTTAATTCAAGTAAGTCTTTTAATTTTTGAATCTTTTCTTTTAATCAAGTTCTTATTTTTAATCATCTTCTTCTACCTTTCTTATCTTGCTTATCTTTGATTCATGTTCATCTTTGATCTTATTTTAATCTTAATGCTTATTTGATTTAAAGGTTTCTTAAAAAGTTCATCTTTTTAAAAGTTTGATTTGAAAGTTTGCTTATTTTTAGTTTGATAAGTTGTTATTCATGCTTATTAAGTCAATTTTGATTTAGATTCGTGCAAGTTTTAGTTTGAGCTTATTAACCATATCTTATTGCTTTTGCTTAATTTTTGGATCAAAAAGTTAGATTGGAAAGGGTAAACCCCTTTCCAATCACGTATTCCAATCACCTTGATTGGAAAAGGGTTTTACATTCCAATCAACATTCCAATCAGCATTCCAATCAACATTCCAATCAGCATTCCAATCAACATTCCAATCAGCATTCCAATCAACATTCCAATCAACATTCCAATCAACATTCCAATCGACATTCCAATCAGCATTCCAATCAGCATTCCAATCAGCATTCCAATCAACATTCCAATCAGCATTCCAATCAACATTTCAATCAGCATTCCAATCTACATTCCAATCAGCATTCCAATCTACATTCCAATCAGCATTCCAATTAGCATTCCTATTAGCATTCCTATCAGCATTCCTATCAGCTTCATTATTTGCACTTTCCGATTAGAGTTGATTTTAGTTTTAATTTTACGTCATTTAATTTCACGTCATTTACTTTTAACGTTTTAAATATTGCACCGTTTACGTTTCAACTAGTTTTAGTTTTAATTTCCCGTCCTTTATTATTAAGTCTTGCACATTTATTTTACCAAATCCAAAAATATTTGTTTCACCAAGAACAACTAATCTCACACAATTAACCGGAAATCAATTCGATTAGACACCGAGAAAACGAACTTTCAACGAGTAAAATCTTTACATTAAAATGGCGCCGCTGCCGGCTCTTTTCGTGAGGATTAAAGGTTTTTTGTGAGAGACGCGTTGACTTTTGGGACCCGTTCACTTGTCAACGTTATTTTTCGTGTCCAAAAATTTTCAAAAAAATCCAAAAACATTTGAAAAATCATAAAAAGCATTTCTTTTTCAAAGTTTTGCACCAAAAATATTCTTCTTGCTTATCTATCTTTCTTTATGGATTTTTATGTCCATTGCGTCGGGTGCGGGAGACGATTGTACGGGAAGACTCTTGTCAATGGTGTACATGTGAGCGGTGCGGAAACGATATCGACAACACACAATTCGGATTTTGTCCCTTGTGCAACTCGACTAATTCATTCATTTTGAACCCACATCCTGTTCCCCCGTGCATCTATTGTGGAAGCGATTCTCATTGGCATGTTTCGTGCCCGGTTCGATACCCGTATGGTCACGGGCAAGAACCGGGGTACAATTATGACAATGAAAATAGCTATCCACAAGACGCACCCAGTCTTTTTCCTCACCCGTTTTGCAACAACTGT
The DNA here is from genome assembly GCA_025667525.1 of Glebionis coronaria. NCBI lineage: Eukaryota > Viridiplantae > Streptophyta > Magnoliopsida > Asterales > Asteraceae > Glebionis > Glebionis coronaria. The sequence goes on from JANFOE010000518.1 coordinate 456,906, forward strand.
GGGGGTCCTCACGAAAGTTTTCACTGTCCTACAGGGGATCATAATTACTATAATTATACCCCTTCCAGTTTTGACCAACCCTTGCAATACCCAATTGATCATCAGCCTCGTCACGGGATGAGTTACCAAGAACCAATTGACGATCTTGCTATAGCCTTTCAAGAACAAAGAAACGATCTTGCTGCAGCTTTTCAAGAACAAAGCAAAGAGCTTTTACACACGCTGCAAACTTATATGGAGTCATTTTTACAGCAGCGAGATCAGACGAGTACTCATATCCCTGAGCTTATTATTGGTCCTTTAGGTAATGAGGAGAGCGATGACGATATTGAGGTTATTTTCGACAAGGAGGAATTTCTAAAGCAAATCAAAACTTCTCCCCTTCCTCCTTCGTCTATTGCTATCACACCCGAGGAGCCCGTTGGCTCTCTCATAATGGAGGATCAGCATCTTGACATTATCTCGGCTATGGAATCGGAAAAATCCCTAAAGTCTAGTGCCGAGGAACTTGTCGTCATCCCAAATGAGCCCGCGGGTGTTCCGGAAAATTTGTGTGATGTGCCGACTTTTGTGGAGCTTACGGACAAGTTTGCTTTGCTAGTAAATGATCACATACTCACAACTCCACATCCGATATTTGATCCTCCCAACGAGAGTTCAACATGTGGTGAGAATGATGATTTCGTCTTCGAGCCAGAGATTGCGGAAATTATCGACCGAGAGCTAGCTCTTTTGCCTCTGCTTCCACCTACAAGCGAGGTCGACTTTTCCAACATCGATGCCGAACTTGATGAGTTGGAACGTCTTATTTTTCATAATAATGACGAACCAACTCACATGCCCAAACATCCTATTCTCGAGGAGTTACCTAATCAACACTCCTCTTATGAGAATTATGTTTACCACATTCGTGAGGATTTAACTTATCAACAATCCCCACAAATGAATGATGGTTTCATACTTGATCGTGGTCTTCTCAAACTAGTTTCTACACTCCTTCTCTACGATCATGAGGATAATTGCTTTGACCCGGGAGGTGACATGGACCCTTCTATGATTGATACTTCTACGGCTTTGCCAATTGGTCTGCCTCCATTGTCTTTGGAGAATGACAATGTGATTCCCTTACCCACCCCACCTCCCGTCAATCTGGACTTCACTTGCTTTTCTGGTATTGAGAGGACCTTTCTACCATTCAAGACTTATCCTCCTGCCTCTCCTTTATTGATGTCCTCCGGGAACGAGGACAAGGTCTTTGATCCCGGTATTACATACGAGGCTTCCCCATGGACCATTTAATTCGGGGACGAGTCAGGCTCGTGACTCGGTTAATATAAACAAGCGCTTTTTGGGAGGCAACCCAATTATCTATCTATCTTTCCTGTTTTCACCATAAGTGTAGGGGGAGCCCCGTTGGTGTTTCTTGTTCTCTTTCTTATCATGTGCAGGGATTAGAGCTTCAAAGACACACTCTTGATGACTTTTGACGAACCGTAATTCCGTGTTCCCTTCTTCCCGGTTCTATCCTAAACTCTTTTTGATTCACTATTTTATATTTCTCAATATTAAAATAGGAATCTCTTTAGTTGTCTTTTCCTTAACGAGATTTAAACAAAGTGCACAATGTCCTAAGTGTAGGGGAGTTTACTCCCACATGCTTAAACATTGAGGACAATGTTTATATTAAGTGTAGGGGGACTTCTATCGAAGTTAAGTGGTCTTTTCCTTGTATTTGCCCTCATTTTAACCGGAAAATCAATTTTTCGACATTTTTCAAAATTTTTAATCTAGTTGTAGTCTCCTTTATTTTTGTTACTTTCTAGCATTTTAATAAAATGGTTTTAGCAAGTTTAGATATCTTAGATATATTAGGCCCGTTGTGAATATTTTGACTCAACCCGAGTTTACTTATCCAAGTTCACTCTAGCTAGTATCCTTAACCATGTAGACCTTAATTGGTTTATTAGGCTAAGCATCTACGAGTCTCATTCCTTGAGATTTTAAATTGTGGAGAACGAGAAATGATAGAGTTGGTTACAAGTTTGGTATTCTCTCATTAACTTATGTGAGTTAATTATGATCTTTTTCTCCCATCACTTGCTAATAAATTATCTGCAATAAGTAAGGTCGTACGATTTGAAAAGTTACTTAGCTTCTAGCCCAAGATCGTTTAAAAGTTGCTCGGTAATGATAAGAGTTCATAGCCAAGGCATAACTTATGAAACGGGGCGCGAAGATTGGCGAGTCCGAAAAGGCCCTAACAAGGCATGAGGATTCAATTTTATTGCTGAAGATCCAAAGTGATGTGAAAAGCATTATTCCCAAAATCAATATGAAGGATCAAGACTTACGACGAAAAGCAATCAACTCCCATAAAGATCATGGAGAAGTCTATCCGAAAAGACCCTAACAAGGTATGAGGATAAATAGATCCAAGTCCAAAAAGGAGGCGGATCGTTGTATCTCAAAATCCCAATTAGAGATTGAAGAATAATCATGAAGTCGTGGTCAACAAAGCTGGAGTACCCCTCAAAAGTCTCCAAGTGAAGAAACTCTATAATGAAGAGAAGACCATTATCTCAAAAACGTCTCTCGAAGATATGAAGTATGAAGTACATGCCAAATATCGGCCCGAGAAAGGTCTCAAATCGTGAACCAAGTTATGCCAAGATATGAACTTTTTGATATCCCGAGAAGCAGTTTTAAGAGATTTTGTCCTTTAGCTAACTATTGATCAAATCGTCCTACTTTGCTTTCAGCCTAAATAAATTATCGAAATAAGTCAACAATGCATCCTCGTGATCATTCAAGACATCAATAAAATATAAGAGATACTCGTAGGAATAAGGGAGTTTAAGTGATTAATTGAACCACATGAGTAAATGTTTGTTATGCTAACTTGTACTAACAATGATCTTGTTTTTAAGTTTGGCATGGGGAACGTGAAACTTGAGGTTGATGAACATTCATGACACACAAGCCCTAATGTAAGTCTTAGATTTCTTTACAAGTTTCTTCCTTGTTGCATCTTGTTATTTTCTATCTTTTTTATTTTCCTTAGTTGTTTAATAAAGGCCAAGGTAGGTTGATTATGATGGAAAATGTAAAACGTGCTTTGTAACTAATGCATTGCATGAGGACATTGCAATGGCTAAGTGTAGGGGATTTGATAGGTGTGAAAACACCCATCCTTTTTACCACTTAATTGCAATAATAACCAAGCCAAAACGTGTATTTTATGTCATTTATGTCAGAATTATGTGTGGTTTGTGTTTTTGTTGTGATTTAGGACGAAAAGGTGAAAAGTGGAGAAAACACGGCATTCACGGGCTTTTATCGAAGAAAAAGACGAAAGATGAAGTCGAAAGATCAAGAGTGGAAAAAGAACGGAAGTCCAAGACCAATTCTGAAGATTTATCGAAGAAAAAGTCAAAGGACGGAAGTTTACTAAAAAGCCGAAGAACTCGAGTCTTATTTATAAAGAAAAATCAAGACGAGTTAAAGAAATCCCAAGACAAAGTCCAAGATTAAGAAAAGATAAAGAAGAAAAGGACTTAAGTGTGCAATTAAGGCAAAGAGGAAAGAGGGAGGAAGCTTCCTAAGCTCCTCCCTAATCACCCCTATATATAGTTTAGGCTATCTTCATTTTCATGTTGTTGGGTGGTTTGACAAACCACCACTTCCACCATTTTTATTTCTTGTTAATTACTTTCTTGCTTTTAATTTCATGTTATGCACTTTTAATTCAAGTAAGTCTTTTAATTTTTGAATCTTTTCTTTTAATCAAGTTCTTATTTTTAATCATCTTCTTCTACCTTTCTTATCATGCTTATCTTTGATTCATGTTCATCTTTGATCTTATTTTCATCTTAATGCTTATTTGATTTAAAGGTTTCTTAAAAAGTTCATCTTTTTAAAAGTTTGATTTGAAAGTTTGCTTATTTTTAGTTTGATAAGTTGTTATTCATGCTTATTAAGTCAATTTCGATTTAGATTCGTGCAAGTTTTAGTTTGAGCTTATTAACCATAGCTTATTGCTTTTGCTTAATTTTTGGATCAAAGAGTTAGATCGGAAAGGGTAAACCCCTTTCCAATCACGTATTCCAATCACCTTGATTGGAAAAGGGTTTTACATTCCAATCAACATTCCAATCAGCATTCCAATCAACATTCCAATCAGCATTCCAATCAACATTCCAATCAGCATTTCAATCAACATTCCAATCAACATTCCAATCAACATTCCAATCAGCATTCCAATCTACATTCCAATCAGCATTCCAATTAGCATTCCTATTAGCATTCCTATCAGCATTCCTATCAGCTTCATTATTTGCACTTTCCGATTAGAGTTGATTTTAGTTTTAATTTTACGTCATTTAATTTCACGTCATTTACTTTTAACGTTTTAAATATTGCACCGTTTATGTTTCAACTAGTTTTAGTTTTAATTTCCCGTCCTTTATTATTAACTCTTGCACATTTATTTTACCAAATCCAAAAATATTTGTTTCACCAAGAACAACTAATCTCACACAATTAATCGGAAATCAATTCGATTAGACACCGAGAAAACGAACTTTCAACGAGTAAAATCTTTACATTATAACTCAACATCAATATCTCCTTTCCGAAAGCTCTTGCTTATATGCCAAAGTTTGCTAAGATGTTCTAGGATTTACTCTCCAACAAAAAAAAATTGGTTGATTTGCCCAACACATCCCTTAATTAAAATTGTTCCGCCGTGTTACTTAAAACCTTACCAAAAAAACTTGGAGATCCGGGGCGCTTCTTGATACCTTGTAATTTTCCCGGTGTTGAAAATTGCATGGCTTTGGCGGATCTAGGGGCAAGCATAAACCTCATGCCTTTATCGGTTTGGAAAAAACTCTCTCTTCCCGAGCTCACTCCCACTAGGATGACTCTTGAACTAGCCAATCGAACCATAGCTTACCCCGTAGGTATAGCGGAGGATGTGTTTGTAGGTGTGGATAAGTATACGTTTCAGGCCGACTTTTTAGTGGTTGATTATGACATGGATCCTAGAGTGCCTTTGATTGTTGGTAGACCGTTTTTGAGAACCGGTCGTACTTTGATAGATGTGGCGGAAGGAGAACTAATTATGAGAGTAGAATATGAGAGAGTGGTGTTTAAGTTAGGGAAAGTTTGTGATAGGAAAGAGGTTAAGGAGTCTAGACCTTGTGAGACTATTAACATTGTTGATGTGTTAGATGAGGTGTGTGATGAACACTTTCATGATGCTTGTAAGAGTACTAGTGATGAGATGCCCCATGTTGAAACCGTGGCCTCAATTGCTCCCTCTTTAACACCTTTTGGAGAGAGTGATTTCCTCTTGGAGGAATTTGAGTCAAACTTTCTTGGTGATGATGATTCTCCCATTAATTGGGAAGAAGATATTCTTACAATCCAAAAGTTGCTCAATGAGGACCCTATCCCTTCTCCTATTTCACAAGAAGTTACCATTGACGAACCTTCCATAGTAAAACCTTCCATAGAGAGTCCACCTCCTATTGAACTTAAGGACCTTCCATCCCACTTAGAGTATGCTTTCTTAGAGGGAAAAGACCAATTACCTGTGATCATTGCTAAAGAGTTGAAAGAGGATGAGAAGGAGCAACTTATTGAAGTCCTTAAGAAACACAAGAAAGCCTTAGCACGACATAAGGGGAATTGATCCACATTTTTGTACACACAAAATCCTTATGGAGGATGACTATAAACCCGCCATTCAAAATCAAAGGAGAGTTAACCCAAAAATTCATGAGGTTATTAAGAAGGAAGTTATTAAACTCTTAGATGCGGGTATGATTTACCCCATTTCCGACTCTCCATGGGTTAGCCCGGTTCATTGTGTTCCAAAGAAGGGTGGAATCACCGTGGTACCTAATGAGAACAATGAGCTTATTCCCACGAGACTTGTGACCGGTTGGAGAGTTTGTATTGATTATATAAAACTCAATGAGGCGACTAGGAAAGACCATTTCCCATTACCTTTTATGGATCAAATGCTTGAAAGCTTAGCGGGAAATGAGTACTATTGCTTTCTTGATGGATTTTCGGGTTATTTCCAAATACCCATTGACCATAAGGATCAAGAAAAGACCACATTCACTTGTCCCTACGGTACATTTGCTTACAAAAGGATGCCTTTTGGATTATGTAATGCACCGGGGACGTTTCAAAGGTGCATGATGGCGATTTTCCATGACATGATAGAACAAACCATGGAGGTTTTTATGGATGATTTTTCCGTCTTTGGCAATTCATTTACCTCATGTCTCACCAATCTTGAGAGAATGCTTAAGCGTTGTAAGGAAACACGTTTAGTGCTTAATTGGGAGAAATGTCACTTTATGGTGAAAGAGGGGATTGTTTTAGGACACAAAATATCCAACAAGGGATTAGAAGTGGATCGAGCTAAAATTGATGTGATTGCTAAGCTTCCCCCACCCACCTCGGTTAAAGGTGTGAGGAGTTTCTTAGGTCATGCCGGATTTTATAGGCGCTTTATACAAGATTTTTCTAAGATAGCTAGACCGATGACTCACCTCTTGGAGAAAGAGGCTCCTTTCATTTTTAACCAAGATTGTTTGGACTCTTTTGAGACTCTTAAGGAGAAATTGAATAAGGCTCCCGTTTTGGTTTCTCCAAATTGGGAATTACCTTTTGAGCTTATGTGTGACGCTAGTGATTATGCGGTGGGGGCCGTCTTAGGACAAAGAGTTAATAAGCATTTTCAACCTATACACTATGCGAGTAAAACCATGACCGGTGCACAACTTCATTACACTACCACGGAAAAAGAGTTGCTTGCTATAGTATATGCTTTTGAGAAGTTTAGACCATACCTTGTGCTTTCCAAAACCATAGTGTATACGGATCATTCCGCTCTCAAGTATCTTATGACAAAACAAGATGCTAAGCCTAGGCTTTTGAGATGGGTTTTGTTGCTTCAAGAGTTTAAGATAGAAATTCGTGATAAGAAAGGGGCCGAGAATTTAGCGGCGGATCACTTGAGTAGACTTGAGCATCCTTTTCAAGGAGATTTACCACATCAAGAAATCAATGAATCCTTTCCATTAGAGGAGCTCATGTCTATCTCTTCCCAAGAGGATGCCACTCCTTGGTTTGCGGATATTGCAAACTATCTTATGGGTAATGTGCTTATTGAGGGTCTTACTTATCAACAAAAGAAGAAGTTTCTTAAGGAAGTTAAGTACTACTTTTTGGATGATCCTTATCTTTTTAGGCAATGTGCGGACCAAATCATTAGACGGTGTGTAGATGGGCCCGAGGCATTTAAGATCTTAGAAGCGTGTCATAAAGGACCTATGGGTGGACATTTTGGGCCTAACTATACCGCCAAGAAAGTCTTTGATTCTGGTTACTATTGGCCTTCCATTTACAAAGATGCCCATGAAATGGTGAAATTTTGTGATGTGTGTCAAAGACAAGGAAAAATTACGCAACGTGATGAGATGCCACAAAATTTTATCCAAGAGTGTGAGATATTTGATGTGTGGGGCATTGATTTCATGGGACCTTTTCCATCCTCTAAGGGAAACAAGTATATACTTGTGGCGGTGGATTATGTGTCCAAATGGGTGGAGGCTAAAGCCTTACCTACCAATGATGCTAGAGTTGTTGTGAAGTTTTTGAAACAATTGTTTGCTAGATTTGGTGTACCTCGGGCCATCATAAGTGATCGTGATACGCACTTTTGTAATGATCAATTCACGAGAGTGATGAAGAAATATGGAGTTAATCATAGACTTTCTACCGCGTATCACCCTCAAACAAATGGTCAAACCGAGGTCACAAATCGTGGTTTAAAGAGAATTTTAGAGAGAACGGTGGGAGAGCATCGAGCTTCTTGGTCGGATAAGCTTGATGATGCTTTGTGGGCGTTTAGGACGGCTTTTAAAACACCAATTGGTTGTACTCCTTATAGGCTTGTCTATGGAAAAGCGTGCCACCTCCCATTTGAGTTAGAACATAAGGCATCTTGGGCTCTCAAGTGGGCTAACTTTGATTTAAACCAAGCCGGTTCCCATAGGAAAGATCAACTCAATGAGATGGATGAATTGAGAGCCAATGCCTATGAAAATTCTTTGCTTTACAAGGAAAAGACTAAGAAATTGCATGACGCTAAGATCAAGAATCGTGAGTTCAAAGTTGGAGAGCCGGTTCTCCTCTTTAACTCAAGGTTGAAACTTTTTGTGGGCAAGCTTAAGTCGAGATGGTCCGGTCCATTCACTATTGCTCAAGTGTTTCCATATGGAACTATTGAGTTGTCACAACCCGATGGTCCAAATTTTAAAGTGAATGGTCACCGTGTTAAGCATTACTTTGGGGAGGACATTTCCGTTGAAATGGTCCAAGAGATCCCCATTTTCCCATGAATTAATTCATTGAGGGACGAGTCGAGCTAGAGACTCATTAACTCAAGCATCGTATAACTAGGTTTAGAGTTTTATAGGTTAGAAATAAGGGTTAGACTTGGAGATAAGTGTAGGGGAGACCTTCTTTTGTCTTCATGATTGTTTGTAGGGTTGCTCACTCATTTCATACTTTGGAGCTTATGGAGGAGTCCCTTGTATCCGGTTCACTTTGTTATTATAGTGATAATTCATTGACACCTTGTGCTTAAACATGATTTCACTAATAGTTGTCCTTTCCTTAACTTGGGTTAAGCAAAGTCTATTCATTGTCATAAGTGTAGGGGAAGTCTTTATACTTCCATGATCTTAAACATTGAGGACAATGTTTAGCTTAAGTGTAGGGGGTCTTCTATTGAAGTGACCTTACCTAGAACTTGTCATTGTCTTGCATGATAACATGGAAAATTGGATTTTTAAACATTTTTCAAATTTTTGATCTACTTTGGCCACCAAAAATATGCATTCATAATTTTTGCATTAATCATTTTTCATTTTGCATAACACATTTGCATTGTACATATTCTTCTTTTATGTTTCATCAAAAATATATAAAAAGGAAAAAAAATATAATAAAACATGGTTTTAACAAGTCTAGACTTCTTTGACATATTAGGCCCACCATGGATATTTTGACTCAACCCGAGTTTGGTTATCTTAGCATTCTCTAGCTAGTATCCTTAACCATGTAGTCCTTCATTGGTCTATTAGGCTAAGCATCCACCAATCTCATTATTTGTGATTTTAAATTTGTGGAGAATGGGAAATGATAGAGTTGAAGCAAGTGTAAAAGGGCTAGATAAACTTCATGATAATTACTTGGGGCTAAACCCTTCTCTTCTTTACCTCAATTTTCTTCGCATGTATATAATTGTTAATAAATAATCAAGAACGGTTTTAATCGGTTTGTAATCTCTTATGCATTTTTGTCTAATCATTCATGGTTGATATAAGTACGTCTTAAGATTCTAAGTTAGAACGTTTTATGTGTACTAGACTTATGTCATGCTCAATATTTAGCAGGTGTTTTTCCTTTTATTCTTTTCAAATTTCTATGTGAGGAATAAAGAAAAATAAGAGCGGCTTACAAAAAAATGAGTGGCTAGAAAAAAAAGAAAAAGAAAAGAAAAAAAATAATACAATACTCCCAAGAGGGGCAGTGTGGTGTTAATTATAGTGACTATTGAGTTCCAATATTACCTTGACGGGTTGCGGGGATTCAATAGATTGCTCCAATCCAATATTACCTTGACGGGTTGCGGGGTTGAAGATCCAAAGTCTCAAAAAGATGGCGGATGTAAATTATTGCGTGAGTTTTATTTTTCTTTCCTTAGCGAGTGTGTAGATACTTGTGAAAGCATGACATGAGGATTTTAGACATAAGGCGAATGACTTATTATTCTTGAAACGAACTTGTATTAATTGTGAGCGGTTTTTCGAGTAATGGATGAGAGGATTACTTAGAATTAAAACCGTGCTTCCTTATTTTTGCAATTTACACTTCTTATATTTCACACTTGAATAATGACAAATTTGCCCACAAGCAATTTGCTCAAATAATAACCGGTTCCACATTTAATTGTCATGAATAAGTTGATGCACTTTTTACTTGTGAATGCAATGATCCCATTTTTAAGCTTGGTAAGGGGAAAGTGAAACTTGAGGGTGATAAATGTTTATGGTACCCAAGCCCTAATCTAAGCCATTGAATTCTTTATGAGTTATTTCCATCATAACCATTTCAAGAAAAAAAATCAAAAAAATATAGATAGAATTGTATTTTGTTCATTGCATTGTTAAAAGTCAAAATCATGCATCATGTAGTTTAGAGTAGTGTAGATGCATTCCATATGGCCAAGGTGGATTAATTATGAGGAGAATGTAAATTTGTGCTTTAAAAAATATAGAATTGCATGAGGACATGACAATGTTCAAGTATAGGGGATTTGATATTAGCTAAAACTCATATCAATTTATCAACAAATAACCCTAAAACATGAAGCAAAATACCAAATTATCTTGCAAAAACAGTATTATGTGGTATGTTTGTGTTTGTGTACACTTGTGTAGGTAAAAGGATGCATTTTCAAGCAAACAAGGGAAAATCAAGCTTAATTTGATGAAAAAGACAAAGAAGGATCAAAAGTGACAAGACTTTGAAGTGCAAGGACCTATCTTGACAAACTGCCAAAGATGAAGGACCAAAGTGAAAATATTGTAAAAAGTCAAGATCATAGTCAAATAAGGTCAACTCTAAAGTCAACTCAGTCAAAGGATCAATTTTGTTCAAGAATGAAAGTTGAAGGACCAAATATGCCAAAGAAATGAAGTTACAAGCAAAAAAATGCAATCTGCCAAAGTCTAGGGACTAATTCTGCCTATTTTGGAAAGTTGATATAAGTGCAATCCATGTGATCAGTTTTAGACCAATGAGAAGCAAGAAAATAGAGGACAAGGATTGCCACATCACAGCATTAATTATCCACTCAGCCGCCTGCATTAAATGAGAGTATCTTAACAGTGTGATCCGTGTGCACACATATCAGCCAATAAGGACTCGACACGTGTCATCTTCAAATAACCAAAAAATCCCAGGATCGTTTTGGAGCTAGAGTGGATTTCATGGAAAGTTATAAACATCAAAGTTGTTTATTTTTGGGAGACGAATCCATTGGTTATCATCAATTAACATCAAATCAACTCAATCAAGAAACCCCAATTCATGTTCATACCTGCAAAATGAGTTTAGAATTATGCCACGTGGAGACCTGGGATTGGTCCCAACACGTCACCAAACCCATCAAATCTCCTTCTCAAGCCTATAAATAGCAGTTTAGCTTTCATTTCTAGAGTGTAGTTGTAAGTGTGAAAAACACACACTTTTACTTTTCCTCTCAACATTTTCCTTTTTTAGCTAAACTACTCAAGATTTGACACACTCTTGAGTTAGTTAGTTAGTTAGTTACCTTCTCAACAGCTTTGTAACAAATTTCCATCAATAAAATTCAAACTAAATTTTTCCCGCCAAATATTCTCATCATCTTTACTGTTCATTCCTGCTTCCATTGATACTATTGTTGCAGCATTGAGTTTGTTATGATCATTCATTGATCATAACTGACTTTGGAGTGAAGATAGTAGCTGTTTGTTGATTTCAGTCCAAGAACATAGCACAAGTGATGAATTCAGTCCATTTGATGATCCTAGTTGATGTGTAGCTGTTTGATTGATTGTAGATAAGTGAATCTAGTGCTAAGGTGGTGGTTAGCACTAGAATAGAGAGTACAGCACTCCTCTACTGCTCAATGGTTTCTTTACTAGGTGCATATGCTTCTGATTTTTGATTCCACTGAATTGTCAAGTGCATGCTCAATTCCTAGTTAATCTTGTTGTGAATGCATGATAAAACTTGTTTAGATTGATCTTACTTGATTCTAGTAGTTTGTAGCTTATCTGCTTATTGCTTTAATAATTGATCTAGGTTATAGCTTATTTCAGTCAATTTTAGTCTTACTACCTTATTTGAGTTCTAGTTGCTATCATTACTTGCAAGTAGCCTTAATACATCTCATTTTGAACACAAAGTTTGGTCTGCTATAGGTTTTTACTCAGTTGTGACTTGTGCTTAAAAAGTCTTAACAAAAATCTTTTAAAGATCAGATAATGAGTGTTTGGCATAAGCCTTTGATAAGTTTTCAAGTGTTAGTTTTTGGCAAGTAAATGTTCATTTCTAGTTAAAAGGTGATAACAAGTCATTTTGAGTCATTTTCAAGTCAAGTTTAAGTTCAAACAGGCAATTGGCAATAAAAAGGTTTGGGTCAAATTTCATTCAGTTTTACTTAAAAAAGTTGTCAATTTCAATTGCTTGCCATTTGTTTGATTCTTGATGAAATTTTATCAAACCAGTTCTCAAAGCTAGTCCATATTATGAAGTTTAATAGTCCATAAGCATTTGATACAGTATCCATTAAGCAAGTAGTGACAAGCATAAATCTGAACACTTGAGCAAAGTGATGTTTCTGTAAATGAAAACAACATTTTCATATCTCACAATTCTTTTCACAAACCTGGCAATTTTCTTTCACAATTTCACTTAGTAGATGTTGTTGGTTGATTTTTGAGAAATTCAGCTTTTTAAAAAAATTCTTGGTCAACGCTTGGTCAACATAAGCCATTTTCAGCTTATTTCAATTTCCAGGTTTATTTCTTGATGAATTTTGAGAAGATTTGATTTCCCGTTCATCATTTGAGCTCTTTAATCAGATTTAACACAAAAATCCAGTTGTGCATGTCTAGATTTTCTTAGAGCTTAATTAGTGCTTATTGTGAAGTGCTTATTTGCTTATTAGACAGTTTCAGCAAGATTCCTCTTGTAGACCTAGCTTATTTTCAATTCTAAGCATTTTGCAACTTGTTTGATTGATTTTGGTTCAGTAATAAGCTCAAACGAGCTTATTAGTCATTGGAACCCGTTTTTGCTTAAATACTTTCAGAAATTGCAACTTAGTCCTTGATGTATTAAAAGGGTTCTAATTTTGGCTAAACTCACATCTTTTTAGGGTTTTCAATTATCAGTCCTTTAAGTTTGGAATTTGTTAAAAGTCAGTTAGTAGTTTTGGAATTTGTTACAAATTTGGTTAGTTTGTTACATAGTTTACATTTTTGATCCTTTTGGTTAACTGTTTTACATTTTCAGTCCTTATACTTGTTAGACTTTACATTTTAAGCATTTACTTTTCATAGAATTTACATATTCAGTCCTTTTAGTTTTAAAATTTACATTTTGAGATTTACTTGAATAAAAATTTGGTATTTGCACAATGTTTTACATATAAGTAGGTAATATTTTTCAATTTTGCAAGTCATTGTTAGAATTAGCAAATAGAATATCCAAAAAAATATTAACAACCAAAAACAGTTAAAAACCCGATATTGTTAGGACTTTCAATTAGCAAGAACTGAGAAAAACGAACTGCATTATACACAATTTCACCTACGTACAATTTGGAAGGGACCATGCAAGACTGATTAGTAGTCATCATGAAATTGTTAATAAACATTACATTTTTCCTTTAAATTGTGAAAGATTGATTTTTTATGAGATCTGCAAGAAGTGCAATATAGGGACATATAGTTAGGGACACCTACATATGTGCCCATACCATTTATTTTTCCAAATCGAATTTACTCATCTGTGGAAATTGTCTTACTTGTCAATTGATATCCCCTTTTTGTCTAATTCTTTCATGGCAAGATTCTTTGGAAAATTATCTAATTATCGAGTGTTGATACCCGACTGGGTTTATCGGTGTTCCTATCATTTCTTTGATTAGATTCCATTTGAATGACATGGGTAACGATCCGAGGTTCTTTCGAATGTGTACTCAATTCATGAAAACATGGGATATATTCATATTCGTTAATGTTTTCGTCTGTATCTGATTTGAAATTCTCTCGCGTAAATTATGTGTTGACCTTACTCTTTTAATGTTAGCTATGTCTACAGATATCCTTGAATTTGTGAAGGATTATGAGTTATTATTAGTCTTTTGAGAAGTTCTCATCTTATCAACGGCAATAAAACTGGAAAGTTGGTAGTGCCAGTAGAATGGATTGATTGATTATGACATAATGTCATTATCTAAATTGATGGGAACTTGAGTGGAATTCCCCTAAAATATAAGATTTTGATTATCAAAAGTGATCTAAATAATTCCCGATGGGAGAATATCCTGCATTCAAGCTTGAAATTATACCATGAATGGTTATGAACTAATCATAGATCTTGTAATATAGAAAGAACCTAAAGTGTATTTATTATGTTCCTGTTATTTGAAACCTTTTGAGGTATTTGCTGATGAATTACCTAGACTTCTACCAATAAGGCAAGGTGAATTTGGTATTGATTATATTCTCGGTGCTGCACCTGTGGCATGTGCACTGTACGTCAGCACCATCTGAATCGAAAGAGTTACCGTGCAACTGAGAGAGTTGTCGGAGAAAGTTTTTATTCTACCGAGCGCGTCATCATGAAGAGCTATGGTGTTATCATTCCTTATATTTATTGATTACCGTGAACTGAATAAATTGATGATCAAAATTCATATCCATTACCCAAGATGAAAGATTTGTTCGGTCATTTACAAGGTTCTAGCGTATATTCAGAAATTTGATCAACGGCATGGTTACCATCAACTTCGCGTCCGCAAAGAAGATTATCCATTCCAATCACTACATCCAGAACTCGTAATGAATATTATGAGTTTCATGTGATGTCGTTTGGATTGACCAATGCACGTGTAACATCCATAAATTTGGTGAATCACGTGTGTAGGCTATAATTTTATAAATTTATGCTTGTGATCATTAAGGACCATCTGTTTGTTTCTAAGAATAAGAAGGAGTTAGTAATCATTTGTAGACTGCCCTGAGTTGGATGAGCAATGAAAACCTGTACCCTGAGTATTTATCATGTGATTTAAAGATTTGATCCTTTACATTATTTGACCGTGTGAATTACGGTAGTGGAATCTATATTGACTCTTCAAAGATTAGAGCCATTAAGGTTTTGGGTTATACCAAAAAGAATGTGCAAAAACGTTTTGACAAATATTTATCAAAGGATTTTTAAGGAATCATTCCCTAATACCCAAATCATTTAACTAAACTCCCTTAGGAGTAGATGTTTGTGTATACCTCAAGACAACCTAAGAGGGATTGAGGAAACCATTTAAACCATGACTTGAAATTTGAAACGAATATTTTTGCTTTTCAACTAAGAGAATTTTGACCGAAGTATAAACAAATATTTTTCGAACATTTACGGATCTTGTTAATTATTTTCAATAAATCAACAAAAATCGTGTTAATTAAATTCAAATTTATTTTGAACGTTTTTCTATAATTGGACGAACTGAAAATTTTAGAATTTTTACGTTTACGTTTCATAAAATTTAAATATTTATTATTTAATTACTAGTAATATTTATCGACGCTTTAAACGTCGGATTGAGGAAAACTAATAAAGATAATAGTTGAGACGAAACTAAAACTTAGAAAATATGAAGAAAGAATTACTGAGTGAATTGTGGTCATGATAATTATTTCATCAGGGAAGGTGAATGTAGATATTGACACATTATGTAGAAAGAATAAAGAACTGATTAGGATGTGCTCCTTAGTAATGACCGTGTATGTTAGCCTCAAAATATTGAGTCAAACAAGAATGTTCGGTCATAGGTTTATATTGTAATATTTATTAGAACGTTGTAATAGTTAGTTAAAATAGTCGTGACATTACGGGCTTGATGGTTAGCTTAAAAGGCCTCTTTCAAGGTACTAAGAATTTATTTAAGCCCAGCCCAAAACTATATAGTCCATTAGAGAGCCCGCATGTGGGTGGACTATATAAGCACCCTCCTAGCATGTTAGGAGGGTGCAAAATTCTCATTTCTTAATCTAATTTTCCAAGTTAATCACCATCTTCTCTCTACTTTCTCTCACTACTTTCTCTCTCAAAAATTCATATCTTTTCCATCTCATTTCTTTAATCTATCATCATATTATTAGGAACAACAATTGGTATCAATCGCCATGGGGTAGCTTCGTGTTTAGTTTGTGGTTATCATTTTTTGATTCGTGTGATTTTCTTCCTCAAATCATCTCGTCTCAAAAAGTTTTGTGTTTTCGAGCTAAAAAATCTTTCTTACAAATTGCCTACATAGTTGTGGTAGGGATTTGTGATATTCGTGTTGGTGATTTTCATGAAAAAGTTGGTATTTTTGGCTTGATTATTGGGAAATTTACAAGGTACGAAATTTTTGTTATCTGGGTTATAAGGGTTTAACTATCCGGGTTATAAGGGTTTTGAGTGATTCCGGATAATATCTAGTTAGTAGTTATTCCGGATAAGCCTCACACAAACATTCCGGATAAGGTTTCTTATAAGGATTCCGGATAAGCAGTGGCAATATAGATTCCGGATAAGAGTTAAACGGATTCTGGATTAGCTAAATAACTTGGATTCTGGATAGTATGTATCATATACATTCTGGATCGTAGCCCAAACTTAGATTCCGGATAAAAATCAACACTTATTCCGGATAAGGAAGCAACTTCACGTATTCCGGATAGCAACCAACACACATATTCCGGATACTTGGCATAACACATATTCCGAATAACAGTTTTTCTTTTCGTATTTCGGATAACAACCTTTTTTTCACATTTCGGATTACTTAGAATCATAGTATTCCGGATAAGAAGGCATACACGGATTCCGGATAAGACATTGAACTTTTGGATTCCGGATAAACTCACAAGGGAGGATTCCGGATAAACTCACAAGGGAGGATTCCAGATAAGCTCACAAGGAATTTATTCCGGATAAGAGGTATAATACGTATTCCGGACAAGAGGTAGAAGGCATTTCCCGGATAAGAGGTAGAAGATATATTCTGGATTAGGTGTATTTGTAGGATTCTGGATAAGCTTAGGGAATAGATTCCAGATAACAGCCACATTGTTGATTCCAGATTAGAAACAAAAGTAACGTTCTGGATTAGTCATATTTAACTTATTCCGGATAAGGTAACGGAAAGTTATTCCGAATTGTTATAAAATATTCAAAAAACGTGATTTTTCGCCTACGATTTTTTGGTTTCTTACGAAGACATTGTTTATGGTTTTCACACCATTTCTTGAAGTTTCAACCACAATCTTCTCACAACATCATCTACTTAAGATCCTTTTCCACTTCATTTTATTCTTGTGATGGATTCTACTACTGAATATCGTGTTACTAATAACAACATCATGGTGGCGGGCAATAAAGAGAGACCACCAATGCTTGTGACTGGTCGATATGCACAATGGCAAACATGATTCCTACGGTATCTTGACACCAAACCCAATGGTGATGTTCTTCGACGTTGCATCAAAGAAGGACCTTATACTCCCACTACAATCATCATTCCTGCAATTCCAGCAACCGACTCGACGACTGGTTCCGATGAGCAAACAATTGAGGAAACAAATGAGAACACTTCGAAAGAGAAACGTGCTTGGATCGATGTAGAGAAAGAAGCAATCTATTTGATTCTAAGTGGGATTGGGGATGATATTTACTCAACGGTTGATGCATGCTCTACTGCTAAAGAGATGTGGTTTGCCTATGAACGCTTGCAACAAGGTGAATCACTTAACAAGCAAGATGTCAAAACTAACTTGTTTTGGAACTTTAGTAAGTTTACTTCCTTGGATGGGGAATCAATTGATTCATATTACTCAAGGTTCTACAAGATGATGAATGACATGACAAGAAACAATTTGCAAGTCTCCACCATGCAAGTCAATGTGAAATTTCTACAGCAACTTCAACCAGTGTGGACATGATTCGTAACTTTGGTGAAATGATGAGATGGCATTTATACATGATCTCATCGTTCTTTTCGGGCTTTAAATGCATAAAAATGTCATAAAATACCACATATATGCTTGTGTTTGTTTACTTGTGTATTTTAGGTATGGATATCGTGAAAAAGACAAAAGATCACAAGATACAAGGAAAAACGGACACGAGAAACGAAGCCGTACAAAGAACCGGGCCCTAATCATGGAATATTCAACAAATACCCTTGAAGACTTGAAGACAAAACAAGATTGATCCTCCAAGAATGAAGAAATGACACTTAAAACCCTTGTATATTAATAATTACACGTTTGGTCCCTTAAGTTTGTCAAAATTTCAAAAAGGCCCTTCAACTTTGAAGAAATGACAAGATTGGTCCCTCAACAAAATCAATTTGTCAATTATGGTCCCTCATGAAGAATAAGAAGCAAAGAAGACCTTTGAAGATCAATATAGTCCAAGAACAGCCCTTGAATTATCCCAAAGTGTCAAAAATACTCCTTGATAACTTTTGTCAAAGTTTTGTGCCAAATATGTAAAAGGTGGAAAGTTATTTGCAAAGGAAGTCACGTTTTAGGGCTGGAAACTTGTTTTGCCAAAAAAATCAAAACACAAGGACCAAAGGTGCACACTCAAACATTCAAACACAAAAAACGCGCCTAACACTTTCACTTCCCCCAAATACGGATCAAATGAAAGTTACTGTTCCCTTTTTCACCCTAGGTTCTATCTCACTTAAACTTGGGTTAAAAACCAATTCACCTTGCACATGTGTGATTCACATGTGCAGAAAGCTATCCCACTCCTAAAACCCGCAACCCACTCACTGTAGACCCCACCCCCAATTCCCCTCTCAACCAATCACATCACACCTTGTCCTCCAAGGCATGTGACGTGTCCCAAATCAACCACTGAGGTTCATTGCTTACTCACAACGCCAAAATGAACGAAGGAGATCAAATTTGGACAACTCATACCTCAAAACCGTCAAGGGCAAATTTGGGATTTTCTACTGATTAGGGTTTTGTTATTTGCATTCTAGATAGTTCTATGAGTAGTATAAAAGGAGGCATCAACCTGTGATGACCCCTTGTTCCAGTTTTAAAGCTTGTACATGTAATCCCTTTTTAAAGAAATAAAAGTTTGGTTTTTGAGAAATTCAATTATAATTCCTTTTTATTGTTTTTAAAAGTTGTGTGTTGTGTGAAGCTTGATTCTGAGTTCCATTCTTAATTTGGTTAAGTGATTTTGAGGTTTCAAAACACTACACAAGGTTTTCAAAATGCTCACACGAAAAATTTGCAAGGAGAATTTTTGGATTATGCAAAAGCAAATGATGCTAAATTTGATAATATGCAACGTGAGATGATTAGCTTAAGATCCGAGTTGAAAAACGAGCTTAAAAATGAACTTGCTAATGAACTTAAAACTCATGCAAATAAAATGGAAGGAAATGTCCAACGTCTTCAACAAAACCAACAAAAGATGGAATTAGGACAACATGAGATTAAGCAAGAGTTATTGAAAGCGGATGCTAGGCAATCAAAATTTGAGGACCGAATGGCTAAGATGTTTGAAGCAATCATGTGTAAGCCCTCTTCTTCGGGTGGTCTTCCTAGTGATACCATTGCAAACCCGAAGGGAGAAATGAAGGTTATTACTACACGAAGTGGTAAAACTTTCAAGGAACCAATCTCTCGTCCGAGTACTTCTACGGAGAATGAAATCGAGAAAGAACCCGAGGTGATGGTCGAAAAGGAGCACATTACAATCCCACGAAGTACCGCTCAAACCACACCTACGGTTACACCAATACCAATTGTGGAACCCGAGTTTCCAAGGCCGTTGCCTAATGACCAACCCACACCACCTTTACCCTACCCTTCAAGACGAAACAAAGAGAAAATGCAAGAACGTAACAAACAACAAATCGAGCTTTTTATTAAGATGTTTCAACAAGTTCATTTTGATGTGAGTTTAGCCGACGCGTTGTTATATATGCCTCGTTTCGCTTCCACTTTTAAAAGTATGATGAGCGATAAGGAAAAGCTTTCAAAGCTTGCTAATTGTTCTTCGGTTTATCTTAACCGCATACCGGAAAAAGTTGGTGATCCCAGAAAGTTTCTCATTCCTTGTGACATACAAGAAATGAAAGAATGCCTCGCCTTGGCCGATCTTGGTGCGAGCATTAATTTGATGCCATTTTCCATTTGGAAATCGCTTTCGCTTCCGGCTCTCATTCCTTCGAACATGTCCATCGAGATGGCCGATCATTCTACGATTATGGCATGTGGGATAGCCGAAGATGTTTTCGTGAAAGTGGGGAAGTTCTACTATCCCGTTGATTTTATAGTAGTCGACATCCCCGCGGATCCTCAAGTTCCTCTAATTTTAGGTCGTTCATTTTTAGATACTTCGAGATCGCTTATCGATGTTCATGCAAGAACTATCACTTTGAGATTCAACGAAGAGGAACTTGTTATAAACGCTACTCAAAACTCAAAACCTTCTCATGTTTATGCAATCGCTACCATCAATCACATTGACATCGTTGATGTGGTTTGCGATGAGTTTTCACAAGAAGTGTTAGGTTTTTCCGATAGCTCGTCAAGTGGCAATCCCACTATTTTGGATCCGATTCTTGCTAATTCCACACCAAATCTCACTCCATTCCAAGGAGGCGATCTCACTTCAAATGAAATCGACAATGAAGATGAGGTGTTGATTAGTGATGATACTTCTATTCCACCATTTCTTTCGCCAATGGAAGTTATGAGTGTTGAACCAAAATCTTCAATCGAGGAACCGCCTATCCTTGAATTGAAAGATCTTCCTTCTCACCTTGAATATGCATTCTTGGAAGGTGATGACAAGTTGCCGGTTATTATTGCAAAAGATCTTGCTAATGATGAAAAAACCGAGCTCTTGAAAGTTCTTAAGGCTCACAAAGGGGCAATTGCGTGGAAAATTTCCGACATTAAGGGTATTGACCCAAAATTTTGTACTCATAAGATTTTAATGGAGGAGGACTACAAACCCGCAATTCAAAGTCAAAGAAGGGTGAATCCCAAAATTCACGATGTCATTAAAAAGGAGGTCCTTAAACTCCTTGACGCGGGAATGATTTATCCTATATCCGATAGCCCATGGGTGAGCCCAATCCATTGTGTCCCTAAAAAGGGAGGAATGACCGTTGTGCCCAATGAAAACAACGAGTTAATTCCCACTCGTGTTGTGACCGGTTGGAGGGTGTGTATTGACTACCGAAAGTTAAATGACGCCACTCGTAAAGACCACTTTCCTTTGCCCTTCATGGATTAAATGTTGGAGCGACTCGCGGGAAATGAATTCTATTGCTTTTTAGATGGTTTTTCCGGTTACTTTCAAATCCCTATCGACCCTCGTGATCAAGAGAAGACTACGTTTACGTGTCCTTATGGAACGTTCGCTTATCGTAGGATGCCTTTCGGACTTTGTAATGCACCCGGTACGTTTCAACGGTGTATGATGGCGATTTTTCACGATATGATCGAGAAGTCGATGGAAGTGTTTATGGATGACTTCTCGGTGTTTGGTAATTCGTTCACGTCATGTTTATCTAATCTCGAACAAATGTTAAAACGTTGTGAAGAAACCAATCTTGTGCTTAATTGGGAGAAATGTCATTTCATGTGTAAACAAGGAATCGTCTTAGGACATAAGGTGTCGAAGGCGGGGATTGAGGTCGATAAAGCTAAGGTAGACGTCATCGCCAAGTTACCTCATCCCAAAACCGTTAAGGGAGTTCGTAGTTTCCTAGGCCACGCGGGTTTTTATCGTCGTTTCATCAAGGATTTTTCGAAGATTTCTCGTCCTATGACACACCTTCTCGAGAAGGATGCTCCTTTTAACTTTAATGAGGATTGTGTTAAGGCTTTCGAGACTCTAAAAAGGAAACTTACCGAAGCTCCCATTCTTGTTGCTCCTAATTGGGAATTACCCTTTGAAATCATGTGCGATGCAAGTGATTATGCTATAGGGGCCGTCTTAGGGCAACGTTATGACAAGCATTTCCGTCCTATCCACTATGCTAGTAAGACGATGACCGAGGCTCAATTAAAGTACACCACAACGGAAAAGGAATTCCTTGCCGTGGTCTATGCTTTTGAGAAATTCCGACCTTATCTCGTCTTAACTAAAAGCATCGTGTATACCGACCATTCGGCTATCAAGTATCTCTTAGCTAAGCAAGATGCTAAGCCGAGATTGCTTCGTTGGATGCTCCTCCTCCAAGAATTTGATGTCACCGTGCTTGACAAAAAAGGAGCCGAGAATCTAGCGGCCGATCATCTCTCTCGTCTAGAAGATCCTCACAAAGATGTTTTCGAGAATAAGGAAATTACCGAAACATTTCCTCTTGAGACTCTCGGTGTAGTGAATTCTAAAGACACCACCCCATGGTTTGCCGACATTGCAAATTACCATGCGGGCAATTTCATAATCAAGGGTATGACGACACAACAAAAACGAAAATTCTTTCGTGACGTCAAGTTCTATTTTTGGGACGACCCTTATCTCTTTCGGATTTGTGCGGATCAACTCGTTCGACGTTGTGTGTTTGGTACCGAAGCTTCTAATATCCTTAGAGCTTGTCACGAGGGACCCACGGGTGGTCACCACGGTGCTAATCTCACGGCTAAGAAAGTGTTCGATGCCGGTTTCTTTTGGCCTTCTATCTATCGTGATGCACACGCACTTGTGAAGTCGTGTGATTCGTGCCAACGACAAGGAAAATCGTCTCAACGTGATGAAATGCCGCAAAATATAATTCAAGTGTGTGAGATTTTCGACATATGGGGAATAGACTTTATGGGGCCGTTCCCATCGTCTCATGGCAACAAATATATCCTCGTCGCGGTGGACTACCTTTCTAAGTGGGTGGAAGCTAAGGCTTTGCCTACTAATGATGCTCGTGTGGTAGTGAAGTTTTTGAAGCAACTATTCTCTCGGTTCGGAACCCCTCGTGCTATTATAAGCGATCGTGGAACCCATTTTTGTAATGACCAATTCGAAAAGGTTCTAAAGAAATATGGGGTTACACATCGTCTTTCTACGGCTTATCACCCGCAAACGAGTGGGCAAGTCGAGGTTTCGAACCGAGCTTTGAAGAGGATTTTAGAAAGGTCGATTGGAGAAAACCGTGTTTCATGGTCCGACAAACTCGATGACGCTTTATGGGCCTTTAGGACCGCTTATAAGACACCTATCGGTTGCACTCCTTATAAGTTAGTCTATGGGAAGAATTGTCATTTGCCCATTGAATTGGAGCATAAGGCATATTGGGCCCTTAAGCATGCTAATTTTGACTTGAAGACCGCGGGAGATCACCGGAAAATACAATTGAATGAATTGGATGAATTAAGGGATAATGCTTATGAAAATTCATTAATTTTTAAAGAAAAGACTAAAAAGTTTCATGATTCAAAAATTAAAAACCGGGTTTTTAACGTTGGTGATCAAGTGTTGCTTTTTAACTCACGTCTTAAGATATTTTCCGGGAAATTGAAGTCTCGTTGGTCGGGTCCGTTCACCATTACACAAGTGTTTCCATATGGGACCATTGAGCTAGCTCAAGATGATGGTCCCAATTTCAAGGTGAATGGACATAGGCTTAAGCACTACTTTGGTGGGGAAATTCCTTCAATGGTTGCCCCCGACCAAGACACCTTCCCCAATGATAATTAGCATTGAGGGGATCGAGTCGAGCTCATGACTCGGTAATCAAAAATGAGGTGCCTCGTGGGGGAGATCCCATGCTTATCCTTTAGGCTTATTATTCACTAATAAGGGGACTTGTACCCTTCCAACTCGTTGTCTCGTGGTTGTTTGTGATTGTGTTATCTAGATCATCATCATCATCTACGATTGAAGACTCTCGTGTTCGTTTACGTGAGCCTCCATCGTTCGTTTGAAGAAGTTTTTCACGAATCCATGACATATCCTTTATTGTTCTAACAATTATCTTTTAGCATAATTAATAAACGGCTTTAGATATGATGTTGATCACCCTTTCCATGCTAGATCCTAAGCATTCGACTCTTCGTCTCTAGTATGGGGGTGCTCCACCTTTAGACTCGAAACATTGAGGACAATGTTTACTTTTAGTATGGGGGGGTGAATAGGTACTTGCTTTGCTACGCCCTCACGTTTTCCAACTTTCAATGTTTTGTTTTACTAATAAGGCTAAAAATGGCCAAATTTTAAAAATTTTCTTAGTTTTCATAAGTGTTTTTAAGACACGAATGTATATTTTCCGATGGGTAGAATAAGAGTTAATTTTTGACTTGATGGGCATTTGGAGCCATTTACATTCCTTAACCCGCTCAATTCAAGTTTTGCTAGACTTTTATATAGGGAGCTTTAAAACGCGGAAGTCTTAATTCATTCGGGTTAAGAACAAGAACTTTTCGCAAGTTCCTATAATTGATTCTAGAAAGTCACTTATCAAGGGAACTTTAAAACGCATTCTCTAAACTTGAAAAAGTCCAAGAAAGTGCAAGATCCTATAGGTGGCTTGAAAACCCAAAACTTTGATTTGATATAGTCTTAATGAAAGCTAATCCAAATTTGGCTTAATTTTGACTTGCATGGCTAAGTATTCACGAGTCTCTTTAATTAGAGGTCTTTATATAGTGAAGAACGAGAAATGATAGAGTTAGACAAGTGATCATGCTAAACGTAGAACATGAAAGTGTTCTTTCAAAAACTCATATGTTTTTAATTGTGGCTTTTTCTTCCCATAAAATCAATGCATTAGGAATAAATCATAATTGCAATAAGTAAGGTCGTACGATTTGAAAGGTTACTTAGCCTCTAGCGCAAGATCGTTTAAAAGTTGCTCGGGGTTGAATAGAGTTCATAGCCAAGGCATAACTTATTGAAGCGGGACGCGAAGATTGGCGATCATCCAAAAAGGCCCTAACAAGGCATGAGGAGCTCTATTTTTGCTAAAGATCCAAAGATGATGTGAAGTATCATTATTCCAAAATCAATATGAAGGATCGAGACACACGACGAGAAGCTATTACTCCCCTAAAGAATGGAGAAAGTCTATCCAAAAAGACCCTAACAAGGTATGAGGATAAATATATCCAAGTCCGAAAAGGAGGCGGATCGTTGTATATCAAAATCCAAAGTAAAGATTGAAGAAAAATGATGAAGTCGTGGTCCTATATGAAGAATCTCTCAAAAACGTCAAGTGAAGAAATTCCAAAATATGAAGAGAAGACCATAATTTCAAGAACGTCTTCCCAAGATTTGAAGTATGAAGTACATGCCAAATGTCGGTCAGAGAAAGGTCTCAAATCGTGAAACGAGTTATGCCAAGATATGAACTTAAGGAGATACACGAGAAGCCGTTTTAAAAGATTTTGTCCTTCGGCTAACTATTGATCAAATCGTGCTACTTTGCTTTCGGACTAATAACTACTCAAATAAGTCAATATGAATCACTTGTGATCCATGACAAATAGATAAAAAATGCTAGTAACCCATTTCCTTTTATAATAACTAGGATTGCGGGGAGAAAAAGTATTACACAATTTGAACGTATGAGAAGTGTTAGCATTGTGACTTGTACCAACAATGATCTTGTTTTTGCACTTAGCATGGAATGTATGACAATCAAGGATGACGAAGTTTACTCTAAGGGACATTAACTTGTTTCTATTTCTTAGACCCTAAAAGTCACATTATGGTGATGAAAATCATACATTATGTCTTTACACATCATTATAGTGTGTTGCAAGTCTTTTACTCTTCAATAAAGGTTAAT
The DNA here is from genome assembly GCA_025667525.1 of Glebionis coronaria. Lineage (NCBI taxonomy): Eukaryota > Viridiplantae > Streptophyta > Magnoliopsida > Asterales > Asteraceae > Glebionis > Glebionis coronaria. The sequence goes on from JANFOE010000518.1 coordinate 482,587, forward strand.
AAAATTGAACTTTGGTGATGCTTAGATACTTTATTCTAGCATTGCGTGAGGGCACGGCAATGGCTTAGTATGGGGGAGTGATGAGATGGCATTTATACATGATCTCATCGTTCTTTTCGGGCTTTAAATGCATAAAAATGTCATAAAATACCACATATATGCTTGTGTTTGTTTACTTGTGTATTTTAGGTATGGATATCGTGAAAAAGACAAAAGATCACAAGATACAAGGAAAAACGGACACGAGAAACGAAGCCGTACAAAGAACCGGGCCCTAATCATGGAATATTTAACAAATACCCTTGAAGACTTGAAGACAAAACAAGATTGATCCTCCAAGAATGAAGAAATGACACTTAAAACCCTTGTATATTAATAATTACACGTTTGGTCCCTTAAGTTTGTCAAAATTTCAAAAAGGCCCTTCAACTTTGAAGAAATGACAAGATTGGTCCCTCAACAAAATCAATTTCTCAATTATGGTCCCTCATGAAGAATAAGAAGCAAAGAAGACCTTTGAAGATCAATATAGTCCAAGAACAGCCCTTGAATTATCCCAAAGTGTCAAAAATACTCCTTGATAACTTTTTGTCAAAGTTTTGTGCCAAATATGTAAAAGGTGGAAAGTTATTTGCAAAGGAAGTCACGTTTTAGGGCTGGAAACTTGTTTTGCCAAAAAAATCAAAACACAAGGACCAAAGGTGCACACTCAAACATTCAAACACAAAAAACGCGCCTAACACTTTCACTTCCCCCAAATACGGATCAAATGAAAGTTACTGTTCCCTTTTTCACCCCAGGTTCTATCTCACTTAAACTTGGGTTAAAAACCAATTCACCTTGCACATGTGTGATTCACATGTGCAGAAAGCTATCTGATGAGATGGCATTTATACATGATCTCATCGTTCTTTTCGGGCTTTAAATGTATAAAAATGTCATAAAATACCATATATATGCTTGTGTTTGTTTACTTGTGTGTTTTAGGTATGGATATCGTGAAAAAGACAAAAGATCACAAGATACAAGGAAAAACGAACACGAGAAACGAAGCCGTACAAAGAACCGGGCCCTAATCATGGAATTTTCAACAAATACCCTTGAAGACTTGCAGACAAAACAAGATTGATCCTTATTCTATGAAGAAATGACACTTAAAACCCTTGTATATTAATAATTACAAGTTTGGTCCCTTAAGTTTGTCAAAATTGCAAAAAGGTCCTTCAACTTTGAAGAAATGGCAAGTTTAGTCCCTCAACAATTCAAAAATGCCAATTATAGTCCCTCATGACGATTAAGAGACATTGAAGACCTTGGAAGATCAAGATTGTCCAAGTTCAGTCCTTGAAATATCCAAAAATGTCAAAAATAACCCTTTGATAACCTTTTTCCAAGTTTGTGCCAAAAGTGTAAAGTCTTGAAACTTATTAACAAAGCAAAACGATTTTTAGGGCTTAAAAACTTAATATGCCAAAAGTTTCAAGTTACAAGGGCCAGAGTTGCCAACTGAAACATTTAAACACAAAAAGGGCGCCTAACAAGTACTATTCCCCTAAATTCGGATCTAAATACTTACTGTTCACATTTCTTACCACCCAGATTTCACCCTCACTTAACTTGGGTTAAAACCTAATTCCTTTTGCATACGAGTGATTCACACGCACCAAAACCTAACCCACTCCTAAAAACCTTCATCCCACCAACGTGGTCCAAACCCCCAAATACCCTCTCCACCAATCACCTCATTCCTTGGGCACCAAGCACACTGACGTGTCCCAATTGAACGATCAAGATGACTTGCTTCCTCCCAAAGCAAAATGAATGGATGAGATCAAAAGGACAGCTCATCAACACCAAATTCGTCCAGAAGCTTCAAAGGGTATTTTAGAGATTTCTAGTGATTAGGGTTTTATGTTTAAGAGCCTAGAATGTTCATTAGGTCTCTATAAAAGGAGCTCACAACCTGTGTGAAGCCCTTGTTCCAGTTTTCCTTTCAAATTCGTGTAATTCCTTTTACTTGAAATAAAAGTTGTGTTTTTGTTTAAAAACAATATAATTCCTTTTTATTTATTTAAAGTTGGTATTTTGTTTGGGAAGGAAAACTGAGTTCCATTTTCTAGTTTGACAAGTAACTTTGATTTTCAAAGTTATTTGAAGGTTTTCTGAAAATTTAAAGATTTTTGGAAGAATCTGTTTAAGGTTTTATGGTGTTAAGAGTTTCATGTTTTTGGTGTTAGGGTATAATAGAAAAAGTGTTTTCTAAGTCTTAAAAGTTTTGGAAGAAATTTTAAGAAGAAAGAAAAGAAACAGATTGATATTATTGTGTATGCTTGTATTCTTTTCTTTGATTTGTGCTAAACAGGTGTTCAAGGATTGTTGATAAAGGATCTGCTCCAACCCGAGTTGGATTGGAGGAGGATTTCCATCCTCTAAGGTTTTGGAGGTAAAACCTTAAGGTAATCTCCTTTTACCTTAGTAAAATCTCAGAAAAGTGGTGGTTGCATGATTTTGTTGATTTGGTGCTATATGTTAGTTTAAGCTGCATGATTTCAGTCCTTATGTGTTAGTATTCATGTCTAGAAGCTTATTAGTCATTTTGGTTAAGGGTTGCAAGGTTTTGAAGTGTTAAAAGTTAGTTTACAAAAATATAAAGGGTGTTTGGCAATGGATTTTAGCAGGGCAAAGATCTTTGATTTTTGTTTAATCAAGTGTTAGAGTTGGTATAAAGGATTGAGAAAGGTTTATTGTTAGTAGAGTTTCAGTTTAGTACAAATTTTGAGTTATTTGGTGTGGTTTTAAAAGGATTAAGGTAATCATAAATCTGCATGCTTATTCTGCCAGTTTTCATGAGATTTTGTGTGCTTGATCTTTTAAATTCTGTTGAGTTATAGGGAGATTGTAGGCTTGTTTTTGCTTGTGTAGTGCTTGTTGAGTTTGCATGCCAAGTTTGGTGATTTGAGATTGGCTAGGTTGCAAGCTAGAAGCCCTTAAGTCACCAGACCTAGGTAATCTGTCACAGAGAACACCACAGGCTGTTTTGTGCTTTTGTTTTGAGATTTCTTTGTGCTAGTTGCTATATTCTTGTTGTGGATTGACTCCTTGTGCTTCTATGAGCACAAGGGTGCCCCTGTCACCAATAAACAATACCAAATAAGCATAGGACCAAGTCCTCTTGGCAAAAATTTCAAGCAAGAAACACAAGTGCAACCTGCTAGGGTTCATCATTGAACATGTCACGTTTTTGTTAATTATTTGGCTTAATCTTAAGTTAAAAAGTGAATTGGAGTTAGTTTACAAGTCATTAGAGGTCTGTATTGGTTTGGAAAAGTTTAAAAAGCAAAAATTAAAAAAGAAGCAAAAAGGGGGTTAGCAAGACTCGAACCCACAATCCCCACACTCACAACACTCACACACTACCACTGCGCCCTAGGGTCTTTGACTGCTAGGGTGTGGTTTTGTTATTTACTTAACCAATTTCTCTTTTGTCTTATTTTAATAAAGCCGTAGCATTTAAGCTTATTTCCAGCTTATTTTTCTAGCTTATTTCATTTAGCTTATTTTTCCTAGGAACTTTATAGTGTTTAAGATTTTTTAAAATTGGTTTCACATTTTTCCCATTATTAGTTTAATTTTTATAATTTATTTAATAGCCGTTTTTAGAAAATCAATAAAAAATACCAAAAATAGTTTTTATTTTTAGGAAAAATAATTTTTAGGTTTTAAAATATATTTTTGAGGTTTACATCAAGTTTTGGCATCAAAAACATTTATTTTTAATTTTATAATATTTTAAGGTTTTTTATAAACTTTAAAGATTTTTATAAAATTATTAAAAAAGGTTTAGGAGCTCTAATTTGTGTTTTTCTCTTAATTATAATATTTAGGATTTTTAGAAATTTTTTATTTTAAATTTTAGAAACTTTTTATTTTTAACATTATTTTAATATTATTTTATTATTTAATTTTCAAAATTTTATTTTTCTTTCTTTTTCATTTTTCCTAGGTTCTTTGTCATTAATTAGGACTATTTCCATTTTTAGAATATTTTTATAACTTTTAGATTTATTTTTATAATTATTTTAAGTTTAATTAGGTTTTAATCATTTTTAGAGTTTTAAAAATAGTTTTAATAGGTTTTAATTTTTAGAAAATTACTTTTTAGTCTTCTAATAATATAAGTTAAGTGATTATTCAATAAAATCATATTTTAGACTTTTGAATTAGTTAAATTTAATTTTAGGGCTTTAATTAGCATTTAAAATTAATTATTTAATTAATAAAAGGTTTTAAAATATCTTTATTGGATTTTTATTTTTATTTATATTATTTTAGACTTCTTTTTAGCCTTTTTGATATTTTGTTTTTGGTTTTAATAAATTTTTAATTTGGGTAGTTTTTCACGGCTTTACGTTTTCGTCTTTTTCGTCATAGTTTAATTTTATCGTAACCGTCTTCTCATCCCCATTCTTCTTAATATTAATCTCAAATAAATACAAATTAATTCACACACATATACCTCCTTGGGAAACGAATCTTTCTCTCATTTTATTTGATTGTGGGTCATTACTTGTGGTTTTCCTAAATCACTCGTCGATACTTACCGCTCATATTTAGTTGCTTGTTTTTCCTAAAGCAAGTTATCTAAATTTACCACAATCATTTTGGCGCCGCTGCCGGGGAGGTGTGTCGTGTCTTAATTTGGAAAATTTTGTTTTTGATATTATCCATAATAAGTATTTGTGTTAAGAGGAACTCCCTTAACACGTATTATCGGTTTTCTCGGTTTTTCTTTGTGAATATTATTAATATATTGTATTAAGTATCACAATCAAAATACAATATCTCCAAAAGTGTGAAAACACAACCTTGATTCGGGATTTCATCACTCGATCATTGTATTCGAATCTCAAACAAAAAGAAAAGGCAAAAATAGATAAATACTTTCGTGAAGCTCGATTTTGAAAGATACAAACTATAAGGTGGGTATAAGGCGGGTATTATAAAATATACCCTAAGGAAAAAGGCTCTAAAGTGCTTCGCGCCGCCTCGTTTCCCCGCTTGCTTGTGAGTATTTTGAGATTGAAGGCTAATCGAGGGTTTTGCCGCCCAAAGTATTAATACGTATACTATATTTGCTTGGTTTTCTTTGTGATTAAACCCTCGTGAACAATTTGGTTTTCACCAAAGTTCTAAAGTCATTCGAAGGCGTTCACTCCACGTGATCGTTTTCATTCCTTTGAGGCTTCTTTAATCAAGAGTTTGATTCGAGGAGAGATTTTGTAGATTGTTGTCTACGAAGATACACCAAAATCCAAAAAAAATTAAATATCATCAAAAACACAAAAAAATTGAAAATCCACAAAACAACCAAAAAGAATCTTCTTTTCTCACCTCCCATTCTTCGTGAAGTTTATGATCACTCGTAATCAAGCAAAACGAGCTCGTAAACGTCTTCAAAAGCAAGCAAATCAAGAATCGTTGATTGTTGAAGAACCTCCAATTGTTGAACCTATTGTAGAACAAGAAGTCGTCATGGCTAATCGTACTATGATGGAGTTGCTACAAGCACCCACCGAGGGTTTTGGAGAGGCCATTGTTATTCCCGCCATCCTTGCGGAAAATTTCGAGATTAAGACGGGTTTAATGTCGATGTTGCAAGCAAACAAGTTTCGAGGTCACGAGAAAGACAACCCGCATTACCACATTAGGAATTTCAACCGTCTCACCGCCACTAGAAAATTCAAAGATGTTCCGCATGACGCCATTAAGATGATGTTGTTTCCATATTCGTTGGATGGACCCGCAAAAATTTGGCTCGAGAAAGAACCGCCAAATTCGATTTTGACATGGGCCGATCTCGTTTCTAAGTTTGTGAACAAGTTTTTTCCACCATCGAAAACAACACACTTAAAAAATGAGATTTCACGATTTGTGCAACGTAACAATGAAAGTTTTTCAATGGCATGGGAACGATTTAAGGAGATGTTACATGAATGTCCTCACCATGATTTTTCGGAATTACATCAAATTGATACCTTTTATAATGGGCTTAATGATCATGAACGAGATTATTTGAATGCCGCCGCGGGTGGTAATTTTTTGTGCAAGACGACAAATGAGGCTTTACAAATCATTGAAAATCGATCTAAGGTTTATAGCCCTCGTAACACACCGAGTGTTGCCAATATGGGTTCGTCATCTTCGTCACAATCGTCTCGTAGCATTAACGCCTTACATGATGAAGCTAATGAGGAAAATCGGTTTTTTGATAGATTTGCTAATCTAATGTCCCATTGGAAGGCTCAAGAAGCTTCCAATTCCGCTTCGGTTAAAGCGGTTGCTAAGAGTTGTTTATCATGTGGAGGAGCTCATGATCTTTCCGAGTGCATTACCGCGGATGGTAACACTTCGAGTGCTTATGTAGCAACGGGAACTTACAACCAAAACGGCCAAGGTTCCCGCCAAAATCAAGCTCCACCAAATCAAAATGTTAACAATTATCGAAACAACAACCAAGGTAATTACCAAGGCAACACACGCAATTAAAACAAAGGGAATTATCAAAGTGAGAATGGACAAATCTCTAATCAAAACCAAAACCGTGATTTTCAAAGCACTACACAAGGTTTTCAAAATGCTCACACGAAAAATTTGCAAGGAGAATTTTTAGATTATGCTAAAGCAAATGATGCTAAATTTGATAATATGCAACGTGAGATGATTAGCTTAAGGTCCGAGTTGAAAAACGAGCTTAAAATGAACTTGCTAATGAACTTAAAACTCATGCAAATAAAATGGAAGGAAATGTCCAACGTCTTCAACAAAACCAACAAAAGATGGAATTAGGACAACATGAGATTAAGCAAGAGTTATTGAAAGCGGATGCTAGGCAATCAAAATTTGAGGACCGAATGGCTAAGATGTTCGAAGCTATCATGTGTAAGCCCTCTTCTTCGGGTGGTCTTCCTAGTGATACCATTAACAACCCGAGGGGAGAATTGAAGGTTGTTGCTACACGAAGTGGTAAAACTTTCAAGGAACCAATCTCTCGACCAAGTACTTCTACGGAGAAGGAAATCGAGAAAGAACCCGAGGTGATGGTCGAAAAGGAGCACATTACAATCCCACGAAGTACCGCTCAAACCACACCTACGGTTACACCAAAACCAATTGTGGAACCCGAGTTTCCAAGGCCGTTGCCTAATGACCAACCCACACCACCTTTACCTTACCCTTCGAGACGTAACAAAGAGAAAGCACAAGAAAGGAACAATTATCAATTTGAGCTATTTATGAAAATGTTTCGTGATTTGCATTTTAACATAAGTTTTGCCGATGCTTTAATCATGATGCCTCGATTCGCCGCAAACTTCAAAAGTATGCTAAACAACAAAGAGAAGTTACAACAATCGTCTAGTTGTTCATCGGTTTTTCTAAGCCGCATACCACAAAAAGTCGGTGATCCCGGTAAATTTTTGATTCCGTGTGCTATTCAAGATATGGAGGAATGCTACGCCTTGGCCGATCTTGGCGCTAGTATTAATTTGATGCCTCTCTAGATTTTCAAATCGCTTTCGCTTCCGGCTCTTATTCCTTCGAACATGTCCATCGAGATGGCCGATCATTCTACGATCATGGCATGTGGAGTAGCCGAGGATGTTTTCGTTAAAGTCGGAAAGTTTTACTATCCCGTTGACTTTATCGTTGTAGACATTCCCATCGATCGAAAAGTTCCTCTCATTTTGGGTCGTTCATTTTTGGATACATCAAGAGCACTTATCGATGTTCATGCTCGAAAAATCACCCTTCGTTTCAATGAGGAAGAACTTGTCATCAATGCAACACAAAACTCCAATCTTTCTCATGTATATTCTATTGCAACTTTAAACCATGGTGACTCGACCAATGTCATTTGCAAAGAATTTTCACCAAGGGTTTTAGGGAATGTCTCCAAAAACAATTTACCATTTCCTCCGCCGGTGGAGGTTATGAGTGCAAAGCCTACAAAGAAGAAACCGTCAATACTTGAATCGAAAAATCCTTCACCTTCGTTCTTGAAAAGTGTTGATAAGTTGCCGGTTTCTACGGAAGATCTTTCGGATGATGAATATGTTGGCCCCGATGGGGAGGTTTTCTTCGTCGATAAACGTTTTGAGAACTTGCCACCACCAAAACCAAAACGGTTTCAAAATGTGAGAATTTTTAGTGTGACTAACATCGTCTTGGAAACACCGAATATTTTCGACATAATCAAAAAGGGTTTTCATAAGGAGAATTTAAAAGATAACAAAGAAAAAGATTTTAAATGTGATTTAATTGATTTTTCTACAAATCTAACTCCGTCATCACCGCGTGATTTGAGTGCTACAAACTCGTCTACTCCTTTTGACGATGTTTTGTGTGGTCTTAGTATGGGGGAAGCCCCTTATGTTCCCTCATCCTTGTCCACCGAGGACGAGATATTCGATCCCGGAATTTCATATAAAGGGAAATCTCGGTCTTCCACCGATGCAATAAATGGAAACTATATCTATTTGCTTGGTGCGAGTCTACCTCGAGTAGCTCAAACGTTTGTCTTACCAATTGTCTCACCCTTCTACTTCTCTTCTATTTTCTTCAAACTCTTTGAGTTTATGGCACATGTTGAAGTGGCGTTGAATTGTTTTTCCAATGGAAACGAGAACGCCATTTTCGACCCCGGTATTTTGCATCATCTAAGGACTTAGTCCTTTATACCGGTTGCTTTTTGGGCCTTGTTTATCATGTAAGCCCCGTCAAAAATTGACCACACCATGATATCCCTAAATGTTCACATTTTGAGGGGATCGAGTCGAGCTCATGACTCGGTAATCAAAAACGAGGTGCCTCGTGGGGGAGATCCCATGCTTATCTTTATGCTCTTATTGTTCACTAATAAGGGGACTTGTACCCTTCCAACTCGTTGTCTCGTGGTTGTTTGTGATTGTGTTATCTAGATCATCATCATCGTCTACGATTGAAGACTCTCGTGTTCGTTTACGTGAGCCTCCATCGTTCGTTTGAAGAAGTTTTTCACGAATCCATGACATATCCTTTATTGTTCTAACAATTATCTTTTAGCATAATTAATAAACGGCTTTAGATATATTGTTGATCACCCTTTCCATGCTAGATCCTAAGCATTCGACTCTTCGTCTCTAGTATGGGGGTGCTCCACCTTTAGACTCGAAACATTGAGGACAATGTTTACTTTTAGTATGGGGGGGTGAATAGGTACTTGCTTTGCTACGCCCTCACGTTTTCCAACTTTCAATGTTTTGTTTTGCTAATAAGGCTAAAAATGGCCAAATTTTAAAATTTTTCTTAGTTTTCATAAGTGTTTTTAAGACACAAATGTATATTTTCCGATGGGTAGAATAAGAGTTAATTTTTGACTTGATGGGCATTTGGAGCCATTTACATTCCTTAACCCGCTCAATTCAAGTTTTGCTAGACTTTTATATAGGGAGCTTTAAAATGCGAAAGTCTTAATTCATTCGAGTTAAGAACAAGAACTTTTCGCAAGTTCCTATAATTGATTCTAGAAAGTCACTTATCAAGGGAACTTTAAAACGCATTCTCTAAACTTGAAAAAAGTCCAAGAAAGTGCAAGATCCTATAGGTGGCTTGAAAACCCAAAACTTTGATTTGATATAGTCTTAATGAAAGCTAATCCAAATTTGGCTTAATTTTGACTTGCATGGCTAAGTATTCACGAGTCTCTTTAATTAGAGGTCTTTATATAGTGAAGAACGAGAAATGATAGAGTTAGACAAGTGATCATGCTAAACGTAGAACATGAAAGTGTTCTTTCAAAAACTCATATGTTTTTAATTGTGGCTTTTTCTTCCCATAAGATCAATGCATTAGGAATAAATCATAATTGCAATAAGTAAGGTCGTACGATTTGAAAGGTTACTTAGCCTCTAGCGCAAGATCGTTTAAAAGTTGCTCGGGGTTGAATAGAGTTCATAGCCAAGGCATAACTTATTGAAGCGGGACGCGAAGATTGGCGATCATCCAAAAAGGCCCTAACAAGGCATGAGGAGCTCTATTTTTGCTAAAGATCCAAAGATGATGTGAAGTATCATTGTTCCAAAATCAATATGAAGGATCGAGACACACGACGAGAAGCTATTACTCCCCTAAAGAATGAAGAAAGTCTATCCAAAAAGACCCTAACAAGGTATGAGGATAAATATATCCAAGTCCGAAAAGGAGGCGGATCGTTGTATATCAAAATCCAAAGTAAAGATTGAAGAAAAATGATGAAGTCGTGGTCCTATATGAAGAATCTCTCAAAAACGTCAAGTGAAGAAATTCCAAATATATGAAGAGAAGACCATAATTTCAAGAACGTCTTCCCAAGATTTGAAGTATGAAGTACATGCCAAATATCGGTCCGAGAAAGGTCTCAAATCGTGAAAAGAGTTATGCCAAGATATGAACTTAAGGAGATACACGAGAAGCCGTTTTAAAAGATTTTGTCCTTCGGCTAACTATTGATCAAATCGTGCTACTTTGCTTTCGGACTAATAACTACTCAAATAAGTCAATATGAATCACTTGTGATCCATGACAATTAGATAAAAAATGCTAGTAACCCATTTCCTTTTACAATAACTAGGATTGCGGGGAGAAAAAGTATTACACAATTTGAACGTATGAGTAGTGTTAGCATTGTGACTTGTACCAACAATGATCTTGTTTTTGCACTTAGCATGGAATGTATGACAATCAAGGATGACGAAATTTACTCTAAGGGACATTAACTTGTTTCTATTCTTTGACCCTAAAAGTCACCTTTTGGTGATGAAAATCATACATTATGTCTTTACACAATCTCGTAGTATGTTGCAAGTCTTTTACTCTTCAATAAAGATTAATAAAATTGAACTTTGGTGATGCTTAGATACTTTATTCTAGCATTGCGTGAGGGCACGGCAATGGCTTAGTATGGGGGAGTGATGAGATGGCATTTATACATGATCTCATCGTTCTTTTCGGGCTTTAAATGTATAAAAATGTCATAAAATACCATATATATGCTTGTGTTTGTTTACTTGTGTGTTTTAGGTATGGATATCGTGAAAAAGACAAAAGATCACAAGATACAAGGAAAAACGAACACGAGAAACGAAGCCGTACAAAGAACCGGGCCCTAATCATGGAATTTTCAACAAATACCCTTGAAGACTTGCAGACAAAACAAGATTGATCCTTATTCTATGAAGAAATGACACTTAAAACCCTTGTATATTAATAATTACAAGTTTGGTCCCTTAAGTTTGTCAAAATTGCAAAAAGGTCCTTCAACTTTGAAGAAATGGCAAGTTTAGTCCCTCAACAATTCAAAAATGCCAATTATAGTCCCTCATGAAGATTAAGAGACATTAAAGACCTTGGAAGATCAAGATTGTCCAAGTTCAGTCCTTGAAATATCCAAAAATGTCAAAAATAACCCTTTGATAACCTTTTTCCAAGTTTGTGCCAAAAGTGTAAAGTCTTGAAACTTATTAACAAAGCAAAACGATTTTTAGGGCTTAAAAACTTAATATGCCAAAAGTTTCAAGTTACAAGGGCCAGAGTTGCCAACTGAAACATTTAAACACAAAAAGGGCGCCTAACAAGTACTATTCCCCTAAATTCGGATCTAAATACTTACTGTTCACATTTCTTACCACCCAGATTTCACCCTCACTTAACTTGGGTTAAAACCTAATTCCTTTTGCATACGAGTGATTCACACGCACCAAAACCTAACCCACTCCTAAAAACCTTCATCCCACCAACGTGGTCCAAACCCCCAAATACCCTCTCCACCAATCACCTCATTCCTTGGGCACCAAGCACACTGACGTGTCCCAATTGAACGATCAAGATGACTTGCTTCCTCCCAAAGCAAAATGAATGGATGAGATCAAAAGGACAGCTCATCAACACCAAATTCGTCCAGAAGCTTCAAAGGGTATTTTAGAGATTTCTAGTGATTAGGGTTTTATGTTTAAGAGCCTAGAATGTTCATTAGGTCTCTATAAAAGGAGCTCACAACCTGTGTGAAGCCCTTGTTCCAGTTTTCCTTTCAAATTCGTGTAATTCCTTTTACTTGAAATAAAAGTTGTGTTTTTGTTTAAAAACAATATAATTCCTTTTTATTTATTTAAAGTTGGTATTTTGTTTGGGAAGGAAAACTGAGTTCCATTTTCTAGTTTGACAAGTAACTTTGATTTTCAAAGTTATTTGAAGGTTTTCTGAAAATTTAAAGATTTTTGGAAGAATCTGTTTAAGGTTTTATGGTGTTAAGAGTTTCATGTTTTTGGTGTTAGGGTATAATAGAAAAAGTGTTTTCTAAGTCTTAAAAGTTTTGGAAGAAATTTTAAGAAGAAAGAAAATAAACAGATTGATATTATTGTGTATGCTTGTATTCTTTTCTTTGATTTGTGCTAAACAGGTGTTCAAGGATTGTTGATAAAGGATCTGCTCCAACCCGAGTTGGATTGGAGGAGGATTTTCATCCTCTAAGGTTTTGGAGGTAAAACCTTAAGGTAATCTCCTTTTACCTTAGTAAAATCTCAGAAAAGTGGTGGTTGCATGATTTTGTTGATTTGGTGCTATATGTTAGTTTAAGCTGCATGATTTCAGTCCTTATGTGTTAGTATTCATGTCTAGAAGCTTATTAGTCATTTTGGTTAAGGGTTGCAAGGTTTTGAAGTGTTAAAAGTTAGTTTACAAAAATATAAAGGGTGTTTGGCAATGGATTTTAGCAGGGCAAAGATCTTTGATTTTTGTTTAATCAAGTGTTAGAGTTGGTATAAAGGATTGAGAAAGGTTTATTGTTAGTAGAGTTTCAGTTTAGTACAAATTTTGAGTTATTTGGTGTGGTTTTAAAAGGATTAAGGTAATCATAAATCTGCATGCTTATTCTGCCAGTTTTCATGAGATTTTGTGTGCTTGATCTTTTAAATTCTGTTGAGTTATAGGGAGATTGTAGGCTTGTTTTTGCTTGTGTAGTGCTTGTTGAGTTTGCATGCCAAGTTTGGTGATTTGAGATTGGCTAGGTTGCAAGCTAGAAGCCCTTAAGTCACCAGACCTAGGTAATCTGTCACAGAGAACACCACAGGCTGTTTTGTGCTTTTGTTTTGAGATTTCTTTGTGCTAGTTGCTATATTCTTGTTGTGGATTGACTCCTTGTGCTTCTATGAGCACAAGGGTGCCCCTGTCACCAATAAACAATACCAAATAAGCATAGGACCAAGTCCTCTTGGAAAAAATTTCAAGCAAGAAACACAAGTGCAACCTGCTAGGGTTCATCATTGAACCTGTCACGTTTTTGTTAATTATTTGGCTTAATCTTAAGTTAAAAAGTGAATTGGAGTTAGTTTACAAGTCATTAGAGGTCTGTATTGGTTTGGAAAAGTTTAAAAAGCAAAAATTAAAAAAGAAGCAAAAAGGGGGTTAGCAAGACTCGAACCCACAATCCCCACACTCACAACACTCACACACTACCACTGCGCCCTAGGGTCTTTGACTGCTAGGGTGTGGTTTTGTTATTTACTTAACCAATTTCTCTTTTGTCTTATTTTAATAAAGCCGTAGCATTTAAGCTTATTTCCAGCTTATTTTTCTAGCTTATTTCATTTAGCTTATTTTTCCTAGGAACTTTATAGTGTTTAAGATTTTTTAAAATTGGTTTCACATTTTTCCCATTATTAGTTTAATTTTTATAATTTATTTAATAGCCGTTTTTAGAAAATCAATAAAAAATACCAAAAATAGTTTTTATTTTTAGGAAAAATAATTTTTAGGTTTTAAAATATATTTTTGAGGTTTACATCAAGTTTTGGCATCAAAAACATTTATTTTTAATTTTATAATATTTTAAGGTTTTTTTATAAACTTTAAAGATTTTTATAATATTATTAAAAAAGGTTTAGGAGCTCTAATTTGTGTTTTTCTCTTAATTATAATATTTAGGATTTTTAGAAATTTTTTATTTTAAATTTTAGAAACTTTTTATTTTTAACATTATTTTAATATTATTTTATTATTTAATTTTCAAAATTTTATTTTTCTTTCTTTTTCATTTTTCCTAGGTTCTTTGTCATTAATTAGGACTATTTCCATTTTTAGAATATTTTTATAACTTTTAGATTTATTTTTATAATTATTTTAAGTTTAATTAGGTTTTAATCATTTTTAGAGTTTTAAAAATAGTTTTAATAGGTTTTAATTTTTAGAAAATTACTTTTTAGTCTTCTAATAATATAAGTTAAGTGATTATTCAATAAAATCATATTTTAGACTTTTGAATTAGTTAAATTTAATTTTAGGGCTTTAATTAGCATTTAAAATTAATTATTTAATTAATAAAAGGTTTTAAAATATCTTTATTGGATTTTTATTTTTATTTATATTATTTTAGACTTCTTTTTAGCCTTTTTGATATTTTGTTTTTGGTTTTAATAAATTTTTAATTTGGGTAGTTTTTCACGGCTTTACGTTTTCGTCTTTTTCGTCATAGTTTAATTTTATCGTAACCGTCTTCTCATCCCCATTCTTCTTAATATTAATCTCAAATAAATACAAATTAATTCACACACATATACCTCCTTGGGAAACGAATCTTTCTCTCATTTTATTTGATTGTGGGTCATTACTTGTGGTTTTCCTAAATCACTCGTCGATACTTACCGCTCATATTTAGTTGCTTGTTTTTCCTAAAGCAAGTTATCTAAATTTACCACAATCACTATCCCACTCCTAAAACCCGCAACCCACTCACTGTAGACCCCACCCCCAATTCCCCTCTCAACCAATCACATCACACCTTGTCCTCCAAGGCATGTGACGTGTCCCAAATCAACCACTGAGGTTCATTGCTTACTCACAACGCCAAAATGAACGAAGGAGATCAAATTTGGACAACTCATACCTCAAAACCGTCAAGGGCAAATTTGGGATTTTCTACTGATTATGGTTTTGTTATTTTCATTCTAGATAGTTCTATGAGTAGTATAAAAGGAGGCATCAACCTGTGATGACCCCTTGTTCCAGTTTTAAAGCTTGCACATGTAATCCCTTTTTAAAGAAATAAAAGTTTGGTTTTTGAGAAATTCAATTATAATTCCTTTTTATTGTTTTTAAAAGTTGTGTGTTGTGTGAAGCTTGATTCTGAGTTCCATTCTTAATTTGGTTAAGTGATTTTGAGGTTTCAAAATATTTCAAAGGTTTTCTGAAATTTGAAGGATTTTTGGAGAAATCTGTTCCAGGGTGTTTGATGTTAAGAAGTGTCATTTGTTAGTGATATTAGGTTATTAAAACGTGTTAAGTAGTTTTGAAAAGGTTATGGAAGTGTTTTAAAAAGAATGAAAATAAAACAGATTATATAGTTTATGCTTGTATTTTCTTGTTTTCTTTGATTTTGTCTTAACAGGTTGTTGAAGGTTGCTGATTTGTTAAAGGATCTGCACCAACCCGTGTTGGTAGGAGGTGGTTAAGCAACCACAAGGACCCTTGGATGTAAGGGTCCTTAGGTAAATTTCTTTTACCTTTGAAAAATTTCAGAAAGTGAAGGTTGTATGCTCTTGTTTGATTCCCTGTTTTAAGTGTGTTATTTGTGTTCTCTTGTGTCTATGTTCATGTTATATGCAATAAGAATCAGTTTGAGTAGTCTTTGAAGTGTTTTGGTGTGTTAGAAAACGTTTTCAAGTATTTAATAGTGTGTTTGGCTACAAGGATTAGCAGGGCACTAGTTTTGATTTAAGTCATTAAAAAGTGTTAGAAGGTTTAAAAAGGATTAAGATAGGTTGTTAGTTAGTAGTAAGTAAATTTAGAACAAGTTTTGAGCTAGGTTGTGTGGTGAAAAAGTGAAAAGTGAGTAGCAAAATCTGCATGCTCACTTAACTGCTTGTTTTTATGAGTTTTGGTGCTTGATCTTTGATATCTGTTGAGATATAGGGAGATTTAAGGTTGTATTTGGTTTGTATGTCAGTTTGTGAGTGTGTGTGTTTAATTTGGAGATTTGATAGTCACTTGAGTGCTAGTTATAAGCCAATAAGCCACCAGACCTTGTTAATCTGTCACAGAAACATTGCATAGGCCTGTGTATGCTTGATTGCTTATTTTTGTGTGCTAGGTGCTTCATTCTTTGATTAGCTTGACTCCTTGTGCTTAAACAAGCACAAGGGTGCCCCCATTGTCCCAAATAATCCACAAATAAGCCAATCTCCAAGCCCCTCTTGGAGTTTTCATCTTGGGAAGCTAAAGCAAAGAACACAAAGGAAAACCTGCTTGTGTTCAATTCAAACTTGGCCACGTTTTTGGTTATTCATATTGATTAATCTTGGCTAAATAGGAAATTGGAGTGTGATTTGAGGTCTTACAAGTGTCACTGTTGGTTTGAAAGTTAAAAAGCAAAAAATAAAAAAAGATGTAAAAAGGGGGTTGCTCAGTCTCGAACCCTGGTCACCACACTCACACACATCATACTTAACCGTTGCGCCCTTGGGTCTTTTACTGACTAAGGGTGCAAAGGTTATTAAGTTAACCTGTTTTTCACTTTGTGCTTATTTAATAAGCCGTAGCTTATTTATCATTTTTCTAGCTTATTTGTTAAGCAATCTTGCTTATTTTGATTTTTCCTAGAATCTTATTAGGATTTGTGATTTTTCTAGCCAAGTTTTATATTTTTCCGTTTATTTAATTATTTTCTAGGATTTATTTAATATACGTTTTTTATAAATTCAATAAAAAATAGAAAAAATAGTTTTTATTTTTAGGAAAAATAGTTTTTAGCTTTTTAAATATTATTTTGAGATTTACAGCTAGTTTAGGTTTTATAAACTTTAACTTTTAATTTTATAATATTTTAAGGTTTTTTAATAAACTTTAAAGATTTTTATAAAATTATTAAAAAGGTTTTAGAAACTTTAATTAGTGTTTTTCTCTTAGTTATATTATTTAGGATTTTTATAAATTTTTTAGAATTAATTTTATTAAATTTTTATTTTTAGTATTATTTTAATATTATTTTATTATTAAAAAAATCAAAATTTTATTTTTCTTTCTTTTTCATTTTTTTTAAGTTCTTTATCTTTAATTAGGACCTTTTCCATTTTTAGAATATTTTTCTAGCTTTTAGATTAATTTTTATAATTATTTTAAGTTCAATTAGGTTTTAATCATTTTTAATCATTTTTAGAGTTTTAAAAATAGTTTTAATAGGTTTTAATTTTTAAAAAATTACTTTTTAGTCTTCTAATAATATTAGTTAAGTAATTATTCAATAAAATCATATTTTAGACATTTGAATTAGTTATATTTAATTTTAGGGCTTTAATTAGCATTTAAAATTAAATATTTAATTAATAAAAGGTTTTAAAATATCTTTGTTGGATTTTTGTCTTTATTTATATTATTTTAGACTTGTTTTAGTCTTGTTAATCTTTTCTTGATTTTGTTTTTGGTTTTAGTTTAATTTTTAATTTGGTTGGTTTTTCTACGGCTTTACGTTTACGTCTTTTACGACATAGTGTAATTTTCACGAAACCGTCTTTCCATCTTCTCAATATTAATCTCAAATACATACAATTTAATTCACAACACATATACCTCCTTGGGAAACGAACTTTTTCTCTTCTCTTTATTTGATTAAGGGTCATTACTTGTGGTTTTCCTAAATCACTCGTTAATACTTACCGCTCATATTTAGTTGCTTGTTTTTCCTAAAGCAAGTTATCTAAATTTATCCTACAATCATGAAACAACAGAGTAAGTTAGACGAGATCAACTATTACACGCTCTTCGACATTTTGAAACAATTTCAGAATGAGGCGAATGAACATCGAGCTGAAAGGATAGCAAAGAGTGCTAATTCACTTGATTTGGTTTCTACCACTCAACACGTTCAAGATCATCGCTCTCGTGCTCCAAAGTCATACTCTACTACATCATCCTCACCAAGGTACTCCACTACATCCTCCTCACCAAGATACTCCACTTCATCTAAGTATTCTGCTCCCACACGATCACGAGACAAAGAACCAAGAGCACCATCACCATCACCTGAGCCATCATCTGAAGAGGACAGTGATGAAGAACTATCTCAGAAGGATAGGGAATGAAGCAACAAATTGCTTTCATTATGAAGACCTACAAGAAAATCTTCAAACCCACCAACAACAATCTTCGAACATCATCAAATACAAGGAATTAATATGTTGAGACTCCTCGAAGGTATGACAGACGTCAACATGATGAAAGTCCTCCTAGGTATGATCGACGTAATCCAACACATGTTGAGGGTTCTACAAGGTATGATCGACAAAATGCTAAGTATGATACTCAGAGGATTGCTACTGCTGTTGGGAATAGGGAAACTGTTGGTACTCCAGTGGTTCAACAAAGTGGGATTCAGTGCTTTAATTACCAAGGCTATGGGCATATGGCAAAGGAATGTAGGAAGCCGAAACGGGTTAGGGACTCTGGCTATCATAAGGAAAAGATGCTGCTTTGCAAGAAGATGGAAGCTGGGGTTAAACTGTCGGCTGAGGAAGGAGCAATGCTTGATGATACTAATGATGAAGCCTCCGACCAAGAACTTGAAGCACATTACTCGTACATGGCAAAGGTTGAATAAGTTCTCAATGTCACTGAAGATGAAAATGGTCCTATCTTTGATACTGAGCCAATCGATAAGGTACACACTAAAGAGTAATATAATGTGTTTGGTAATATTCATGAGCATTCTGAGCTACCCGAAGCCATTAATGAAACATGTATGATGGAAACGGTTGATAGCAATACCACACCCGATTCATCAAACATGTGCAATAATGAGTCTGAGGATGATCAACATGCAAATGAGTATGATGATGACGAGTAGCGTATTACGCTTGCGAACTTAATTGCTTCTTTACAAAAAGATGTCAAAGAAAATAGAAAGAGTTAAGAACATTAAAGAAGGCAAACGCTACGCCCACTCAAAATTTTGAAGACTGCAAAGCTGCTCTAATGAAATCTAGTGAAACCATTGATAGCTATTGATAAGTGTGAAAACACTCATCAATAATGATCCATAAACCACTCAAAACACTGTCAAATACATCATATTTAACTGTTAATTATCAGAATTACGCGTGTATTTGCGTTTCATGTGTTTTCAGGTAACAAGATACGATTTTGAAGCAAACGCGAGCTTTCAACGACTTATTTGATCAAAAGACAAAGAAAGAGAAGAAAGATGCTCCAAGGACCTTGTTTGCCAAAGATGGAGGGTTTAAGTTGAAACTTCTACATAAATGAAGGATGAAAAGAAAGTACTTAAAAGTTTTTAACCACATTTGCAAAGAAATGAAAAGTGAAGGACTTAAAAGAAACATTGGAAAGTTAAAGTACTTAACTTTGGTCCATTGACCAAAACCGGTCAAACATCACACAAAAAACACACACGCGTCTTCTTCTTCTCCAAGATAAGAGAGAGAGAGACGGTTACCTTCTTTTCATCTCAAACCTGCAAGTGCAAATCACAAACGATTCAAGAAGATTCAGCCAAATTGTTTAACTACAAATATGCTCCTTTTAATCTCCTCTACAAGATGATATGGATGAATTAGATCAAGAGCAAAGAATAAAGAAAGCCCCAAATTCGTTGAGAAGAATGAAGAACAAGATGATACCTCGTATTAAACACGTGGCATCCACTCATTGGATCAACCACGTCACCCACCCTCTCCAGACGGCTATAAATTGAAGACGAGAGCATCATTTGCATTCGGTTAGACTAGGTGTAGTTTCACATAGTTGTAGGTGTAGGAGTAGAGAGATATTCAGTTTTTTCAATTCTCCTTTTTGATCTTGTAACAAACTCTGTTTTTTCAATTTAAGTAGTTGTAACCGAATGATCTTATTCTTCCATTAATGAAATCTTTCTTTTTCATCTAAAAAGCTTTCATCTATTTCTTTTGAGAATCTGCTTAACATCGTTCTTTTTGTTCACAAGCTCTAATGAGTTTGAACTGTTAATCTTCTAGTGTGATTTGTGTTTAGTTTTTAAAGAATTAATCGTGTAGATTTTCGGAAGGATTTAAGCAGTAAAAAGCTTATCAGCTTTTTGAGCATTATAAGTAGTTCTAATAAGTTTTTCTTCTATGCTTTCTTATTCAGTTGTACAAGATATTTGAGTGGTATTCATTCAGATTTTAGGAGTGAACAAGTTAGATTGTTCATTCGAGTTGGAATTAATTGAGTAGATCAAGTAGATTTAGATCTCGAGCTTGACATTAAAATTAGGATGCAAGTTTTGAGATTCAGTTCAGAATGATTGCTATCAGTTTCGTTTAAAAGCTTATTGGTAGTTCGTGATTGATTCAGGTCGAGGATTATTTCAGCTTTAGCTTAATGTCAGCTTTTGGTTCGCTTCTTGAGTCCCAGTTTGTTAATACTAGAGGCTACTGTTAGGATAGATTATACCAGCTTTTGATTCAGATTAAAATTAGTTTGTTTAGGATTCGGATTAGTTACTGTTTAATGACAATAAAAAGTGAAGAACTTGTCCAGTTTTCCTCGTGTGTTATCAGTTTATGCAGGTTAGGAATCGAAAGATCTTGTCAAGTTTTTCTTTGCTTTATTTCAGATTTTGCAGGTTAACGGATTTGCAGGTTTTGGATTCAGTTTGGTGGTGTTTTGTTTTAAACCGGCTCAGCGCCGCGTTTCTCTCCCACAACGGACTAGGCTACGGAAGAAATGGTTAAGCACATTTTATTAGCTGTTTATCTTTAGTATGTTCTGATAGATCTTGTTTTAGTGTAGTGTACTTGCAATTTGCTTTAATTGCCCAGTTAATTGATCTTAAGAGTCTGGTTCTGATTTTAACTCAACCTCTACTTGTTCATGATCTTTAAAGTGGCGTTTGGATACCAGTAGGAAAAGTCTTTTTGTAGTACTGTACCTTTAAACTCAGTAGGAAACGTCTTTTTGGTATAAATAAAAAGGGTACAGTAAAGTCTTGTTTTAAAAAAAGAGTAAATGTAGTTAAAATGTTTAAGTTTTGCTAATTGTCACATTTTACCCTTCACTTTATATCTGTACGTTTCAGTTACAGTCCTCGGATAGATAAATCTGTTAAATCAATTTCATTTTTAGTCCTTACCGTTTTCTTTCTGTTGGATCAGTTTCAGGCTGTTGGGCTTATTGAATTTTGGGCCAGCTTTTTTAAAAGATCAGATAGATAGAAGGGTGATAGTTGACTTGGGCTAATTGAAGTTGTAAAAAAAAAACGTTCAAGAGTTAATACACATTTAGAAATTAAAATCTTACATTTTACACTTTATTTTTTTATTTGTATTTTACATTTTTTTTATATTTGTAGTATAAAATTTTGTATTTTCATTTTTATATTTCGTGCATTTAAATGTTTTTTTTCGTAATTGCAATGTGTTTTTAGCGTAGTAAGTATATGTAGATAGTATAAATAGTATTTTTCATTTTTAGGAGTTTTACTTGTCAAAATTGTCAAAGTAGCTTAGATTCCAAACAAGATTTTACCACCAAAAACAATTAAGTCTTTGCTTAAAGCGTTATATCAATTCGAATCGATACTGAGAAGACAACTACACTAAAAACGGAATATTAAATGGCGCCGCTGCCGGTTCTTTTCACACAATTGATATTTTTATCATTTAATATTCCGTTTTTAGTGTAGTTGTCTTCTCAGTATCGATTCGAATTGATATAACGCTTTAAGCAAAGACTTAATTGTTTTTGGTGGTAAAATCTTGTTTGGAATCTAAGCTACTTTGACAATTTTGACAAGTAAAACTCCTAAAAATGAAAAATACTATTTATACTATCTACATATACTTACTACGCTAAAAACACATTGCAATTACGAAAAAAAACATTTAAATGCACGAAATATAAAAATGAAAATACAAAATTTTATACTACAAATATAAAAAAAATGTAAAATACAAATAAAAAAATAAAGTGTAAAATGTAAGATTTTAATTTCTAAATGTGTATTAACTCTTGAACGTTTTTTTTTTACAACTTCAATTAGCCCAAGTCAACTATCACCCTTCTATCTATCTGATCTTTTAAAAAAGCTGGCCCAAAATTCAATAAGCCCAACAGCCTGAAACTGATCCAACAGAAAGAAAACGGTAAGGACTAAAAATGAAATTGATTTAACAGATTTATCTATCCGAGGACTGTAACTGAAACGTACAGATATAAAGTGAAGGGTAAAATGTGACAATTAGCAAAACTTAAACATTTTAACTACATTTACTCTTTTTTTAAAACAAGACTTTACTGTACCCTTTTTATTTATACCAAAAAGACTTTTCCTACTGAGTTTAAAGGTACAGTACTACAAAAAGACTTTTCCTACTGGTATCCAAACGCCACTTTAAAGATCATGAACAAGTAGAGGTTGAGTTAAAATCAGAACCAGACTCTTAAGATCAATTAACTGGGCAATTAAAGCAAATTGCAAGTACACTACACTAAAACAAGATCTATCAGAACATACTAAAGATAAACAGCTAATAAAATGTGCTTAACCATTTCTTCCGTAGCCTAGTCCGTTGTGGGAGAGAAACGCGGCGCTGAGCCGGTTTAAAACAAAACACCACCAAACTGAATCCAAAACCTGCAAATCCGTTAACCTGCAAAATCTGAAATAAAGCAAAGAAAAACTTGACAAGATCTTTCGATTCCTAACCTGCATAAACTGATAACACACGAGGAAAACTGGACAAGTTCTTCACTTTTTATTGTCATTAAACAGTAACTAATCCGAATCCTAAACAAACTAATTTTAATCTGAATCAAAAGCTGGTATAATCTATCCTAACAGTAGCCTCTAGTATTAACAAACTGGGACTCAAGAAGCGAACCAAAAGCTGACATTAAGCTAAAGCTGAAATAATCCTCGACCTGAATCAATCACGAACTACCAATAAGCTTTTAAACAAAACTGATAGCAATCATTCTGAACTGAATCTCAAAACTTGCATCCTAATTTTAATGTCAAGCTCGAGATTTAAATCTACTTGATCTACTCAATTAATTCCAACTCGAATGAACAATCTAACTTGTTCACTCCTAAAATCTGAATGAATACCACTCAAATATCTTGTACAACTGAATAAGAAAGCATAGAAGAAAAACTTATTAGAACTACTTATAATGCTCAAAAAGCTGATAAGCTTTTTACTGCTTAAATCCTTCCGAAAATCTACACGATTAATTCTTTAAAAACTAAACACAAATCACACTAGAAGATTAACAGTTCAAACTCATTAGAGCTTGTGAACAAAAAGAACGATGTTAAGCAGATTCTCAAAAGAAATAGATGAAAGCTTTTTAGATGAAAAAGAAAGATTTCATTAATGGAAGAATAAGATCATTCGGTTACAACTACTTAAACTGAAAAAACAGAGTTTGTTACAAGATCAAAAAGGAGAATTGAAAAAACTGAATATCTCTCTACTCCTACACCTACAACTATGTGAAACTACACCTAGTCTAACCGAATGCAAATGATGCTCTCGTCTTCAATTTATAGCCGTCTGGAGAGGGTGGGTGACGTGGTTGATCCAATGAGTGGATGCCACGTGTTTAATACGAGGTATCATCTTGTTCTTCATTCTTCTCAACGAATTTGGGGCTTTCTTTATTCTTTGCTCTTGATCTAATTCATCCATATCATCTTGTAGAGGAGATTAAAAGGATCATATTTGTAGTTAAACAATTTGGCTGAATCTTCTTGAATCGTTTGTGATTTGCACTTGCAGGTTTGAGATGAAAAGAAGGTAACCGTCTCTCTCTCTTATCTTGGAGAAGAAGAAGACGCGTGTGTGTTTTTTGTGTGATGTTTGACCGGTTTTGGTCAATGGACCAAAGTTAAGTACTTTAACTTTCCAATGTTTCTTTTAAGTCCTTCACTTTTCATTTCTTTGCAAATGTGGTTAAAAACTTTTAAGTACTTTCTTTTCATCCTTCATTTATGTAGAAGTTTCAACTTAAACCCTCCATCTTTGGCAAACAAGGTCCTTGGAGCATCTTTCTTCTCTTTCTTTGTCTTTTGATCAAATAAGTCGTTGAAAGCTCGTGTTTGCTTCAAAATCGTATCTTGTTACCTGAAAACACATGAAACGCAAATACACGCGTAATTCTGATAATTAACAGTTAAATATGATGTATTTGACAGTGTTTTGAGTGGTTTATGGATCATTATTGATGAGTGTTTTCACACTTATCAACTCCCCTCCACTTGACCATTGCCATGTCCTCATGCAATGCAGCATTTTAAAGCTCAAAATTACACTTTTCTCATAATTAACCCACCTTGGCCATTATGGAATGCTTCTATACTACTCTATACTATATGATGCATGATTTAGAATATTTACAATGCAATGCAAAGAAAACAATTCTATTTATATACTTTTAATTTTTATTGAAATGGTTTTGATGGAAATAACTCATAAAGAATTCAATGGCTTAGATTAGGGCTTGGGTACCATGGACATTTATCACCCTCAAGTTTCACTTTCCCCATACCAAGCTTATAAATGGGATCATTGCATTCACAAGTAAAAAGTGCATCAACTTATTCATGACAATTAAATGTGGAACCGGTTATTAATTGAGCAAATTGCTTGTGGGCAAATTTGTCATTATTTAAAGCGTGAAGTATAAGAAATGTAAAATCCAAAAATAAGGAAGCACGGTTTTAATCCTAAGTAATCTTCTCATCCATTACTTGAAAAACCGCTCACAATTAATACAAGTCCGTATTAAGAGTAATAAGTCATTCGCCTTATGTGTAAAATCCTCATGTCATGCTTTCATAAGTAA
Source organism: Glebionis coronaria (assembly GCA_025667525.1). Lineage (NCBI taxonomy): Eukaryota > Viridiplantae > Streptophyta > Magnoliopsida > Asterales > Asteraceae > Glebionis > Glebionis coronaria. The sequence continues at coordinate 507,469 of JANFOE010000518.1, forward strand.
CTACACACTCGCTAAGGAAAGAAAAATAAAACTCACGCAATAATTTACATCCGCATCTTTTTGAGATTTTGGATCTTCAACCCCGCAACCCGTCAAGGTAATATTGGATTGGAGCAATCTATTGAATCCCCGCAACCCGTCAAGGTAATATTGGAACTCAATAGTCACTATAATTAACACCACACTGCCCCTCTTGGGAGTCTTGCATTATTTTTTTTTTTTCTTTTTTTTTTTCCTAGCCACTCATTTTTTTTCATAAGCCGCTCTTATTTTTCTTTATTCCTCACCAAGAAATTTGCAAAGAAGAAAAGGAAAAACACCCGCTAAATATGGAGCATGACATAAGTCTAGTACACATAAAACGTGCTAACTTAGAATCTTAAGACGTACTCATATCAACCATAAATGATTAGCCAAAAATGCATAAGAGATTACGAACCAATTAAAACCGTACTTGATTATTTATTAACAATTATATACAAGCGAAGAAAATAGAAGTCAAGAAGAGAAGGGTTTAGCCACAAGTAATTGCCATAAAGTCTATCTAGCCCTTTTATACTTGCTTCAACTCTATCATTTCCCATTCTCCACAAATTTAAAATTTCAAAGAATGAAATTGGTGGAAGCTTAGCCTAATAGACCAATGAAGGACTACATGGTTAAGGATACTAGCTAGAGAGTGCTAAAATAAGCAAACTCGGGTTGAGTCAAAATATCCATGGCGGGCCTAATATGTCAAAGAAATCTAAACTTGTTAAAACCATGTTTATTATATTTTTTTTTTATATTTTTTTATAAAAGAAAGAAATATATACAATGCAAGTGTGTTATGCAAATGAAAAATGATTGATGCAAAAATTATGAATGCATATTTTTGTTGGCCAAAGTAGATTAAAAATTTGAAAAATGATCGAAAAATTAATTTTCCCAATTATCATGAAGTTAAGGCAATGGTCTAGGTAAGGTCACTTCGATAGAAGTCTCCCCTACACTTAAGATAAACATTGTCCTCAATGTTTATGAGTATTGGAGTGAACTCCCAAAAATACATAATTGCCCTCCCAAGAATAGCACATCCCAAAAGTGGACTTCTTAATCATTGGTGAGGTGGGTGAGGTCTCTTTGTTTATGATTCTTACCCTTAAGTATCCCATAAGATGATAAGGTGATACTTTAAAGTTTCCCACAAGTTTCCCTTTTAATGCATCAAGCGGATACTTAGTTGGCTCAACATTCGCTATACCAGGATCAAAAATCTTTTGCTTCATGGGAAAATAACAAGTGGTGGGAGCCTTTGAAGATTCTCCTTGATACTTCACATCATGAGAGAAAAGGTATGGAGTAGTAAGGGTCATCACACTTGTAGAGGAAACCACCATTTCTTTCTTGTTCTTAGAAAACTCCTCATCAAAAACATCCTCATATGGTGACATAAAGAATCTCTCCAATTCAACATCCAAATGATACAAGTCACTATCATCTTGAAACTTCTCAAATATTGGTTCATCAAGTGAAAGCGCAAAGAGATTATCAGCTATAGAGCTTAGCTTCTTCAAAAGACCAATGAGGTTGAGGGATACAAAGGGTGTTTAATTAATGTTAAAAACAACAATTTTCAAGAGAAATATAACGAAACTCTTAAGCTTCTTGAACAAGAGAAACGTAATTATAACACCTCTTTGAGTATTGAACGTCACAAAACGTATCTTGCTACCACTAAAGTCAATGAGCTAACTCAAGAAAATGGTTTTCTTCAAGAGGATAAAACTAAACTTGTTAATGAAAAGAAAGCAGTGGTTGAAAAGATGGAAAAGGATTTCAAAACTAAACAAGCGAATGACATCGACAAAATGGTGGAACTTGAAACTCAACTTGATTTTTACAAGAAAATTGTTTACAAAACTAATCAATCAATTCAAACCATGAGAATGTTCACACCTTGTTCGTTTTTCAAGGATAGACCTAGTTTTACAAATCCTAAGTACCTTGAGCATGCTCAATCTGAGAATCAGCACTTATATCTGATGAGTCCCAATGGACCGATCTTGATTCTCTTGTTGTTAGGCCCGATAGTGAAGAGACAAATGATTTGGAAGAAGAGAGTAGACCAAAAGTTAATAAAGAATTCGTTAAACCTTATAATTATGCTTATGAAAACAGTCTTTATGGTCTTTTCACACCGCAAACACAGAAAACTCGTGAGCAAATATTTATCGAATGTGAACAAATAAGAATTAAATGGAGACAAGCTTTTGCCACAAAGAAAACTAAATTTTAAAAATTTATTGAATACTTCTCATTTAATTCTTCTGTAAGAAAGAGTAAGCAAGCAGTTAGTATTCTCAAGAGAAACATTGAAAATTTCAAAAAGGTTGTTGATGATGACTGAAAAAAACGTGAACTTTCGAAAGGAGACAAAGAAATTCCTCACGATATAACTGTGTTTGTGAAAAGTATTTTGATTCCGCTTGCGAAAGAACGCAAAAACATATTTTGGAATTTGAAACATAAATAAAGAAAGAAATGTTTGATGATTTGAAATATGTGGATTCTCTTGAACAAGAAGTGAACGACCATCAACCTGAAAGAGACGAGTTTTCTACTACATATTATCTACTCTTACATGAATGTCTCTCAAAAGATATTATGTGTGTTTATGTTACATCTTGTGCTGATATTGATGAATATTCTGATGTTGCATTCAAATATCTTGATCAAGTTAAAGAATGTGAACGTCTTGAAACTGAGCTTTCGAATAAAGTTTACCAAAAAGAGTTTTCGTTACTTCAACATAGATATGATTATCTTCAAAAACATTGTCACTCACTTGAACTTGCTTTGCAAAAGAAAGTTGGAAGCTTTTCAAATGATACATCTTTAGAAGTAAAATTATTTGAGTCATATCGATTATTAAACAAAAAAAGTCTTGATATTTCGGATTTGAAAGCTCAGTTACAAGAAAAAGACATAGCAATAGCAGAGTTGAAGAAACTCGTTGCTAAGATGGTTGGGAAAGTTGTGGAACCTAGTGTTAAGCAACCTGTTGTTAGACAACCCAATGCCTCTAGAGTGAATAGATCCTCTATCTTGGGAAAACCATCTACTTTCTCAAATTCTTCGTTTACAAAACCTGTGTTTGCCCCCAAAATGGATGGAAAGGAATGGTTACCACATACTCAACCCATAAGGAATGCTATAGCACCAAGCGTTAAGCACAATGATGTGATTAAACTAGGGATGTATAGAATGACCACTAAACCCACAAACAAAGTTAGTCACTCACCTTAGACTTCTAGAAACCCTAATATTCGTGTGTCTTCTACTATAGGAGTAGTCTCTACTACTAGTGTTAGCCGGCCTCAGCTTAAGAGCACTCAAGTGAATGATAAGGTCTGGAAACATAAGAGTCAAGGGAAGATGAAGGAAGTAGAAGAAAACCCTAGGAATTTGAATGTTTTTAAGAATAAAAAGTCTGTAATCGCATGTAATGACGATTTGAATGATTTGAATGATTTGAATGCTATGAATGTGAAATTTGTTTGTGTCAGATGTGGAAAGTATGCTAATGCTAATCATTCTATGTGTGCTATGAATAATGTCAAAGGCGTAGAAACTAGAACTAAGAAGCAAGTTGCGATGCCTATTAGTGCTAGTAAACTCAAAAACAAAGTGAACCATTCTGGTGCAACCCCCACTAAGAAAAGTAATGCATCAGACTCCACCACTAAGAACCCTATAAGCAAAATTAAGGAATTATATGAGTCTGCTAGCAAGTCTTGGAAATGGTGGTTTGCTAATCAATGTCCTCCAGGATATAAATGGATGCCTAAACTTAGGACAAAAAATGTGACAACGAGTGTTAGTATGCCTTAAAATATTGCTAAGGACACTAATAATTCTACAATCACAACAACTATGGTATCCAATTTAGCAAATGCTCCATCGTGTTTTAATTCTTATGCAGGTGATACAAATAATTCTCTTCATACTGGAATCGGATGCACGAAGCACATGACGGGGAATCTCAAGCTTCTAATTTATTTCGTGGAGAAGTTCCTAGGGACGGTCCGAATCGGAAATGATCAATTTGCACCGATCCGAGGATATGGAGATTTGGTTCAGGGTAATGTTACGATCAAAAGGGTATACTACGTCAAAGGGCTCAATCACAATCTTTTCTTGGTTGGTCAATTTTGTGATGCGGATTTGGAGGTTGCTTTCAGGAAGAAGACATGTTTTGTTCGTGATTATGATGGGAATGACTTACTTACTGGTACACGGGGTACTAATCTCTATACTATTTCCCTTCAAGACACGACTTCATCAACTCCAATTTGCTTCATGGCTAAAGCTTCAACGACTCAGGCATGGTTATGGCATCAACGTCTATCTCACCTCAACATTGATACCATCCACTTGCTTTCCAAGAAAGATATTGTGAGAGGCCTTCCAAGCTTGAAATTCATCAAAGATCATCTTTGTTCTTCTTGTGAGCTTTGTAAAGCTAAACGAAGTAGTTTCAAGACAAAAACTACACCAAGCTCAAAAGGACGGTTAGATCTTCTTCATATAGATTTGTGTGGTCCCGTGCGTGTTCATAGTATCAATGGGACGAAATATGTTATGGTAATTATCGATGATTACTCAAGGTACACATGGAATCACTTCTTGAGGTCCAAGGACGAAACACCCGAAGTTCTCATCAGCTTCCTTAAACTGATACAACGTGGTCTTCAAGCTCAAGTTAAAGTGGTTCTACTGACAGAGGTACATAATTTTTGAATTCAAATCTGAGAAACTATTTTGAAGCCGAAGGAATTGAACATGAAACATCTATTTCTCGAGCACCCCAACAAAACGGCGTTGTTGAAAGACGAAACCGTACTTTAGTTGAGGCTGCTCGAACATTACTATCCGCTTCAAAACTTCCACTATACTTTTAGGCCGAAGCTGTGTCAACCGCATGCTACACACAAAACCGCTCCTTAATTATCCCTAGACATGAAAAGACACCATATCACATAATTCAAGATCGAAAACCTTCACTCAAACACCTTTACGTTTTTTGATGTACTTGTTACATAATACGAGATGGTGAAAATTTGGATAAGATGAAAGAGAAAGGTGATGCATGTATTCTTGTTGGATATGCAACTCAGTCTAAGGGATATAGAGTATACAACAAGAGAACAAAATTGATAGTCGAGACTATTCACATCCGATTTGATGAATTACAAGAAATGGCACTTGAACAAAACAGGTTATGTCCCGATCCACAACGACAAACGACTTCCGTTCACAACCGCACGGAACTCGAAACTCAAGACCACAACAATGAACCGACAACTACAAAGCTGGTTCCTGAACATGCTCCTAGAGCAGATATGACAGTGGACACAACACTTGAAGAGTTGGAAATGGTATATGGACCAATGTATGATGAATATTTCACGGGGGAGAAACATGTTGTATCGAAGTCTTCCGCTGTCACTCATGATAAGAATGATGATACCAATCATCATCAACAAAAGGATACAACTTCACCTACTTCAACACGAGTTGCTGCAGATTTACCTCCTCATAATATCACATCAACAATCGCTCCTACAACATCAACAACTACTGTCATTGCTCCAGAGAACATACATCAAGCAGACAATGCATTATCTAACGAAGACGAATTTATCAACCCATTCGGTACACCGGTACACGAAACTGGAGAGTCTTCTACTCACCATGTTGATCCTTCAAATATGCATACGTTCTACCAACGACATCCTTCAACACATCACTGGATCCGAGATCATCCTTTGGTTCAAGTAACTGGAAACCCTTCACAGTCCGTTCGTACAAGACGACAACTTGAAACCGATGGTGATGTTTATATGTTTGCACTCGCCGTGAGTTCAGCTGAACTGAAAAACATCAAAGAAGCCATGGCTGATCACGCTTGGATTGAATCGATGACGGATGAACTTCAACAATTTGAAAGACTTAAAGTCTGGGAAGTTGTTGACAGACCATATGATGTAATACCATTAAATCTTCGATGGATCTGGAAAAACAAGTTGGATGAAGAGAACACGATCATCAAGATTAAATCTAGGCTAGTGGCTAAAGGGTATGGACAGAAAGAGGGTATTGATTTTGAAGAATCATTTGCACCAGTAGCTCGTATGGAAGCGGTCAGGATTTTCCTTGCTTATGTTGCACATAAGGGATTCATTGTCTATCAAATGGACGTAAAGACGGCGTTTCTTAACGCTACTTTGAAGGAAGAAGTCTATGTCACGCAACCAGAAGGATTCGTTAATCGTCACTATCCTGACAAGGTGTATCGTCTCCATAAAGGACCTTATGGACTCAAGCAAGCTCCAAAGGCGTGGTACGACGAGCTCTCGAAAATTCTGGTATCCAAAGGTTTCTCAAAATGTTCCATTGATCTAACTTTGTTCACCTATAAATATGGGCATGACATTTTCCTTGTGCAGATTTTTGTTGATGACATTTATTTCGGGTCTACAAATTCAAAACATTCAAAATGGTTTGAAAAAGTAATGCACAACAAATTTGAAATGTCTATGATGGGCGAACTAAAATTTTTCTAGGAATTCAAGTTGACCAATCCCCAAGTGGTATCTTTATTAACCAAGCTAAGTATTGTCATGAGTTAATCAAAAAGCATGGTATGACCTCATGTGACCCATTTGGGACACCATTATCAACCACATCCATAGATGCTGATTTGGAGGGAGATGCAATAGAACAAACGAGATATCGTTCCATGATCGGCTCCCTCATGTACTTAACAGCAAGCAGACCAGATATATCACATGCTACGTGTTATTGTGCATGATATTACTAACTAGATTTTACTTAGTTATGAAAGTTCGTAGTTCCAAGTCTCTTCGAATTGATTACCATTAATTAGTGCGACTCAATTGTCTTTTGGAAAACAAGAGGATGTTTTGTTTGATTATCTAACTTTAAACTAAAAACAAATAAGAAAATTGTCGTTGAGTAAAGTGAAATCTTTAAAAACTTAAACTAAAAATAAGAGTGTGTAATCTTTGGAAATTGAAACTTAAAAACTTGATTAAACTAAACTAAGACAAAAGGGCGGGAAAGATTAAATTTAAAAGTCTAAGGAAATTAAAACAACAGCAGATCGCAACGTGATCGTACCCAAATAGTAAGATGGATCGTGTCCACCGATCACACTCAATGCGATCACAACAAAGGAATCAGATCGCACTCAGCAGTGCGATGAGTAAACGTGATCGTACTACCAGATCGCAACCACGATCGCAACAAGTGGATCGTGGTCCTTGATCGTGGTTTGTGATCGCAACACAATTGAATCGCAATCAATGCGATGGAAATAAGGAATCGTAACAACCCATCGCACCCACATATCGCAGTTATTGATCGTGGCGTGGATTTGAAAAATGTAAAGATCGTAGTCAATGCGATCGTAGCACAAGATCGTGGCTACGTAAAACCCCTCTGAGATGGAAATGACGTCCAAAAGGAAAATAAGCTTAAACTAATAAGCAGAAACCAATAAGCACTTTCAAACTTCTAGACAAAGATAAATAAGCACAAATTCGAAATCTTTATGAATACTAAACTCGAGACTTAATAAACCGATCATAAAATGACAAAACTCTTTTAAAAAGTTTAAAGGTAAATAAGCCAAGAATACAAATAAGCCAATAATCATAAAGAGCTTATAGCTTATACGTTCAAGAGCTTATGTAGGAACAGGAAAGATTACCCTTTTAATCACGAACTCATCCAATCACCCAAACCGTATGAAGTACATCATTCGGATCAAAAATTGAAGTTAACCAAGAAAGGTAGAAAAATATTAAGAACAAAAGACTAAACTTGAACTTGATTAATGAAATCCAAATAAAAAAAGCTTAACTTGAAAATGGAGAAAAGATAAAACTTAGTGAGAGAAAGTTGGAACTTTCTCTCTCTAAAAACTAGAAAGAAAAGATAAAAAACTAAAACTAGCTAATGACTAACACCCTCCTAATGTGTCATTAGGAGGGTATATATAGGGAGTGGGGAATGCATTTGTGCTTTCTTCTATCTTTCTTTTCTTCTCGACTCGATCTAAATTCATTTTCTTTCTCGATGTCGTCTCGGGATTTGGACTCGTCTTTCAGTTTTCTTCTATAATTAGACTTGAGTTCTTCGACTTCATTAAACTTCCGTCTTTAGACTTTTTCTTCAATAAATCTTCAGAATAGGCCTTGGACTTCCGTTCTTTTTGCACTCTTGATCTTTTGACTTCGTCTTTTCTCGTTTTCTTCGATAAAAGCCCGTGAAAGCCCGTGTTTTCTTCCTTTTTCATCTTTTGGTCCTAAACACAATAAAAACACAAACCACGCATAATTCCAACTTTTACGACATAACTTACACGTTTTGGTCTTGTTATTATTGGAAATAATTGGTAAAAGGATAAGTGTTTTCACACTTAATAAATCCCCTACACTTGACCATTGCAATGCCCTCATGCAATGCATTAATTTTAAAGCACTGTTTATATTTTCCATCATAAATAACCCACCTTGGCCTTTATTAAATACTAAATATTAAGGAAAATAAAAAGATAAAAATAAGTAAAGAAATCAAAGACTTACATTGGGGTTTTGGCTTTCATGAATGTTCATCATCCTCAAGTTTCACGTTCCCCATAGCAAGCTTAAAAACGAGATCATTGTTATTATAAGTTAGCAAACTAACACGAGCTCATGTGGCCCAATTATTCACTTAGACTCCCTTATTCCTAGGTGTATCTCTTATATTTTAGTTTTGTCATGAATGATCATGAGGATGCATTGTTGACTTATTTCGATGGTTATTTAGGCTGAAATTAAAGTAGGACGATTTAATCAATAGTTAGCTAAAGGACAAAATCTTTTAAAACTGCTTCTCGGGACCTCATAAAGTTCATATCTTGGCATAACTTGATTCACGATTTGAGACCTTTCTCGGACCGATATTTGGCAGCGACTTCATACTTCGAATCATGAGTGACGTTCATGAAATTATGGTCTTCACTTCATATTAGGAATTTCTTCAGAGATTCTTCATATTTGGACCATGACTTCTTCATTTTTCTCCAATCTTTATTTCGGACTTTGATATACAACGATCCGCCTCCTTTTTGGACATGGATCTATTTATCCTCATACCTTGTTAGGGCCTTTTTGAATAGACTTCTCCATGATCTTTAGGGGAGTATTTGCTTTTCGTCGTGTGTCTCGATCCTTCATATATATTTTTGATAAATGATAATTCACATCACTTGGGATCTTTAGTAACAAAATGTAGCCCTCATGCCTTGTTAAGGCCTTTTCAGACTCGCCAATCTTCGCATCCCGCTTCAATAAGTTATGCCTTGGCTATGAACTCTAATTAATACCGAGTAACTTTTAAACGATCTTGGGCTAGACGCTAAGTAACTTTTCAAATCGTACAACCTTATTTATTGTAGATAAATTTATTAACAAGCGATGGGAGAATAGGCTCATAATTAACTCACATAAATTCACGAATGAATACCAAACTTATAATTGCCTCTATCATCTCTCGATCTCCACAGTTTATAATCTCAAGGAATGAGACTCGTGGATGCTTAGCCAATTAAATCAAAGTTTTGGGTTTTCGAGTCATCTATAGGATCTTGTAAACTCTTAGACTTTTTCAAGTTTAGAATTCGCATTTTAAGGTTCCCCTGATAAACGACTCCCTAGGATTAATTATAGAAACTTGCGAAAAGTTCTTGTTCTTAACCCGTGAGAGTTAAGACTTTCGCGTTTTAAAGTTACCTATATAAAAGCCTAGCAAAACTTGACTTAAACACGTTAAGGATACTAGCTAGAGTAAACTTAGATAAGTTAACTCGGGTTGAGTCAAAATATTCATGACTTTGACAAAATTTTAAAACCACTTTATTGAAAATTTATTCTAGCAAAGAAAGTAAATAACGATAACAAAGGAAAACTACAAGGCCAAAATAGATTAAAATTTTTGAAAAATGTGGAAAAACAATTTTCCGGTTAAATTGAGGACAAATTCATGGAAAAGACCACTTACTTCGTTAGAAGTCCCCCTACACTTGATATAAACATTGTCCTCAATGTTTAAGCATGTGGGAGTAAACTCCCCTACACTTAGGACATTGTGCACGTTGTTTAAATCTTGCTAAGGAAGAGACAACTAAAGTGATTCATATTTTAATACTTAAGAATATAAAATAGAGAATCAAAAGTGTTTAGGATAGAACCGGGAAGACGGGAACAGGGAATCACGCTTCGTCAAAAGTCGTCGAGGTGCTCTTTGAAGCTTGAATCCCTGCAGAGAAAAAGAAACAAGACAACAAACATATACGGGGCTCCCCCCTACACTTATTATGAAATCGGTAAAGGATAGATCATGGGTTGCCTCCCGAGAAGCGCTTGTTTTTGTTCACCGAGTCACGATCCTGACTCGACCTAAAACTAGTTCATGGGAAACGTGGTGAGGGATGGAATCATCTCATGAGAGATGTCCTCACCAAAGTACAACTTCACACGCTGGCCATTCACCTTAAAATTGGGGCCATTTGGCTGAGAAAGCTCAATGGTGCCATAGGGAAAGACTTTGGCGATGGTGAATGGACCAGACCAGCGGCTCCTCAACTTGCCCGAGAAGATCTTCAACCGAGAGTTAAAAAGTAAGACTTGATCACCAACGTGGAACTCTCGGTTCTTAATCCTAGCATCGTGGATGATCTTGGTCTTCTCCTTGTAGATCAATGAGTTCTCGTAAGCTTCATTCCTCAATTCATTAAGCTCGTTGAGTTGAATCTTGCGATGATCACCGGCTTTGTTGATGTCGAAGTTAGCCCACTTTAAGGCCCAGTATGCCTTATGTTCCAGCTCGATAGGGAGGTGGCATGCTTTCCCGTACACAAGACGATAAGGTGTACAACCAATCGGGGTCTTATATGCGGTACGGAAAGCCCACAAAGCATCATCTAACTTATCGGCCCACGCGACACGATGCTCTCCCACAGCACGTTCCAGAATTCGTTTCAATCCACGGTTGGAAATCTCGGCTTGCCCATTGGTTTGGGGATGATAGGCGGTGGAAACACGGTGATTGACGCCATACTTAGCCATGACTCTTGCGAATTTATCATTGAAAAAATGAGTCCCGCGGTCACTGATAATAGCACGAGGAACACCGAATCGAGCAAAAAATTGCTTCAGAAAGTTCACAACCACCCTCGCATCGTTCGTAGGGAGATCCTTAGCTTCAACCCATTTAGAAACGTAGTCAACGGCTACGAGGATGTACTTGTTCCCTTGGGATGATGGAAATGGCCCCATAAAGTCGATGCCCCATACGTCAAGGATTTCACATTCTTGGATGAAATTTTGAGGCATCTCATCTTTATGTGTGATCTTGCCTTGTCGTTGGCAAGCATCACAATGCTTAACCATTTCGTGAGCGTCACGATAAATGGTAGGCCAATAAAATCATGAGTCAAACACTTTCTTTGCGGTGTAGTTGGGACCAAAATGACCACCGGTGGGTCCTTTATGGCAAGCGTCAAGCATTTGTACCGCTCCCGGCCCGTCAACACATCGACGAATGACAAGATCCGCACATTGTTTGAAAAGGTAAGGGTCGTCCCAGAAATAATTTACAATATCTTTAAAGAACTTTTTCTTTTGTTGGGACGTTAATTAAGTCCTTAGTCTTCTTATTCTTTTGACTTTGATGACTTTGTCTCGGGATTTCTTCAAACTCGTCTTGTAAATCTTCAATAAATTAGAGTTGAGTTCTTCGGCTTTTAGTAAACTTCCGTCTTTTGACTTTTTCTTCGATAAATCTTCAGAATTGGTCTTGGACTTCCGTTCTTTTTGCACTCTTGATTTCTTGACTTCGTCTTTCGTCTTTTTCTTTGATAAAAGCCCGTGAAAGCCGTGTTTTCTTCCCTTTTAACATTTTGATCCTAAAATCACAACAAAAACACAAACCACGCATAATTCCGACATTTACGACATAAAATACACGTTTTGGTCTGGTTATTTTTGTAATTAAGTGGTAAAAAGGATGGGTGTTTTCACACCTATCAAATCCCCTACACTTAACCATTGCAATATCCTCATGCAATGCATTAGTTACAAAGCACGTTTACACTTTCCATCACAATCAATCCATATTGGCCTTTATTAAAAAGATAGAAAATTATAAACATTCAAAGGAAGAAAGAAATCAAAAACATACCTTAGGGTTTTGAAAATGTCATGACTGATCATCATCCTCAAGTTTTCACTTTCTCCAAACCAAGCTTAAAAACGAGATCATTGTTATTATAATTTAGCAAACTAACACGAACTCATGTGGGCCAATTATTCACTTAGACTCCCTTATTCCTAGGTGTATCTCTTATATTTTATTGTTGTCTTGAATGATCATGAGAATACATTGTTGACTTTTTTCGATTGTTATTAAGTCTGAAAATAAAGTGAACGATTTAATCAATAGTTAGCTAAAGGACAAAATCTTTTAAAACTTCTTCTCGGGACCTCAAAAAGTTCATATCTAGGCATAACTCGCTTCGTAATTTGAGACTTTTCTCGGACCGATATTTGGCAGCGACTTCATACTTCAAATCTTGAGAGACGTTCTTGAAATTATGGTCTTCTCTTCATAATAGGAATTTCTTCACTTGAAGTTTTGAGAGATTCTTCATATTTGGACCACGACTTCTTTCATTTTTCTCCAATCTTTATTTTGGACTTTGATATACAACGATCCGCCTCCTTTTAGAACTTGGATCTATTTATCCTCATACCTTGCTAGGGTCTTTTCGGATAGACTTCTCCATGACTTTTGGGGAGTTTTTGCTTTTCATCATGTGTCTCGATCCTTCATATTAATTTTCGATAAATGATTCTTCACATCACTTTTGGATCTTTAGCAACAAAATGTAGCCCTCATGCCTTGTTAGGGTAATACAAGAGATTTTAGATGTGTTCAGATTTAGTTCTCGGAATCTTCTCGAATTGATCACAGCTCAAAGTGGAGTAGTTGTTCTTGGTGACAAATAGGGGGTTTGGTTTTCTATTCTACTCAAAGGTAAATGCGTGAAGTAATTAAAAGTAAACTAGAAGTAGTTAATCAATAAAAATAAAACTTGAATTAAAATTAAACTATTAAACAATTAAAAAGTAGAATAACCTTGTAGAAATAGTTGCTTGATTCGGAATGTATGCTTGATTCGGAATATTGTTGTTGATACGGAATAACTGAAGAAATGCTCTATCCGGAATAGTCAAATAAGAATAGTTCATTATGAATAAAAGGTTTATTCGGAATAAATGATGTATGCAGAATAAATGCTTAATGCGGAATAAAGGGTCCATGCGGAATAAAGGTTCTACTCGGAATAAAGTTCTACTCGGAATAAAAGTGCTATCCGGAATAAATAGGTGATCCGGAATAAGGTGCTACTCGGAATAAATGGTGATGCGGAATAAAGGATATTCCGAATAGACAATGTTGATCCGGAATATTAGATTATTCCGGATGGAAGGAGTTGATCCGGAATATAAAATATTCCGGATAGATAAGGTTTTGATACTGAGTAAAATTGCTTATGCGGGATCTAAGGAAATATGAAGAACTCAGAAAAAACAGGGAATACGATTCTACCAAAAATCAGCCAAGATTTCAACCAAAACTTAAACAAAACTAATCACCAATCATATACTAACCATAAACATCAAATCCCAACAATAAAAACACAAAACCCAATAACTTTTGAAGATCAAAATCAACCAAATAAGGACTTTAAGCTTTAACTCAAAAAGATGAAGATGAACAAGATTAATGGAAGGATTAAATTTATGATTAAGGTTTAAACAATCAAAGGAAAAGATTAAAACTACAAGATTTGTGAAAACAAGAATCAAAATCACCAAACACCCTAATGGTGTTGGTGATACCTACGAACAAAAAGGAAAGAAGAGAGAAAAAACTAAAAACTAAAACAACTGGTCCAAATGTGTGAAGGGAATCCCTTTATATAGTCCTTGTATTTGGTTGGTGAGTGGGCTTTCTCCCGTTCTTCTTGTCTTCTCGTCTTTTAAGAAAAGTGGACGTTTTCGATTCTGATTCGGGATTTGTCGCCGATTAAATTCAACTCGTCTTTTAATTTCTTCGTTTAATAGACTTGAGTTCTTTTGACATGTGTAAATCTTCCATCTTTGGTCCTTTTCTTCGATAAATCTTCAAATAGGCCCATTGAATTCAAATCTTTTGCATCTCTTGGACAATAGACTTCGTCTTGAGTCTTTTTCTTCGATAAAACCCGTGCAATCCCATGTTTTCTTCAATATTCATCCGGTTGACTCTGAAAATACAATAAACACAAAAACCACGCATAATTCCAAACAAATGATATTAAATACGCGTTTTGGTCTTGTTTTAGCAAGAAATAAGTGGTAAAAGGATGGGTGTTTTAACACCTATCAAATCCCCTACACTTAACCATTGCCATGCCCTCATGCAATGCTTAGTGATAAAGCAAATTTACACTTTCCTCATAATCAATCAACCTTGGCCTTATTAACATACTAAACAAAAATTAAAGTACTAAGAGAAATTAAAATCTTTAAAGTAAACAAAAGGATAGAAAACCATTTTCAATTAAAAATAGCTATATGGAAATAACTTGCAAAGAGATCAAGGACTTACATTAGGGCTTTGGTGCTGCGAAGTTTTATCACCCTCAAGTTTCACGTTCCCCAAACTAAGATTAAAAACGAGATCATTGTTATTATAAGTTAGCAAATCAAACACTTGCACACATGGCTTAATTATATGCTTAAACTCCCTTATTCCTAGGTGTATCTCTTATATTTTATTTTTGTCTTAGAATGATCATGAAGATGCATTTTTGGACTTATTGCGATAGTTTATTTAGGCTGAAAGCAAAGTAGGACGATTTGATCAATAGTTAGCTAAAGGACAAAATCTCTTAAAATTGCTTTTCGGGATATCAAAAAGTTCATATCTTGACATAACTCGCTTCACGATTTGAGACCTTTCTCGGGCCGATATTTGGCATGTACTTCATACTTCATATCTTGAGAGACGTTCTTGAGATAATGGTCTTCTCTTCGTTAATAGAGTTTCTTCACTTGGAGACTTTTGAGGGGTACTCCAACTTTGTTGACCACGACTTCATGATTATTTCTTCAATCTCTAATTGGGATTTTGAGATACAACGATCCGCCTCCTTTTCGGACTTGGATCTATTTATCCTCATACCTTGTTAGGGTCTTTTCGGATAGACTTCTCCATGAACTTTAAGGGAGTTGATTGCTTTTCGTCATGAGTCTTGATCCTTCATATTGATTTTGGGAATAATGCTTTTCACATCACCTTGGATCTTTAGCAATAAGATTGCATCCTCATGCCTTGTTAGGGCCTTTTCGGACTCGGCAATCTTCGCGCCCCGCTTCATAAGTTATGCCTTGGCTATGAACTCTTATCATTACCGAGCAACTTTTAAACGATCTTGGGCTAGAAGCTAAGTAACCTTTCAATCGTACGACCTTACTTATTGCAGATAAATTATTAGCAAGTGATGGGAGAATAGGCAAATAATTACACCAAGTGAGCTTGTGCAAGAATACCGACTTATAATTGACTATATCATTTCTCGTTCTCCACAATTTAAAATCTCAAGTAATGAGACTCGTGGATGCTTAGCCTAATAAACCAATTAAGGTCTACATGGTTAAGGATACTAGCTAGAATAAACTTGGATAAGTCTATTCGGGTTGAGTCAAAATAATCGCAACGGGCCTAATATGTCAAAGATTTCTAAACTAGCTACACCACTTTATTAATATTTTTGACTTTATTGCGGGATATATAAATATGAAAGCAACGATAAAAATTTAAAAATTACGACTACATGGCCAAAGTTAATTAAAAATTTGAAAAATGTTGAAAAAGATGATTTTCCGGTTAAATGAAGGCATTTCCATGAAAAAGTCCACTTAAAACTTCGATAGAAGTCCCCCTACACTTAAGATAAACATTGTCCTCAATGTTTAAGCATGTGGGAAAATTCTCCCCTACACTTATGACATTGTGCACGTTGGTTAAATCAAGCTAAGGAAGAGACGACTAACGTGATCAATTTCAAATGTGAGTATGAAGAAAATTGAATCATGATAGTTGAGAGATAGAACCGGATTTCGGATAACATGGCAGCATGGTTCTTCAAAGATTCCAAAAGTGCATTCATCCCTGTAATCACATCACCATACAAACACAAACAACCTATAGAGGCCCCCCTACACTTAGGAGGTTAAAACGGAAAAGGATAGATACTCGGGCTGCCTCCCGAGGAGCGCTTGTTTTTGATAACCGAGTCACGAGCCTGACTCGACCCAAAATTCGTTCATGGGAAACGTGGTGAGGGATGGAATCATCTCTTGAGAGATGTCCTCACCAAAGTACAACTTCACTCGTTGGCCATTCACCTTGAAATTAGGTCCATTAGGTTGAGCGAGCTCGAGAGTACCATATGGAAAAATTTAGGCAATGGTGAATGGGCCGGACCAACGAGATTTCAGCTTGCCCGAAAAGATTTTCAACCGAGAGTTAAAGAGTAAAACTTTGTCTCCAACTTGGAACTCTCGGTTTTTAATCTTGGAGTCGTGAATGAGCTTAGTCTTTTCCTTATAGATCAAAGAATTTTCATAAGCCTCATTTCAGAGTTCATTCAGCTCATTGAGTTGGATCTTGCGTAGGTCACCGGCTTTGTGGATATCGAAATTAGCCCACTTCAAGGCCCAGTATGTTGATCCCAAACTTAGATCGATTAGCTTTGTGTATACGAGATTAGATCAAGTACTACACGTAGAGAAACCTTTGCTTATGAATAAAGTAACAAAGTGTTATGCGGAATTAACACTTGATCTAAAACACAATGATGTTAAACAAACTTTCACTTGTATTAGAATAATCGTGTT
Organism: Glebionis coronaria; assembly: GCA_025667525.1. NCBI lineage: Eukaryota > Viridiplantae > Streptophyta > Magnoliopsida > Asterales > Asteraceae > Glebionis > Glebionis coronaria. The sequence continues at coordinate 524,532 of JANFOE010000518.1, forward strand.
GATTACAATGAAAGGTTTAACTTGCGAATACTATGAAAACTGATATATGACTTTAACCTAAAAGACCTTCTTTTATAGAACAAGAAGTCTTGTACAATAAGCTATGAATCAACTATTCTAGGTAAAGATAATAATAGAAAATACAATGTCGTGCTTATCTTTACCATACATGAATAAAGAAACAAATAAACAAAAGATATTCTATCAGTGTCAATCTTCAAGGCTGTCAGCGTTGACTTCTATCAGCGTCCAAAGTCAATCTATCAGCGTTGACTTTCTTCTTATCAGCGTTTGGTGATCTGACCCATATTTTATTCCCAACAATCCTCCCCTAAACTTGATATCCATTCCAATGATCAAGTTTCTGAATAAAAACTAAAGGCTTAGGAGGAATCTTTCAATAACTTCTTATGTTGGTGATAAACATATCTGATCAAGTCCTTGGCCACATCACTCGTATAATCAATCTCCAAGGGTGTCTCTAGCATCTTCTCCAATACTTCTTTGGACAAGAAATAGTCAGCATCCACAAGCAAATATTCTGAAAACTTTGTAGAGCTCATATGAAATACACCACAAGTAGAATATAGCCTCCAATGAAGATTACTGAGATCATCTTCAAGATCCTTCCAAATGGCAGGATCTGCTTCTTTTGGACCACACAAAGTCATAAATGTGTTCCAAAGTCTTATTCCATTAGCTGAAGTAGGTGCTTCAGCTGTATACTTGGCCTCTATTAACCTCCATAGATGCACCAAGTCTTCCCTGTCTATGCTTGCAAATATAGAAATAACTGAAGTGAAAGTATGTACCTCCTTTCCAAATCGTCCAACCTTCCAAAATCCACACTCATCTTCATCAAAACTGATGATTGGATTTCTGTCATCTAGAGGTACCACATTTACCAAATCTGAAGCTTCCAAGGGAGAAAGCTTGAGATGCTTCCTTATAACACCTTCAGTTGGAAAATACACATCCATGTCTTTAGGAAATTGAAAAGGATCTCCTTTCTTCACTGGTCTTTGAGCAATCCTTATTTCCTTTTGAATTTGCATCTCCTCTGCAAGCTCTTGTTTTCTTTCTTCTGAAAGAAACTGGTAGACATTCTGTTCTTGCACCTTCCTCCAAATAGGATGTGCCCTATACTCTAACTCCTCAAAAGACAAGGCCAGCAACTTCTTTGATGTCCAATTAGGCTGATGACATCTAAGCAACTTATAGTACAACTGCCTTCTATCTCTTTTGAGCCAGGTCTTGACCTCTTGTGCATTAAATCTCATAATCACCTTTATGTCTTCTTGTACCCTAAGAAGAACTTCCAACCCCCAAATTTGATCTGATAAACTCATACCTGGGTTGTCCATCACCTGATCTTCCCAAGCATGATACATTCTGGTGATTTCTGGTAGGTCCCAATCAATCTGATTCTTCAACTCACTCAACCTTTCCTTTGCTAGCTCATCCCCATATTCAAGCCTCTCTGGATCTTCAATAATTTGAATGCTTGAATCTGAGCTACCACCTTCTTTTTCATCACCACTTTCCTCCTCACTTTCAGAAACAACAAATGGTGATCTTCTACTCCTCCTCAAATCTCTTTCCACAAGTTGTGCAGCCAACTGTTCATCAAATGCTATTTGTGCTGCATCTTTCTTTGGAACATCTTCTTCAATCAAAATACCTTTACCTTTGTCTTTTGGATCAATAATTGGTAAAGTAGAAGAAGAAACCTGTGTGGACACATCTTTAATGATTGTTGATGGCTGGAATACATCAACATCATCTGCAACTTTGTCAGCGTCCAAGTTGCTCCTATCAGCGCCACGATTACCTTTATCAGCGCTGGATGTGTCAGCGTCCAAACCTGTATCAGCGCCCAATGTTTCTTTGAAAGACCCTTCCAAGTTCTTTGGTGTTACCTTGGATGTATCAACAACTGGGTGCTTCTTCAAGTTGGTGAGAGCTTCAGCAATCTGCAAAGATTCACTAAATTGTGAACTCTTTTCTGAACTCTTTTCACTAGCTGTGTGAATCAACTCATCCTCCTCATCCTCTTTTTCCTCCCCTTTGGAAGATTCCTCTATTAGACTCCTGCTACTGGGATTCTCCAAAACAGTTACTCTCTCCCTCAAAGCTTGGAGTTCTTGTCCCTGTTTGTTGACAGTTTGTACAAGACTGACATTTTGCTTTTGCAAGCTAATGACAGCCGCCGTCAATTCAATTATGGTCATAGGTTCCAATCTGCCCTCAGCTAGAATGGGGATTTGACCTCCCAAAATAGGATCATGGGGCATGGATGAGGTCTTAATGATGTTGGGACTGTCTTGACCAGCATCTAAGCCTGTGTCAATAGCCCCAGCCCCACCCATTTCACCAGCCACACTTGTGGAGGTGGTTCTCTCTGCTACAAGGCTAGGATCACTAGAGGAGAACACTCCAGTAACCCTTTGGCGTTTAGTCAACCTAGATTGTAATGGGGTAGAAGATGAAGTAGATTGTGTGGGTGTGGGTTGATTAAGGGGTGTTTGGGATTGTTCAGGAAGTGTATCAGTGTTGGGATTGGCTGTGTCAGCGCCCACATTTTGAGTGTCAGCGCTGGGTTGGTCAATGTCCATGTTTTCTGGTGAAGGTGATGGATCATGAATAGGCTCAAGTTGGGGTTCAGGGTCTGGTTGTGGGTCTGGTTGTGGTTGAACAGCCTGAATTACTTCAAGCATGGGTTGGGTAAGAGGTATGGGGTCATTGGTGGAGCTCATTTTAGCAAAAATGGTTTTCTGTTGTTTAGGGATCTCATAAAAAGTGTCATGATCCCTAGAACAATATTCTTGTAAATCAAAGACCATTTGCAAAAATCTAGGGTAAGCCAAAGTCATTTTACTTCCCTTGTTTTTACACATCCCTTCAAAAATCATTTTTGAAAAATTATACTTAAGCCCACGTGTTATACAAACCAAAGCACTTGCAATTGACCTGTTTATCTCATTAAAAGAAGTACATTTTGGACTTAAGCATTGTAAAAGGACATGTATCAAATATTTCCAGTCAGAGGGAAATTCCTGCTTATGATATTTATTTAAAGTGACATCAGCAGGAATAGGATAACCCAATTCCCTAAGACCCTGTTCTATTGTTGCTATGGCAAGAGTAGTCACACCATCAGCGTCATCAAGACGCAAAGCTTGGCGAACCAAAGCTTCAGTGACCACCCATGTTCTTCCATGAACAGTAGATGTTAATGTGGTCACTCCATTAGTTGTTGTGGAACTAACATTGTTCCAAAACTGTCTAATGTGTGCGACAGGGACTAATGGTGTATGAGAAAGTGCATACCTCAATGAAGATGCATTTAAAAATGCCACCATCTGTGAATACTGAGGAAATAAAGCATCATCAGCAGTCAAGTAAGCAATCATATTGTGTTGGCTCTTGAACTCCAATGTTAAATTCTTTGAGTTGAATTTGGGTGCCATGATTTAAAGCTGTTTAGGTTATTTGATATGGGAAAAAGCTAGGAGGAAAAGTGTTAGACAAGAAAATATGAATACCCAGAATAAAAAGATTAGCCAAATTTATAGGAGAGATGCATGATTTTGATTGGTCAAAAATGAGGCGGTTATATTCAAAGAGCAATCATGAAAATCTTGAATCAAATATAACTTATCTCATGCATTAATTAAAAGTAACTTCTCCCCAAAATTACGGCCAAAGATTAGTCAAAAAATAACAACTGGGTAGGGCCCACTAGGTGTCAACGGTCAAAAATAGCCCATCAGCGCCCAACGGCTATATTTTCTTGTCAGCGTTTGCCTAAAGCCTTGTCAGCGTCACGATTGGACGTAACAGCGTTTGGAGAAAAACTTGTCAGCGTCTAAAAAGTAAAAATAAAAATATTTAAAAAGAAAAAGACCTTAACAAAGTAATTTATCCTAAGGGAAATATCTTACAAGTTGATAATAATTACTGGGCGGCAAGCACTGTCCATTTATACACACTTGCATAAGCAAGATAGACACAAATGTCCTCTAGAGTCCCTTGCTAACCAAAATACTTACCAACAAAGTTATTTCATAAAATTCTTTGTAACTCCCAGGTAAACCCATATCCAAAGTATTCCCAAGTCTCCCATCAGACCACAACCAAGTCTAGGCCAAAAATGTCTTGGCAGCATGCATAGATTGTCACCTTTGCATGCTACAGTGCCTCATGGTTTAGTAAAACTAACCCATACTCACCTGTGGACACAATCTAGAATTGTGATGAGAGTATTCTAAGAATACCCAAGAGTCCTAAAGGTTCCTTAAACCTCCCCTCAAACTATGATACATGAGTTCTCAAAATATATATATGAACATTAAAAATTTATGTCAAGATAGGAATATAAATATTCCAACCATCATCCATAAACAAAAACATGTCCAAATAACTATGCAAAGATCCATAAGCAACTCTGTATCCAATGGCATAAAGCTACCATTACCTGCACATTTAGATAAAAACCACAAAACTAACATTTGTTGCTGACAGCGTCCCGACAACACTTAACAGCGTTGAAGGAACTCTTGTCAGCGTTAGACCATAATATCTCCAACAATGGCAAAATAACACTTGACAGCGTTACATTCACCTTTGTCAGTGTTAGAAAAATAATGTGGAAAATCTAAATCATCACAAAGACCAATAACAATGTATATCCTGTACATACTTTTACAAAAAGGTTCCAAAACACATATTAAGTGAGATTAACCATTCCAATATTTGTTACCAAATATTGAAATCTTCCAGCATCAAAAGGTTTAGTTAATAAATCAGCTACATTATCTTCAGTATCTACCCTATCTGGTTGTATTAAACCTTTCTCAAAGCAATCTCTTATAAAATGATGTCTAATTTCTATGTGTTTGGTTTTAGAATGATGTACAGGATTTTTAATAATGCATAAAGTACTGTTATTGTCTACAAAAATCTTGGTATGCATAAAATTATACCCATAATCCAACAGCTGGTTCTGAATCCATAAGACTTGTCCACAACAAGCAGCTGCAGCAACATATTCTGCTTCAGTTGTAGAGTTGGCCACCACTGTTTGTTTCTTGCATTGCCAAGATATTAATCTGCTCCCAAGAAATTGGCATCCACCAGTTGTGGATTTCCTATCAAACTTGTCACCACCATAATCACTGTCTGAATATGCAATAAGGTCCAAGGGAGAATCTTTTGGGTACCATAATCCAAGATCTGGATAACATCTTAGGTACCTAAAAATCCTCTTCACAGCAAAAAGGTGACATTCTTTGGGAGTCACTTGATGGCGTGCACATGCACACACAGCAAACATGATGTCAGGTCTTGAGGCTGTAAGATACATCAATGAACCAATCATTGATCTATAATGCCTAACATCCACATCCTTTCCAGCTCCAAGTTTTCCCCAGGGGTGTTGTCTGTCCATAGGAGTAGAAGCCTCCTTCTCATGTGGAGAAAAACCATATTTCTTCAAGATTTCAGCTACATACTTGTCCTGGGAGATGAAGATACCATCTTCTTTCTGCTGAACTTGTAAACCTAGAAAGAAGTTCATCTCACCCATTGCACTCATCTTGAATTTATCTGTCATGAGCTTGGAAAATTCCTCACTCATTTTTGGATCAGTAGAGCCAAAAATGATGTCATCAACATAGACCTGCACAAGTAACACATGTTTTCCTTTCTTCTTTGTAAACAGTGTCTGGTCTATGGTGCCCCTCTTGAAACCATTTTCCACCAAGTAGGTGGACAATGTACCATACCATGCTCTTGGGGCTTGATGAAGGCCATACATTGCCTTCTTTACTCTATAAACCTTGTCTGGATTCTCAGGATCTTCAAAACCAGGAGGCTGCATTACATAAACCTCCTCAACAATTGTGCCATAGAGAAAAGCACTCTTCACATCCATCTGATAAACAGTAAAATTCATGCAAGAAGCATAAGCTAAGAAAATTCTGATAGCTTCAATTCTTGCAACTGGAGCAAAGACTTCTTCATAATCTATGCCTTCCTCTTGTGTATAACCCTGAGCTACCAAACGTGCCTTGTTTCTGACCACAATGCCTCTTTCATCTTTCTTGTTCCTTAGAACCCATCTTGTCCCAATTGGTCTCACATATCTAGGACAATCAACCAGCTCCCAAACATCCTGTATAGCAAATTGGTGAAGCTCATCCTGCATTGCTTCCACCCAACTTGGTTCCTTGAGAGCATCAAAAATTTTCTTGGGTTCTTCCTGTGACAGAAAACAGGCAAACAAACATGCTTGTACAAGAGGGGTATCAACCTTCTTGTGTATATTGGCAATAAATCCACCAAGACCTTGATGGGATCTTCTTGTCTGAACAGGAGCCATAACATCACCTATGATTTGAGATGTGGGGTGATCCTTTGCTGTGGAAGTGAGAACTCCTCCTTCAAAAAGTCTGGTGTCCTCAATTTCACGCTCCATATTGCCAATATCTTCTTCAGTTTCTTCTTCATCAACAGGAATCTCTTCATGGATATTGGAAGGTCCACCCTGTTCAAAATGAGAAGAGAAAAGCTGTGTAAAGGTGTCTCCAAAGTCTGATCCTTGTGTGTCAGCGTTTGGGCTAACAACGCCTGAACTGGTGTTGTCAGCGTTGGAGCCATCAGCGTCTGAATTGGTCGTGTCAGCGCTGGATTTCCCTTTGTCAGCGTTTGAAGAATCATGCATGTTTGTAGTTGGTGGTATCTGAACCCCACCATTATCTTTCCTTGCAGCAGTAGCAGCAGCATAATACTCATCTGTCCATATAGGAAGTGTAACAAATTCTTGTGTGGGAGATGATATAACTGCTGGTGGTCCATCCTCCTTAGCAACCTGTATACCTGAAACATTACCAATTCTCTTTTCCAAAACACTTGAAGTTACCTTCACAATGTCTGGATCAGTAACAGGCATATAATTTAAAGCTCTAGACAAAGGTTCTAAGTCAAACAACCAATTTGGACCACTCTCAGGATCACTAGGTTTACTCTCTAAAAACCTAACATGTACCTTTTCAAGTATACGTTTTTCCTTTTTAATGTAAACCCTATATCCTTTACTCTGCACTGAATAACCCATGAAGTAGCCTTCATCACCTTTTGAATCAAATTTACCTAGGGCCTCACTAGTTTCTAGAACAACTACATGACATCCAAAAGGCTTCAGAAAACCAATATTTGGCTTCCTTCCCCAAAGTAATTCATAAGGTGTCTTATTATGTATCTTGTTGACCAATGCCCTATTTTGAACATAACAAGCTGTGTTAACAGCTTCAGCCCAAAAAGCTATAGGAAAGTGGGCATCAGCCAACATGGTTCTGGCTGCTTCAATAAGGGTCCTATTCTTCCTCTCAGCAACTCCATTTTGCTGAGGAGTTCTAGCTATGCTGAACTGCCTAGTAATCCCTTTCTTGGCACAAAAATCATCTAATAACTGATTTCTAAACTCACCCCCATTGTCACTTCTAATAATTTTGACCTCATTACCATTTTTCTTTTCAATCTGGGTAATAAAATTAATCAGACTTAGGGCAGTTTCACTTTTCTTGGCTAAAAAGAAAGTCCATGTGAACCTGGAGTAATCATCAGTAATGACAAAACAATATGATTTACCCTTCAAACTTTCTATATTAGTTGGACCAAAGAGGTCCATATGCAATAAGTGAAGGGGTTTAGAACTAGAGTGCACCTGTTTAGACCTGAATGAGACCTTGTGCTGCTTGCCCTTAAGGCATGCAACACAAGAGTGGTCATTGTGGAAAGCCTTTTCAGGCAAACCATCAACTAAACCAAGCCTCACAAGCCTATTAATATTCTTAAAGTTTATGTGCCCTAGTCTCCTGTGCCAAAGATTACTTTCATCTACTGAGGCCTTAGCATACAGACATGACATTTTATTATTTACCTTAATTCCATTAAGATTCACATTATATATGTCTTTATGCCTTGGTGTTCTAAAATCTATGTATTTCTCATCAGGGAGCTTATAATCTTTGCTTAACACCAAGCACTCAGTATCTGTGAAAAGAACCTTATTTTTGTTATCACATACTTGTGATACACTAAACAAATTATAATCCAGGTCTTTCACCAAGAAGACATTATCAAACCTTAGATTGTTGGTAACAAGGGTTCCTTTTCCAGTGATGGTGCCGTAGCCCCCTCCAAAGTATACCTTATCACCATCTTGAATAGGAGAGAAATTGGTCAGATAGTCTTCCTTTCCAGTCATGTGCCTTGAGCATCCACTATCCCAGTATCCATAGTCATTGATCTTCTTCTGAATGCCCTGCACATAAAGAAAACACATTAGTTTTCTTTGGGAACCCAAGCCTTGGAAGACTTGGATTCATTTGGTTGTTCAACAAGAACAGACTTGGTTCTCATAACAACCCCATTTTCATCCCTGTTTGAATGAAATTCCCAGTTAACCCCAATTGGTGTTGACAATGCCTTAGAAATATAATGAAACCTGTTGCATGTCATAGAAATACCAGTATTATTAGGGTTCTGGTCTTGTTTTGGTCTCCATGTTAAGCTAGTAGAAGCTTTAGACCTATTTCCCTGTGGCTGCAAATACCTAGGTTTAGCAGTGTTTCTATCAGCGCTGAAATTACTCCTGTCAGCGCCCCGATTGCTCTTATCAGCGTTGAACCTAGGGTTTGCTACAGGAACCCATTGCCTATTTGACCAAGTATTTGACTTTTGAAAAGGTCTTAGGCCTTGTGTGTTAGACCCTCTAGAAAAGAATGGGGCTGGTCTAACAACTTGTGAACTTTTGTTCACAAAGGTATTGGGTCTGACAGTGTTTGACCTATGTTGACTTTTGTCAGCGCTGAAATGGTTCCTGTCAGCGTTGACATTGGAAGCATTGACACATTTGTAGGCCAAATGTGAGAAGCTACCACATGTATAACAAGCTTTTCTAGACATAGTCTTAGGTCTAGAAGCAAAGAAGCCTGTTCCATGATTACTTACTTGGCTTTTTGGTGACCTAGAATTTCTATACATCTCTGCATATTTAACACTAGGTTTTCTAACAGATTGTGGGCCAAGGTCAACTGCTTTGCCAGTGGTAGGGTGTGTGATCTTAATAGGTTTAGTATCAAGGCTCGTGATTGGTGTGGGCTCATTTGGACTTTCACACAATAACCCTCCCTTAACAAACAAAGTGTGGTTTGCTTTCTTCCACTCTTCTAGGTCAGTCAGCTTTTGCTGATATTCCTCAACTGGGGAAGTCACTCTAGGTGGAGGAATAAACTCCTCCTCTTGGAATTCTGGCAAGCCAGTCCAAGATAAGTCCTTTGATTGGACACCATAGAAATCCCCAGCTGGTGGTGGAACAACATTATAGTTATTCATCCCAATCCCACTCATATCCTTAGAGTCTCTTTGTTTACTAACACACTCTCCTAGGGATTGTGTGGCCTTATCAAATCTCTGGATTTTAAGACTCACATTATCTTTGTTTTTGTTAGCCTCCTCTAACTGAGCTATCAAATCAAGATTAACCCTATTTACTATATCTTGAACATCCTTACTCTGATGTAACTCATGTTTTAAGATATTTATTTGATCCTTTAAATCAAACTCCATTTTCTTATACTCAGTTACTGTCTTTTCTGTTTGGGTAAGAGCAATTTGATAGTTAGATAATTTGCACCTTAGAGTACTTGCTTCATCAAATAACTTAACTATCTCTTGTTTTGATTTTTCAGTATTTAAACGACAACCCTTAGAACAGAAAGCATCATCATATACCTCATTATCTGATGAAGAGGAGGAGTGTGCCATGAGAGCATATTCAGCATGCTCTTCTTTAACTTCAGCAACCAAAGCTCTGTCCTCTTCCTCATTCTTAGCCATCCAGCTCCAATCCCATTCCCCAACGCCATCAATTTGTTGAACAGCAACCATGGCCTTGGGATCTGGGTTCTTAATCATTTGGCTAGAAGGCTTCCCAGCATCAGATCTCCTTGGAGATCTACATTCCCTCATAAAGTGCCCCATCCTATGACAGTTGTAGCACTCCACCTTGGACTTGTCAAATCCAGCAACATCCTTAGCATTAAAGGTCATCTTCTTCTTGAACCTTTTATTGAACCTGTTTGCTCTTAAACTTACAAGAGCCATAGTCCACTTTATATCCATCTCTTCCAATTGTTCATCACTTATCTGCTCAAGATCTTCATAAGTGATCCTTGAATCACTAGGCAAAGAAGCAATGAAGGCACACACAGTATCAAGATCAAAACCAGCAGGTTTAATTCTATCAGCGCCATGATTGTGTGTGTCAGCGCTTGAGTACAAAGCGTTGACAGGATATGATCCAGCGCTGACAGATTGACATCCAGCACTGACACCTTGAGATCCAGAGGCTGAATGTCCATAAAAGTTCATGGAATCAAATTGGCCTTCACTTTGTGAAAAGAAGGCCATGTTGCTGCTGGAAGATTTGTTATCACTCTCCAATTGCCATTCATTCTCCAACAGCCTTAACTTGTTGAAGATGTCATCAAACCTGGAAGTCTTGTGGGTGTTATTGACAAGAATAGATCTTGTCTCAATCTTCCATACATCACCAAGGCTTTTGAGAAAAGTAGCATTCAATTCAGGGTCATCAATCTGTTTTCCCATGAAGGAAAGTTGACTTGTGATGTCAAGAAGTCTACTTCTCACACTGCTGAGATTCTCATTAGGTTGAGCTTTAAAGACAGCATACTCATGCAAGAGTTGCTTCTTCTTTTCTTCTTTTGTGTCAGCATTGCCACCATGTGCTACTTCAAGAGCTTCCCAAAGCTCTTTTGCAGAATCAAAACGTTTGTACTTATGCTGATTCTCATGACCTAGGGCATGTTTCAAGATGTTCAAAATTTTCATGTCCACCCTCTTCTTGGCTATGTCTTCAACAGCTACCGCTCTCCCATCATCAGGCTTTTCCACTTTATCAGCTTCTGGACAATTAGGAATAGCTGTCCTTGCCTCAATAGCAGCAGTAATCTTTGCTGCTTTATCGAATGTGTTCCCATATTCGATAATTTCCCAAAGAGTGTAGTCATGAATAGCTATGTATTGCTCAAAATTGGACTTCCAAAGTTCAAAGTTCCTGGCATCAAACATGGGAATTTTGATGCTAGGGTTTGAGAAGTTGTTTTGAAGCAAAGCAGGAGGTTGATTTGTGCCAGACATGGTGTTTTTAGGGTTTTGAGAATTTAGGGTTTTTAGGGTTTGGTGTTTTAGGGTTCTGCGTTACTTAAAGATCAAAAGTTTCTCAACAAGCTCTGATACCACTTGTTGATCCCAAACTTAGATCGATTAGCTTTGTGTATACGAGATTAGATCAAGTACTACACGTAGAGAAACCTTTGCTTATGAATAAAGTAACAAAGTGTTATGCGGAATTAACACTTGATCTAAAACACAATGATGTTAAACAAACTTTCACTTGTATTAGAATAATCGTGTTGATTACAATGAAAGGTTTAACTTGCGAATACTATGAAAACTGATATATGACTTTAACCTAAAAGACCTTCTTTTATAGAACAAGAAGTCTTGTACAATAAGCTATGAATCAACTATTCTAGGTAAAGATAATAATAGAAAATACAATGTCGTGCTTATCTTTACCATACATGAATAAAGAAACAAATAAACAAAAGATATTCTATCAGTGTCAATCTTCAAGGCTGTCAGCGTTGACTTCTATCAGCGTCCAAAGTCAATCTATCAGCGTTGACTTTCTTCTTATCAGCGTTTGGTGATCTGACCCATATTTTATTCCCAACACAGTAAGCCTTGTGCTCCAACTCAATGGGGAGGTGGCACGCTTTCCCGTACACGAGACGATATGGTGTACAACCAATCGGAGTCTTGTATGCGGTACGAAAAGCCCAAAAAGCATCATCGAGTTTATCGGCCCATGAGGGACGATGCTCTCCCACGGTTCATTCAAGAATTCGCTTTAATCCTCAGTTAGAGATTTCAGCCTGGCCATTAGTTTGTGGGTGGTAGGCGGTGGAAAGACGATGATTGACACCATACTTAGCCATGACTCTTGCAAATTGATCATTGCAAAAATGAGTCCCGCGATCACTAATAATGTCACGAGGCACATCGAATCTAGCGAATAGCACCTTCAAAAAGATACAAACCACCCTTGCATCATTAGTGGGTAAAGCTTTGGCTTCAACCCATTTAGAAACGTAGTCAACAGCTACAAGGATGTATTTGTTTTCTTTAGATGAAGGGAATGGCCCCATAAAGTCCATACCCCAAACATCAAAGACATCACACTCTTGTATGAAATTCTGAGGCATCTCGTCTTTATGTGTGATCTTTCCTTGTTTTTGGCAAGCATCACAATGTTTAACCATCTCGTGAGCATCACGATAAATGGTGGGCCAATAAAATCCCGAGTCAAACACTTTTTTGGCGGTGTAGTTGGGACCAAAGTGACCACCGGTGGGTTCTTTGTGGCAAGCGTCAAGAATGTCTAAAGCAGCCGGTCCATCAACACATCGGCGAATAATCAAATCAGCTCATTGTTTGAATAGATACGGGTCATACCAAAAGTAAGTCGTAATGTCTTTGAAGAACATCTTCTTTTGTTGGGATGTTAGCCCGTCAACGAGAATTCCACCCGCCAAGTAGTTTGCAATCGCAAACCACGGGGTTTCATCAGAAGTCGAGTTAATAGACAATAAGGTATCCAGGGGAAAAGAGTCATTGATCTCTTTGTTCGGATGATCCCCTTGGTAAGGATCCTCAAGTCTACTGAGATGATCCGCGGCTATGTTTTAAGCTCCCTTCTTATCACGAATTTCGATTTTAAATTCTTGAAGTAGCAAAACCCAGCGAAGAAATCTTGGTTTGGAATCTTGTTTGGTTAACAAGTACTTCAACGCGGAATGATCGGTATACACGATGGTGGTAGAAAGGAGAAGATAGGGGCGGAACTTTTCAAAAGCATAGACAACAGCTAAAAGCTCTTTTTCGGTTGTCGTGTAATGCAATTGAGCCCTTGTCATTGTCTTGCTAGCGTAATGGATCGGTTGGAAGTGTTTGTTCACTCTTTGGCCCAAAACCGCTCCAATAGCATAGTCGCTAGCATCGCACATCAACTCAAAGGGAAGCTCCCAATTAGGGGTAACCAAGACCGGTGCCTTAGTTAGCTTATCCTTAAGAAGGTTGAAGGCTTCAATACACTCTGTGGAAAAGATAAAAGGAGTATCTTTTTCCAAGAGGTGGGTCATCGGGCGAGCGATTTTAGAAAAATCTTTGATAAAGCGACGGTAGAAGCCCGCATGACCGAGGAAACTTCTCATACCCTTCACGGTTGAAGGTGGAGGCAACTTAGAAATAACATCGACTTTAACACGGTCCACTTCAAGACCGGCTTTGGAGATCTTGTGTCCTAGCACGATTCCCTCTTTTACCATGAAATGGCATTTTTCCCAATTAAGAACAAGGCGAGTGTCTTCACACCGCTTAAGCATACGTTCTTAATTGGCAAGGCAAGCAGAGAAAGAATCGCCATAAACCGAGAAATCACCCATGAATACTTCCATAGTTTCTTCAACCATGTCATGGAAGATAGCCATCATACACCTTTGGAACGTCCCAGGAGCATTGCATAAACCGAAAGGCATGCGTTTGTAAGCAAATGTTCCATAGGGACAAGTGAATGTGGTCTTTTCTTGTTCTTTGGGATCGATGGGAATTTGAAAATACCTGGAGAAACCGTCTAAGAAGCAGTAATAGTCATTACCCGCTAGACGCTCGAGCATTTGATCCATGAAAGGAAGAGGAAAATGATATTTTCTCGTGGCATCATTGAGCTTGCGATAGTCGATATAAACTCTCCACCCAGTAACGAGACGAGTGGGAATCAACTCATTGTGTTCATTGGGAACAACGGTTATTCCGCCCTTCTTGGGAACACAATTGACGGGACTTACCCAAGGCGAATCCGAGATAGGGTAAATCAAGCCGGCATCAAGAAGTTTGATAACCTCTTGTTTGATGAAGTCGTGAATGCGAGGATTAACCCTTCTTTGGCTCTTGATTGCGGATTTAAAGTCATCTTCCATGAGAATCTTGTGAGTACAAAAGTTTGGATCAATTTCGCGGATATCAGAAATTTTCCAAGCAATTGCCTTCTTATGATCTTTAAGCCCGGCGATGAGGAGACATTTTTCTTCTTCGTTCAAGTCCTTAGCAATGATGACGGGCGACTTCTTCTTATCTTCAAGGAACACGTACTCGAGATGGGGCGTGATACATGGTTTTTCAATAGGTTCAAAATATCTCTCGGAATCCTCTCGAATTGATCTCAGTTAAAAGTAGAATGATTTGTTCTTGGTGACAAAAAGTGGATTTGGTTTTCTATTCTAAATAAATGAAGTAAATAAAGATTAAAGCCAGAAACAGTAAATCAAAAGCAATTAAATGATAAAGCTGTAAAGATCCTTACTGAAAACTAGTTCTATTCGGAATAAATGGAGAAGATGCTCTATTCGGAATAATTGTGTTATGCGGAATAATATGGTCTATGCGGAATAATGACTATACGGAATAAAAAACCCCTATGCGGAAACGTTGGCTTATTCGGAAAATATTGCTTATTCGGAAAATATTACTATGCGGAAAAAATTGTACTATTCGGAAAAAGAACCTTATGCGGAAAAATATCTTATGCGGAAAAAGTGGCCCTACGCGGAAAATAAACCTCTATGCGGAAAGTATGGCTTATGCGGAAAAACATGCTATTCGGAAAAACTGGTTTATGCGGAAAGATGATGCTATTCGGAATATACGAGATATTCCGAATAAGGAAAAAAATAAACTTGGCTATGCGGAAAATCAACACTGTTCGGAATATTTAAAATATTCCGAGTAAGGGAAATGGGAAACTCACCTATTCGGAATATTGGCTTTGTTCGGAAAGTTCTGGGAACGAAGAACAGACACAGTAGCAGTAAAACAGGGGACTCGAATCAATCCAAAATCGACTCCAATACTTAAAAAGGTTTTACCAAATCAAACACACATCATTTAAATACCAATAGTAATAAATCCCACCAATAAAAAACACTAAATTAACAACTTTTTAAGATCAAACTTGAATCAAATAGAAAAACTTAAAAACTTGCAATAGAAGATGATGAAGAACAAGATGAATGAAAAGATGAAATTAAAGGATTAATGTAAAGATAACAAGAGTAAAGATTAAACACTTACAAGATTGAAAGAAAAATGAAAAATCACCAAACACCCTAATGGTGTTTGTGATGCTACGAACAAGCAACTGGGGAAAAGAAAAATGAAAGCTAACTCCCTCAAATGTGAAGGGAGAATCTATTTATACTCCTAGTGGTTGGTTGGTGAGTGGGCTTTCTCCCTTTCTTCTTGTCTTCTCGTCTTTTCAGAAAAGTTGACGTTTTCGATTCTGATTCGGGATTTGTTGTCGATTAAACTCAACTCGTCTTTTAATTTCTTCGTTAAATAGACTTGAGTTTCTTCGACATATGTAAATCTTCCATCTTTGGTCCTTTTCTTCGATAAAACTTCAAATAGGCCCATTGACTTCAAATCTTTTGCATCTCTTGGACAATAGACTTCGTCTTTAGTCTTTTTCCTTGATAAAACCCGTGCAATCCCATGTTTTCTTTAATATTCATCCGGTTAGCTCTGAAAACACAATAAACACAAAAACCACGCATAATTCCAAACAAATGATATTAAATACGTGTTTTGGTCTTGTTTTAGCCAGAATTAAGTGGTAAAAGGATGGGTGTTTACACACCTATCAAATCCCCTACACTTAACCATTGCCATGCCCTCATGCAATGCTTAGTGATAAAGCAAATTTACATTTTTCTCATAATTAATCAACCTTGGCCTTATTTAAATTCTACCAAACAAAAATTAAAATGCTAAGAGAAATTAAAACTTTAAAATAAACAAAAGGATGGAAATAACTTGTAAAGAAATCAAGGACTTACATTAGGGCTTTGGTGTTGCGAAGATTTATCACCCTCAAGTTTCACGTTCCCCAAACTAAGCTTAAAAACGAGATCATTGTTATTATAAGTTAGTAAATCAAACACTTACACACATGGCTTAATTAAATGCTTAAACCCCCTTATTCCTAGGTGTATCTATTATATTTTATTTTTGTCTTAGAATGATCATGAAGATGCATTTTTGGACTTATTCCGATAGTTTATTTAGGCTGAAAGCAAAGTAGGACGATTTGATCAATAGTTAGCTAAAGGACAAAATCTCTTAAAACTGCTTCTCGGGATATCAAAAAGTTCATATCTTGGCATAACTCGGTTCACGATTTGAGACCTTTCTCGGGCCGATATTTGGCATGTACTTCATACTTCATATCTTCGAGAGACGTTCTTGAGATAATGGTCTTCTCATCATAATAGAGTTTTCTTCACTTGGAGACTTTTGAGGGGTACTCCAACTTTGTTGACCACGACTTCATGATTATTTCTTCAATCTCTAATTGGGATTTCGAGATACAACGATCCGCCTCCTTTTCGGACTTGGATCTATTTATCCTCATACCTTGTTAGGGTCTTTTCGGATAGACTTCTCCGTGATCTTTATGGGAGTTGATTGCTTTTCGTCGTGAGTCTTGATCCTTCATTTTGACTTTAGGAATAATGCTTTTCACATCACTTTGGATCTTCAGCAATAAAATGGAATCCTCATGCCTTGTTAGGGCCTTTTCGGACTCGCCAATCTTCGCGCCCCGCTTCATAAGTTATGCCTTGGCTATGAACTCTTATCATTACCGAGCAACTTTTAAACGATCTTGGGCTAGAAGCTAAGTAACTTTTCAAATCGTACGACCTTACTTATTGCAGATAAATTATTAGCAAGTGATGGGAGAATAGGCAAATAATTACACCAAGTGAGCTTGCGCAAGAATACCGACTTATAATTGACTCTATCATTTCTCGTTCTCCACAATTTAAAATCTCAAGTAATGAGACTCGTGGACACTTAGCCTAATAAAACAATTAAGGTCTACATGGTTAAGGATACTAGCTAGAATAAACATGGATAAGTCTATTCGGGTTGAGTCAAAATAAACGCAATGGGCCTAATATGTCAAAGATTTCTAAACTAGCTACACCACTTTATTAAAATTTTTGACTTTATTGCGGAATATATACATATGAAAGCAACGATAAAAATTTAAAAATTACAACTAAATGGCCAAAGTTAATAAAAAATTTGAAAAATGTTGAAAAATAGGATTTTCCGGTTAAATGAAGGCATTTTCATGGAAAAGTCCACTTAAAACTTCGATAGAAGTCCCCCCTACACTTAAGGTAAACATTGTCCTCAATGTTTAAGCATGTGGGAAAAGTTTCCCCTACACTTATGACATTGTGCGCGTTGGTTAACTCGAGTTAAGGGAGAGACGACTAAAGTGATCAATTTCAAATGTGAGTATGAAGAAAATTGAATCACGATAGTTGAGAGATAGAACCGGATTTCGGATAACACGGGAGCACGGTTCTTCAAAGATTTCCAAGATTGCAGTTATCCCTGTAATCACATCACTACACAAACACAAACGACCAAAATAGGTCCTCCCCTACACTTAGGGGGTTAAAGGGATAGATACTCGGGCTGCCTCCCGAGGAGCGCTTGTTTTTGATAACCGAGTCACAAGCCTGACTCGACCCAAAATTAGTTCATGGGGAACGTGGTGAGGGATGGAATCACCTCCTGAGAGGTGTCCTCACCAAAGTACAACTTCACTCGTTGGCCATTCACCTTAAAATTTGGTCCATTAGGTTGAGCGAGCTCGAGAGTACCATATGGAAAAATTTGGGCAATGGTGAATGGGCCGGACCAATGAGATTTCAGCTTGCCCGAAAAGATTTTCAACCAAGAGTTAAAAAGTAAGACTTTGTCTCCAACATGGAACTCTCGGTTTTTGATCTTGGAGTCGTGAATGAGCTTAGTTCTTTCCTTATAGATCAAAGAATTTTCATAAGCCTCATTACGGAGTTCATTCAGCTCATTGAGTTGGAGCTTGCGTAGGTCACCGGCTTTGTTAATATAAAAATTAGCCCACTTCAAGGCCCAATAAGCCTTGTGCTCCAACTCAATGGGGAGGTGGCACGCTTTCCCGTACACAAGACGATAAGGCGTACAGCCGATCAGGGTCTTGTAAGCAGTACGGAAAGCCCACAAAGCATCATCAAGTTTATCAGCCCATGCGGCACGATGCTCTCCCACGGTTCTTTCAAGAATTTGCTTCAGTCCTCGGTTGGATATTTCAGCCTGGCCATTAGTTTGTGGGTGGTAGGCTGTGGAAAGACGATGGTTTACACCGTACTTAGCCATGACTCTAGCAAATTGGTCATTGCAGAAATGAGTCCCACGATCACTAATAATGGCACGAGGCACACCGAATCGAGCGAATAGAGCTTTCAAAAAGTTACAAACCACCCTTGCATCATTAGTAGGCAAAGCTTTGTCTTCAACCCACTTTGAAACGTAGTCAACGGCTACAAGGATGTATTTGTTTCCTTTAGAAGAAGGGAATGGCCCCATAAAGTCGATACCCCAAACATCAAAAATTTCACACTCTTGAATGAAATTCTGAGGCGTCTCGTCTTTATGTGTGATCTTACCTTGTTTCTGGCAAGCATCACATTTTTTAACCATATCGTGAGCGTCACTATAAATGGAGGGCCAATAAAATCCCGAATCAAACACTTTTTTGTCGGTGTAGTTGGGACCAAAGTGACCACCGGTGGGTCCTTTGTGGCACGCATTAAGGATTTCAGACGCTGCCGGTCCATCAACACATCGGCGAATAATGAGGTCGGCACATTGTTTGAATAGGTAAGGGTCGTCCCAAAAGTAAGTCTTGATGTCGGTGAAGAACTTCTTCTTTTGTTGGGACGTCAACCCTTCCTTGAGAATTCCACCCGCCAAGTAGTTTGCAAAGTCCGCAAACCACGGGGTTTCATTCGGCTTCGAGTTTATAGACATTAAGGTCTCCAAGGGAAAAGAATCATTGATTTCTTTGTTCGGATGATCCCCTTGGTAAGGATCCTCAAGTCTGCTAAGATGGTCCGCGGCTAGGTTTTCTGCTCCTTTTTTATCGCGAATTTCGATTTTAAATTCCTGGAGCAGCAAAACCCAGCGAAGAATTCTTGGTTTGGAATCTTGCTTTGTCAACAAGTACTTCAGCGCGGAATGATCGGTATACACGATGGTGGTGGAAAGGACAAGATAGGGGCGAAATTTTTCAAAGGCATAGACAACAGCTAAAAGCTCTTTTTCGGTTGTCGTATAATGCAATTGTGCCCCTGTCATTGTCTTGCTAGCGTAATGGATCGGTTGGAAGTGTTTGTTCACTCTTTGTCCAAGAACCGCTCCAATAGCAAAATCACTAGCATCGCACATCAACTCAAAGGGTAGCTCCCAATTAGGGGTAACCAAGACGGGTGCCTTAGTTAGTTTATCCTTAAGCGAGTTGAAGGCTTCAAGGCACTCTTTGGAAAAGATAAAAGGAGTATCTTTTTCCAAGAGGTGGGTCATCGGGCGAGCGATTTGAGAAAAATCTTTGATGAATCGTTGGTAGAAGCCCGCATGACCCAGAAAACTTCTCACACCCTTCACGGTTGAAGGTGGAGGCAACTTTGCGATAACATCGACTTTAGCACGGTCTACTTCAAGACCGGCTTTCGAGATCTTATGTCCAAGCACGATGCCTTCTTTTACCATAAAATGGCATTTTTCCCAATTCAGAACAAGGCGAGTGTCTTCGCACCTCTTTAGCATACGTTCCAAATTGGCAAGGCAAGAAGAGAATGAATCCCCAAAGACCGAGAAATCATCCATGAAGACTTCCATGGTTTGTTCAACCATATCATGGAAGATAGCTAACATACACCTTTGGAAAGTCCCGGGCGTATTACATAAGCC
The DNA here is from genome assembly GCA_025667525.1 of Glebionis coronaria. NCBI lineage: Eukaryota > Viridiplantae > Streptophyta > Magnoliopsida > Asterales > Asteraceae > Glebionis > Glebionis coronaria. The sequence goes on from JANFOE010000518.1 coordinate 544,545, forward strand.
AAAAGGCATTCTTTTGTAAGCAAAAGTGCCATAGGGACAAGTGAATGTAGTCTTCTCTTGATCTTGGGGATCGATGGGTATTTGAAAATAACCCGAGAAACCATCAACAAAGCAGTAATATTCATTTCCTGCTAAGCGTTCAAGCATTTGGTCCATAAAAGGTAGAGGGAAATGATCCTTTCTTATGGCATCATTGAGTTTGCGGTAGTCTATACAAACTCTCCACCCAGTAACGAGACGAGTGGGAATTAACTCGTTGTGTTCGTTGGGAACAACAGTTATTCCGCCCTTCTTAGGCACACAATGGATTGGACTAACCCATGGTGAATCCGAAATAGGGTAAATCATACCCGCATCAAGAAGTTTGAGAACCTTTGTTTTGATGACTTCATGTATTTTTGGATTCACCCTTCGTTGGCTTTGAATTGTGGGCTTAAAGTCGTCCTCCATGAGAATTTTGTGTGTGCAGAAGTGAGGATCAATTCCACGAATATCGGAAATCTTCCAAGCGATAGCCTTCTTATGATCTTTCAACACAGCGACAAGTCGGGCTTTCTCTTCATCCTTCAAATCCTTAGCAATGATGACTGGCGACTTCTTCTCTTCTTCGAGGAATACATACTCAAGATGGGGTGGCAACTCCTTAAGTTCCAAATCCGGAGGATTGTCGACGGGAGGCGTATTCGAAGTCGGAGTGTCGATAGCAATAACATTGGGAGATGGAGGGGAAGGATTGTCTTCGCTGAGGAGGTTTGCAATGAAACTGAAATCGTCATCCCAATTAGCAGTAGAATCGTCATTGTCTTGCTTCACATCTTCCAAGGTGGCTTCCAAATCTTTCCAAAGGAAATTACTTTCTCCAAATAGAGATAGTGATGAGTCGATAGAGGAAACGGTCTCAACATTGGGAAGAGAGATAGGAATGTTTTTACAAGCATCCTTGAAGTTTTCTTCACAAGCCTCATCAAGAACGTCAATACAATTAACACTCTCGTAAGAATAAGGCTGTTTAGAAAGCTTTCCCATGTTGAAGACTACTTTATCGTCACCCACTCTCATGATAAGCTCACCGGCTTCAACATCAATGAGAGTGCGACCGGTCCTCAAGAATGGACGACCAACAATGAGTGGCACACGGGGGTCCATCTCGTAGTCGACGACAACAAAATCGGCAGGAAAGGTGAATTTGTCGACTCCTACAATTACGTCTTCGGCTATCCCCACAGGATAAGCAACCGTACGGTTGGCCAATTCCAAAGTCATTTTGGTGGGGACTAGCTCTGGGAGAGATAATTGCTTCCAAACACTTAGAGGCATGAGATTAATACTGGCACCTAGATCGGCTAGGGCCATGCAATTCTCTACTCCCGGGAAATTGCAAGGGATAAGAAAACGACCCGGATCACCAAGCTTAGTTGGCAATTTCCTTAAGAGTACTGCAGAGCAGTTCTCATTAAGTTGGGTGTTGGCAATATCGAGGAGCTTTTCCTTGTCGCTCAGAAGATCTTTAAACATTTTCGCGTATTTGGGCATGTGAGCGAGATCCTCAGCGAAGGAGATATTGAAATTCATTTGTTTAAACATTTTAAGAAAGTTAGAAACCTGAATATCATCCTTGCTCTTTTGCTTCTCTTTCCTCAACCTAGATGGATAAGGTATATTGGAAGAAGAGGAAGGCTTTAGGGTAATAGGATCACTCACAACCACGGGTGGAGGAGGGGTAGAAGGAAGAGGTGGAGAAATTGGGGAAGGAGAAGGAGGAGGAATAGGAGCAGGTGACTCGTTCTCCTTAGTCACAACCACCGGTGGAGGTATAGGAAGCTCGGGTTCCTTGGTACCTTTGCCCCTTCGAGTGGTGATTGCTTTCATCTCCCCTCTTGGATTAGCAACGGTATTACTCGGAAGAGTACCCGAAGAAGAGGGTTGACTACTTTGGAAGAAACTAGCCATCATGTTCCTCAGATCATTAGTTTGGCTATCCAACGTATTTCTCATATCTGCTCTCAAATCGTTTCCTTGCTTTACCAAGTCTGCTTTCAAGTTACGCACTTCCTGCTGGAGATTTTCCACTATCACATCATTGGTTCTCATGTAGGTTGCGACCTCTTGGTGTAGTGCAGTGGTGGTTTGGTTGGAAGGAGCATTGTATGCAGGTGGTTGGTAAGCTGGTTGTTGGTAGACTTGATTGTTACGTTGAGGCGGTTGTTGCTGCTTGTGAGGTGGTATGTATGGTTGTCGAGGTTGTTGTTGTTGAGGAGGGCGATTAAGGTTTTGTTGTTGGTTTTGGTTGACAGGAGGGAAACCAGGTGGTGAAAGATAGTTGTTGCTGCGGTAGCTAAGCAAGTTACGGTCACCTTGAGGTCTAGCTTGATAAGCAGGTTCTTGATAGGTGCCATATGCCGCATTCACATTCTCAGCAGGGTAATCTTGGGTGGCGGTACAAGTTGTGTAAGAGTGAGGACCACCGCATATCTCACAAGGTTGGCTGACAGCGTTCACTTGAGCGTTTTTGGCGTTGTTGCTGTTGTTGCTGACGGTGTGGGTGACAAGCGATTCAAGAAGCGTAGTGATTTTGTCAAGTCGCTTGTCGCTGTCATTAGTGCTAGCACTAGCAACATTGGTCCGAATACTCTTGGTTTGCACACGAGACTTGTTCTCAATGATGTCCCAAGCAGCATTGGAAGTCTTAGCCAATAGATTACCCCCCGAGGCACTGTTCAGTGAATCTTGATCACTCATGCTTAAACCATTGTAAAAAGTATTAATTTGATGTACTTTGGTAAAACCATGTTGTGGGCATTTTCTTAAAAGATCTTTGAAACGATCCCAAGATTCACTGAATGACTCATCGTACTTTTGTTCAAAGTTTATAATCTCATTCCACAAAGCGGTAGTATGAGAGGGTGGAAAAAAGTAATTTATAAACTTTGTTTCCAAATCCGTCCACGAGAGAATACTCTGTGGCGGTTCTTTAGCAAGCCAATGCCGGGCTTGTCCCTCTAAAGAAAAGGGAAAAAGTTGTAACCTTATAACTTCTTGTGGAACCCCATTGAACTTGACCGTGTTGGTGAGTTGTAGAAATCTCTTGATGTGGTCGTGTGGATAATCAATGGTACGTCCCAAGAATGGCTGAGCGGAGACCATTTGGATAAAGCCTGATTTGAGCTCGAAATTGTTGGCGGCAATTGGAGGAATGACAATTGGATCCGTGTTGCCATCTACATGAGCTTGTAGCAGTTCAATCATCGGGCGATTATCCGGAAGGGGCTCATTGTTGTTGTTATTGTTCATGTTGTTGAAAGGTGGGTTGTTGTTGTTATTATTGTTTGGAGGTGGTACACCGGCCATGTCTAAGTGATCGAGAGGCTCGGGCTCTTGATATGACGTGGATCGAGTGCGCATACACCTGCAAAAGAACGAACAAAGAAAAACAAAGCAAAAATATTTTTGGTTTTTATGTTTTTTATTTTTTTGTATTTTTTAAAGTTTTATATTTTTTTGGATTTTTTTTTTTTTTTTTTTTTTGAAAATTTTTGTGAAAAAGTAACGTTCACGGGGAACGGATCCCAAAATCCAAGTTCTCACAAAAAACTTTTGATCTTAACGAGAAGAGTCGGCAGCGGCGCCATTTGATACAAGGTTTTTCAATAGGTTCAAAATATCTCTCGGAATCCTCTCGAATTGATCTCAGTTAAAAGTAGAATGATTTGTTCTTGGTGACAAAAAGTGGATTTGGTTTTCTATTCTAAATAAATGAAGTAAATAAAGATTAAAGCCAGAAACAGTAAATCAAAAGCAATTAAATGATAAAGCTGTAAAGATCCTTACTGAAAACTAGTTCTATTCGGAATAAATGGAGAAGATGCTCTATTCGGAATAATTGTGTTATGCGGAATAATATTGTCTATGCGGAATAATGACTATACGGAATAAAAAACCCCTATGCGGAAACGTTGGCTTATTCGGAAAATATTGCTTATTCGGAAAATATTGCTATGCGGAAAAAATTGTACTATTCAGAAAAAGAACCTTATGCGGAAAAATATCTTATGCGGAAAAAGTGGCCCTACGCGGAAAATAAACCTCTATGCGGAAAGTATGGCTTATGCGGAAAAACATGCTATTCGGAAAAACTGGTTTATGCGGAAAGATGATGCTATTCGGAAAAACTGGGCTATTCGGAATATACGCGATATTCCGAATAAGGAAAAAAATAAACTTGGCTATGCGGAAAATCAACACTGCTCGGAATATTTAAAATATTCCGAGTAAGGGAAATGGGAAACTCACCTATTCGGAATATTGGCTTTGTTCGGAAAGTTCTGGGAACGAAGAACAGACACAGTAGCAGTAAAACAGGGGACTCGAATCAATCCAAAATCGACTCCAATACTTAAAAAGGTTTTACCAAATCAAACACACATCATTTAAATACCAATAGTAATAAATCCCACCAATAAAAAACACTAAATTAACAACTTTTTAAGATCAAACTTGAATCAAATAGAAAAACTTAAAAACTTGCAATAGAAGATGATGAAGAACAAGATGAATGAAAAGATGAAATTAAAGGATTAATGTAAAGGTAACAAGAGTAAAGATTAAACACTTACAAGATTGAAAGAAAAATGAAAAATCACCAAACACCCTAATGGTGTTTGTGATGCTACGAACAAGGAACTGGGGAAAAGAAAAATGAAAGCTAACTCCCTCAAATGTGAAGGGAGAATCTATTTATACTCCTAGTGGTTGGTTGGTGAGTGGGCTTTCTCCCTTTCTTCTTGTCTTCTCGTCTTTTCAGAAAAGTTGACGTTTTCGATTCTGATTCGGGATTTGTTGTCGATTAAACTCAACTCGTCTTTTAATTTCTTCGTTAAATAGACTTGAGTTTCTTTGACATATGTAAATCTTCCATCTTTGGTCCTTTTCTTCGATAAATCTTCAAATAGGCCCATTGACTTCAAATCTTTTGCATCTCTTGGACAATAGACTTCGTCTTTAGTCTTTTTCCTTGATAAAACCCGTGCAATCCCATGTTTTCTTTAATATTCATCCGGTTAGCTCTGAAAACAAAATAAACACAAAAACCACGCATAATTCCAAACAAATGATATTAAATACGTGTTTTGGTCTTGTTTTAGCCAGAATTAAGTGGTAAAAGGATGGGTGTTTACACACCTATCAGGGCGGAAACTCCTTAAGTTCTAAATCCAGAGGATTTTCGATGGGAGGCGGATTCAAAGTCGGTGCATCGATAGCAATAGCCTTGGGAGATGGTGGAGAAAGATGGTCCTCTTTGAGAAGGTTCTCAATGAGACGAATGTCTTCATCCCAATCGGTGGGAGAATCGTCATTTTCTAAGTTCACATCTCCCATGGTGGCTTCCAAATCTTTCCAAAGGAAATCACTTTCTCCAAATAGAGATAGTGATTAATCAATAGAGGAAACGGTCTCAACATTGGGAAGAGAGGTAGGAATAATTTTACAAGCATCTTTGAAGTGTTCTTCACATGCCTCATCAAGAACGTCGATAAAATTAACATTCTCGTATGAATAAGGCTATTTAGAAAGCTTTCCCATGTTGAAGATGATTTTATCGTCACTGAAATGTGTATAATGCAAGTTCGTTTTCTCAGTTCTTAACTAATAGAAAGTCCAATCAATATCAAATTTATAATTGTTTTTGGTTGTTCAAGCTTGCTTGGTAATCTATTGCTAATTCAAACAAAACTATTTAAAAATGAAAAATATAAACCTACTTATACGTAAAACAAATTGCAAATTCCAAATTTTATTCAAGCAAAATATAAAAATGCAAAATAAAAAAACTATAAGGACTGAAAATGTAATTTCTATAAAATGTAAATGCTTGAAATGTAAATTCTAAAAGTTATAGGGACTAAAAATGTAAAACAGTTAACTAAAAGGACCAAACTTGTAAAAACTTTAACAAACTAACCAAATTTTAACAAACTAACAAACCTTACAACTGAAATTTAACAAACTAACAAAGTAAAGGACTAAGTTTTGCAAAAACCACAAAATTAGGAAGATTAGCTAGGTTTAGTAACTAATTAAACTTCTAGGGACTAAACTGCAAATAAACCAAAGTTTTAACTAAAAACGGGCAACAAGAAAGATTAAGCTCGTTTGAGCTTAATACTCAACCAAATAAGCTGAAACAACTTGCAAAATTCTTCAAATCCAATTTAAGAAACGTGTGTTCAAGGAAATAATCTAAAAGTCCAAAATAAGCAAAAGAGTGCTTATTAATAAGCTCAAAATAAGCTATAGCCTAATCCAAACATCCACAACTTGATTTTATTATCAAAACTGATTAAGCTCTTGATTTAAAGAAGGGAAAATCAAATTAGAACAAATTTCATCCAGTAATAAGCTAGATATCTGAAATAAGCTAAAATGAGCTTATGTTGACCAAACGTTGACCAATTTTTGGAAAAAGCTCAAAATTTCAAAACTTCATATTCAATACTTTCTAAATGGAAATGTGAAAGAAAACAACAACTTTTATGAAGTGGATTATGAGAACTAGTGAAACAGTAACCTCTTTATCACAGAGAATGGAAAATGCTCAGGCTTGAGCTAATAAGCTGTTTTCTAGCTTAATCCTGAATACTGTAGATTTTCCTCTTAAAGTCTAAAAGTTTATGTTATAAGCTATAACTAGAAACTGGTTTGAGCAAATTTCATTAAGTATTGAAGGAGAAATCAGCAAGTGAATATGGTAAGTTTCAAAGAACTAAGCTGAAACAAGTATGACCCAAACTTTTTGATTACCAATTACCTGTTTGACTATTATATTGACTAGTAAAAGACTTAGAACCAATTGTTAACACCTAATGACTGATAATGATCACTAAAACACCAATTATCAACACTTGAAAACTGATTTACAACTACTCCCAAACACTCCTTAAAAGGTTTTGATCAAACTTTTACAAAGACTTTATGAGTTATGATTTAAACTGATTAAAGAGCTATAGCAGACTTGTTTTAGTGAGCAAAATGAAATGTATTCAAGCTAATAACAAGCAATAACCAAGACTAGAACTGAAAGTAGCTATTGGACTAAAAAGTTACTGAAAATATGCAGAAACTACAAAACTGAACACAATTATACAAAATCAAGCTACAAATCACTAGAATCACTCAATCAACAACTACTTATCAAGTAAATCAAGCAGCCATCTAGTTTAACTAGGAAATTTAACATGCAAGGACTTGTTTAGAGGAACATAAAACAGAAGCTAAGAAACCTATTGTAGAGGTCCTTTGGGAAGAAGAGGAGCGCTGAGCTCTCTTGCCCTAGTGATACCACCACCTATCACTAGTAATCAACTCAAATCAACAATCAAACAGCTACAATTCATCAAACTTCCATGAAATCTTCAAGAACAATGGAAAGAACTTGAATTCTGATCAAACAGCAACAATACTTCACCAATGTCAGTTATGATCTTTGGTTGATCATAACAAACATCTAACAGCAACAATGGAATCACACAACAGCAGGAAAGTAGCAGGAATTGAAGAACAGAATTTGGCGGGAAACTTGAGTTTGAAATTTTATTGATAGAATTCAGTTACAAATGTTTGTTACAAGCTTCTAACTAACTAACTAACTCAAGAGTTTGTCAGACTCTTGAGTAGTTAGGTGAAAAGGAGGGAAAAAGGAAAGGAGAATTTAAGAACTATGTGTTTACAAAATTAAGCTACAATGAGAAATGAGGTACAAGCTAAGTATTTATAGGCAAGATAGGAGATTCTGTTGGAGTTTGTGACGTGTTCGGGCCAATCATGGCTTGACACGTGGAGGAATTCTGCAAATCCACTTTGAAGGTGATGAACTTGAATTGGGGGTTTTTGATTCAATGGATGATATGTTAAATGGATTGCACCATTGAATTCGTCTTTTAAAATTGAGTAACTTTGGTGTTTTGATCTTCTCTTGAAACAGCTTCAATCAAAATCCCGTTCCTGGCAATATTTTTGTTAAAGAAGATGGACACGTGGCGGCCTTTGATTGGTTTAAAACATTGCACATGGATCACACTGTAGAGATATAGTATTAATTGTGACGGCTGTGAGTGGATATTTATTACTTGATCCGTGTGAACTCTTTCCTTGTTTCTGATTGGTTTATAGCTTTTCACTTGGATTCAACTTTGCAAAACTTTCCAAACTTGGCAAAATAAGCCCTTGTACTTGGCAGATTCCCATTTCAAGCTAATATCTTCATTCCTTTGACATTTTTGGTCCTTTAACTTCCAAAACTTGTATAAAATGACCCTTTGACTGAGTTGACTTGATAGTTTGACCAGATTTGACTTTAATCTTGACTTTCCATACTTTGCACTTTAAGTCCTTCAACTTTCACAAATTGTCAAGATAGGTCCTTGAACTTCAAAGTCTTGTCACTTTTGATCCTCTTTTGTCTTTTTCATCCATTTGAGCTTGGTTTTTCCTTGTTTGCTTGAAATTGTATCCTTTTACCTACATAAGATCACACAAACACAAACATACCACATAACACTGCTTTTTACAAGATAAATGGGTATTTTGCTTCATGTTTTAGGGTTATTTGTTGATAAAAGGATATGAGTTTAAGCTCATATCAAATTCCCCTACACTTGAGCATTGTCATGTCCTCATGCAATATTATATTTCAAGGTTTAAGAATTTACATTTCCCTCATAATTAATCCACCTTGGCCATATGAGATGCATCTACACTACTCTAAACTAGATGATACATGATTTTGACTTTTAATAATGCAATGAATCAAAATACAATTCTATCTATTTCTTTTTGATTTTTCTTGAAATGGTTTTGATGGAAATAACTCATAAAGAACTCAATGACTTGGATTAGGGCTTGGATACCATGGACACTTATCACCCTCAAGTTTCACTTTCCCCATACCAAGCTAGTAAATGGGATCATTGCATTCACAAGTAAAAAGTGCATCAACTTATTCATGACAATTAAATGTGGAACCGGTTATTAATTGAGCAAATTGCTTGTGGGCAAATTTGTCATTATTCAAGCGTGAAATATAAGAAGTGTAAAATCCAAAAATAAGGAAGCACGGTTTTAATCCTAAGTAATCTTCTCATCCATTACTTGAAAAACCGCTCACAATTAATACAAGTCCGTATTAAGAGTAATAAGTCATTCGCCTTTTGTGTAAAATCCTCATGTCATGCTTTCATAAGTAACTACACACTCGCTAAGGAAAGAAAAATAAAACTCACGCAATAATTTACATCCGCATCTTTTTGAGATTTTGGATCTTCAATCCCGCAACCCGTCAAGGTAATATTGGATTGGAGCAATCTATTGAATCCCCGCAACCCGTCAAGGTAATATTGGAACTCAATAGTTACTATAATTAACACCACACTGCCCCTCTTGGGAGTCTTGCATTATTATTTTTTTTTTCTTTTTTTTTTTTCTAGCCACTCATTTTTTTTCATAAGCCGCTCTTATTTTTCTTTATTCCTCACCAAGAAATTTGCAAAGAAGAAAAGGAAAAACACCCGCTAAATATGGAGCATGACACAAGTCTAGTACACATAAAACGTGCTAACTTAGAATCTTAAGACGTACTCATATCAACCATGAATGATTTGCCAAAAATGCATAAGAGATTACGAACCAATTAAAACCGTTCTTGATTATTTATTAACAATTATATACATGCGAAGAAAGTAGAGGTAAAGAAGAGAAGGGTTTAGCCACAAGTAATTGCCATGAATTCTATCTAGCCCTTTTACACTTGCTTCAACTCTATCATTTCCCATTCTCCACAAATTTAAAATTTCAAAGAATGAAATTGGTGGAAGCTTAGCCTAATAGACCAATGAAGGACTACATGGTTAAGGATACTAGCTAGAGAGTGCTAAAATTAGCAAACTCGGGTTGAGTCAAAATATCCATGGTAGGCCTAATATGTCAAAGAAATCTAAATTTGTTAAAACCATGTTTTATTATATTTTTCCTTTTTATATATTTTGGAAGAAAAATAAAAGAAGAAATATATACAATGCAAATGTGATATGCAAATGATTGATGCAAAAATTATGAATGCATATTTTTGTTGGCCAAAGTAGATCAAAAATTTGAAAAATGTTGAAAATTCAATTTTCCATGTTATCATGCAAGACAATGACAAGTTCTAGGTAAGGTCACTTCGATAGAAGACCCCCCTACACTTAAGCTAAACATTGTCCTCAATGTTTTAAGAGCATGGAAGTATAAAAACTTCCCCTACACTTATGACAATGAATAGACTTTGCTTAACCCAAGTTAAGGAAAGGACTAATATTAGTGAAATCATGTTTAAGCACAAGGTGTCAATGAAAAATCACTAAAGTAACGAAGTGAACCGGATACAAGGGCCTCCTCCATAAGCTCCAAAGCATGAGATGAGTGAGCAACCCTACAAACAATCAAGAAGACAAAAGAAGGTCTCCCCTACACTTATCTCCAAATCTATGCCTTTATTTCTAACCTACAACACTCTAAACCTAGTTATACGATGCTTGAGTTAATGAGTCTCTAGCTCGACTCGTCCCACACTTAAAAGTGTCTAAAACCTATCATGGAGAAGAAAATGTTTGCCCCTTTGTTAAGAAAAATCTCCATGATGAGGTAAAACAAGTGTTCATTTATCAAAACTCCATAAATATCCCCCAGGATCAAATACATAATTACCCTCCCACTTATAACACAAGCCAACAACTAGCTTCCCAATCAATGGTGACAAGAATGAGGTGTAGTTCTCTAAATTGGTTTCCCATATGTTCTCTCCAAGGTGATGGTGTAAAGTTCTCAAATCTTTCACAAGGTTTCCTTTTGTTGCATCAGGTGGATACTGAGATGATTTAGCAAGCTCTATGCCAGGATCAAAAATCCGTTCCTTGATGAGAAAACAACAAGTGATGGTTGCCTTAGAAGATTCTCCTTTGTAGGTCACATGGTGAGAGAAAGGTTGTAGAGTGATTGGGTGTAGAAAAGTTGGGGTGGACAAAGAAGGTAAAGGATCGTCAAGCAATAAAGATTCAAGATAGAGTATGTCCCCCTCCTTATCAAGGTAACCAAGAGTATACTCAAAAGATATATCCTCCAATAAAAACTCATCACTCTCATCAATGATAGAATCCTCCTCATCACCATAAACATCATAGATTGGTCTATCAAAGATGGGTGATCCCTCAAAACCAAAGGAAGTATGATCATCAACAAATGGAGAGTCACAAGTAGAAAGCTCATCATCACTATAGTCATCATATGTTGGTGAATCACAAAGAAAAGATCCCTCATTACTTAAGTCCTCATCAAAGTGATTAGTATGGGGGAAAAATGGGGTGTCATAAGGATTTTCACTAAAATTGAGCTCTTGAGGTTCAGGAAAATCCAAAGAGGAAGTAATGGAAGCAATGGTCTCAATATGAGGGTAATTATAGTCTCCACTTGAGCAAGCTTCATAAAAGTACTCATCACAAACTTCATCAAGAAGATCATCTTGTGTTTCCTCCTCATGCACAACATCAATATGTTTTACCGCTTCGGGCTCATTAGACTTTTTGGACAACTTTCCCATGTTAAACACCACTCTCTCATCTCCTACCCGCATTGTAAGTTCTCCTTCCGCCACATCGATTAAAGTACGACCCGTTCTCAAAAATGGCCTACCAACAATCAAAGGCACTCTAGGATCCACATCATAATCAACTACCACAAAATCCGCGGGAAATGTAAATCTATCAACCCCAACAAAAACATCCTCCGTAATTCCCACCGGATAAGCTATAGTACGGTTAGCCAACTCAAGAGTCATCTTTGTAGGAGTAAGCTCGGGAAGTGAAAGTCTCTTCCAAACCGATAATGGCATAAGATTTATGCTTGCTCCTAAATCCGCTAAAGCCATACAATTTTCCACCCCCGGGAAATTGCAAGGAATCAAAAACCGCCCCGGATCTCCAAGCTTAGTAGGCAACTTCTTAAGCAACACCGCGGAACAATTTTCATTCAAAGAAGCATTAGGCAAATCCACCAATCTTTCCTTGTTAGAAAGCAAATCCTTAATCATCTTAGCAAACTTAGGCATATTGGCTAAAGCTTCCGCAAAGGAGATGTTGATGTTAAGTTGCTTGAACATCCTCAAAAAGTTAGAAACTTGGATGTCATCCTTGTTCTTAAGCTTTTCTTTTCTCAATCTTGAGGGATAAGGAAGACTTGGTTTTGGTTGTGGTTGAGGTGTGGATGAAGGATTTTCCTTATTGAGTATTTCATGAATAGGCTTTGAAAGTGGAGCAATGGGAGCATTTTGAGGTGGTGAAGTAGAAGTAGAGGGCTTGTCACAAGTAGGAGCACAAGTGGGTTGAACAATAGTAGGTTTAGGAGGTGAAGGATCCTTTGTTGTTGTACCACTCCTTGTTGTAATAGCATTGACATTGGCCCTAGGATTTGTTTGTGTGTTGGAAGGTAAAGCCCCTTGTGGTCTTTGATTTAATGCCATGAAAAGCTTATTGAATTGGTCATTCATTTTCTTGTCCATAGCTTGGAATTTCTTTTCATTCTCTTGATTCATCTTTTGCAAAAGATCAATTGTGTTTAACTCTTGTGGCACATAACCTTGAAAACCTTGAGGTTGGAAAGGTAAAGGTTGGGAGTTAAATCCTTGATTTGGTGGATAAAGGGTAGTTGCTTGAGGTTGAAATTGATTGGGTGCCTTGTAGTTATTTCCTTGGTATGGTTGTCGTTGCCCTTGATTCCTTGCTAAAATTTGAGGAGGATTTTGTGGAATTTGGGTGGGTGGTTGGGGTGGAAAGCCGGGTGGAGTAAGGTAATTTTGGGACTTGTAAGAAAGGTTATTTGGATTGATGTTAGGCTTGAAGTGTTCACGGTGTTCCTCTTGGTAAGCATAGCATTCCCCTTGATACCCTTGCACCTTGTCACATTGTTCATAAGAGTGAGGACCTCCACAAGTAACACAAGAAATGGTGATGGCATTCACATTGTTTGAAGAATTGTTCAATGTCATGCTCTTAAAGGCTTGAACTAGCTCTTGAGTCATTTCTTGTTGACCTTGTTTGACTTGTTGAAGGATCTCTTGGTGATATTTAAGGAATTGGTTATCACAAGGTGTTTGAGAAGTGTTTTGGATAACATGAACTCTTTCTTCAAATGGATCGTTTGTTTGAACCATTGCCTTAGTCTCAATAATGTTCAAAGCCTCATGGTATGTCTTGCAATGAATACTCCCTCCCGCGGAAGCATTTAGTGAATCTTGGTGGTGAGGTTTAAGGCCATTATAGAAGGTATTGATTTGGCTTAGATCATCCATTCCATGATTAGGGCATCGCCTCAACAACTCACTATACTCTTCCCAAGCATCACCAAAGGATTGACTAGGTTTTTGTGTAAAGCCCATAATCAAATTTCTCAAAGCCATAGTCTTTTGTGGAGGAAAGAATTTGTTCAAAAACTTAGTGGTAAAATCATCCCATGTGGTGATACTATCGGGTGGTTGGGTGTCTAACCAATGCTTAGCACTCCCATCTAAGGAAAATGACACTAACATCAATCTAATGACCTCATGTGGAACCCCATTATGCTTAATAGTGTTGCAAAGTGAAAGGAATCTCTTAAGGTGAGCATGGGGATCCTCATTTTGTTTTCCAAAGAAAGGTGATGCAGCAACCATATTGATCATAGATGTATGTAGCTCAAATGTGTTAGCGGGAAAGTCGGGAATCTTAATGGCACTAACATATCCATGAACGTTGGATTGCATACGTTCATACAAAGTACGATTATCAACAGCCATGGCTTCTTGTGGTGATGACAAAGCACGATTCTCGTGATCGGCTTGGTGGACGGTGGTAGTCTTACTCTTTCTCTTCTTCTTCCTTTTCGGAGGAAGAGGTTGTACACCAATCGGTATTTGTGCACGCCCGCGAGTGAGCATGCAACTCAATACGAGGAATGAGAGAGAAGCTCTCGTGTGACTTTGAAAAGAATAAGATTATCCTCTTCGAGTTTCGATATTAAATATCCACAAGAAAATAACAATATATGTATTACTACTTTGGGTGCAAGACCCTCAATTAAGCTTTCCTTCTTAGAATACTCCCAAGTGAACGGGGGGTTAGGTGGCGCGAAGCACTTAAGTACCTATTGACCCTTAGATGGCATTTTATAGCACATCGCCTTTCTATTCACTTAAATGTTCGTATTCTTCGAATTATTGCTTATTGAGAGTATTTATCTATTCTTGCTTTATTCTGTTTGATCGATACGCGTGTCAAGGACCGGAACGCCCCTCAACACGGTGTATTGCCTCGGCAATACTTATGGAAGATATGTAGATTGATTGTTCTTATACGTATACGTATTTACTTATAATAATAATATGGAAAATATTTTTGTATTTATGAGTTTTTATTGGAAAATACTATATGTACATAAAAAACCAAGAGAATCCAATAATATATATTTTTGGGTGCAATCTCTTAGGAAAAAGATTGCTTTTTGGATTTTTTAATTTTTTTGGTCAATTCTTTAGGAAAAGAATTGTTTTGTTAATTTTTTTAGTTTTTATATATTTTTATATTTTTGATTTTTTTATTTGTTTTTGATTTATGATACGTAAAAATAACGTTCACTAAATGAACGGATCCCAAAAGCCAATGAAAACCGTCAATCGATAGTCTCTCGTGTAGTCAAAGAACCGGCAGCGGCGCCATTTGAAATGTGTATAATGCAAGTTCGTTTTCTCAGTTCTTAACTAATAGAAAGTCCAATCAATATCAAATTTATAATTGTTTTTGGTTGTTCAAGCTTGCTTGGTAATCTATTGCTAATTCAAACAAAACTATTTAAAAATGAAAAATATAAACCTACTTATACGTAAAACAAATTGCAAATTCCAAATTTTATTCAAGCAAAATATAAAAATGCAAAATAAAAAAACTATAAGGACTGAAAATGTAATTTCTATAAAATGTAAATGCTTGAAATGTAAATTCTAAAAGTTATAGGGACTAAAAATGTAAAACAGTTAACTAAAAGGACCAAACTTGTAAAAACTTTAACAAACTAACCAAATTTTAACAAACTAACAAACCTTACAACTGAAATTTAACAAACTAACAAAGTAAAGGACTAAGTTTTGCAAAAACCACAAAATTAGGAAGATTAGCTAGGTTTAGTAACTGATTAAACTTCTAGGGACTAAACTGCAAATAAACCAAAGTTTTAACTAAAAACGGGCAACAAGAAAGATTAAGCTCGTTTGAGCTTAATACTCAACCAAATAAGCTGAAACAACTTGCAAAATTCTTCAAATCCAATTTAAGAAACGTGTGTTCAAGGAAATAATCTAAAAGTCCAAAATAAGCAAAAGAGTGCTTATTAATAAGCTCAAAATAAGCTATAGCCTAATCCAAACATCCACAACTTGATTTTATTATCAAAACTGATTAAGCTCTTGATTTAAAGAAGGGAAAATCAAATTAGAACAAATTTCATCCAGTAATAAGCTAGATATCTGAAATAAGCTAAAATGAGCTTATGTTGACCAAACGTTGACCAATTTTTGGAAAAAGCTCAAAATTTCAAAACTTCATATTCAATACTTTCTAAATGGAAATGTGAAAGAAAACAACAACTTTTATGAAGTGGATTATGAGAACTAGTGAAACAGTAACCTCTTTATCACAAAGAATGGAAAATGCTCAGGCTTGAGCTAATAAGCTGTTTTCTAGCTTAATCCTGAATACTGTAGATTTTCCTCTTAAAGTCTAAAAGTTTATGTTATAAGCTATAACTAGAAACTGGTTTGAGCAAATTTCATTAAGTATTGAAGGAGAAATCAACAAGTGAATATGGTAAGTTTCAAAGAACTAAGCTGAAACAAGTATGACCCAAACTTTTTGATTACCAATTACCTGTTTGACTATTATATTGACTAGTAAAAGACTTAGAACCAATTGTTAACACCTAATGACTGATAATGATCACTAAAACACCAATTATCAACACTTGAAAACTGATTTACAACTACTCCCAAACACTCCTTAAAAGGTTTTGATCAAACTTTTACAAAGACTTTATGAGTTATGATTTAAACTGATTAAAGAGCTATAGCAGACTTGTTTTAGTGAGCAAAATTAAATGTATTCAAGCTAATAACAAGCAATAACCAAGACTAGAACTGAAAGTAGCTATTGGACTAAAAAGTTACTGAAAATATGCAGAAACTACAAAACTGAACACAATTATACAAAATCAAGCTACAAATCACTAGAATCACTCAATCAACAACTACTTATCAAGTAAATCAAGCAGCCATCTAGTTTAACTAGGAAATTTAACATGCAAGGACTTGTTTAGAGGAACATAAAACAGAAGCTAAGAAACCTATTGTAGAGGTCCTTTGGGAAGAAGAGAAGCGCTGAGCTCTCTTGCCCTAGTGATACCACCACCTATCACTAGTAATCAACTCAAATCAACAATCAAACAGCTACAATTCATCAAACTTCCATGAAATCTTCAAGAACAATGGAAAGAACTTGAATTCTGATCAAACAGCAACAATACTTCACCAATGTCAGTTATGATCTTTGGTTGATCATAACAAACATCTAACAGCAACAATGGAATCACACAACAGCAGGAAAGTAGCAGGAATTGAAGAACAGAATTTGGCGGGAAACTTGAGTTTGAAATTTTATTGATAGAATTCAGTTACAAATGTTTGTTACAAGCTTCTAACTAACTAACTAACTCAAGAGTTTGTCAGACTCTTGAGTAGTTAGGTGAAAAGGAGGGAAAAAGGAAAGGAGAATTTAAGAACTATGTGTTTACAAAATTAAGCTACAATGAGAAATGAGGTACAAGCTAAGTATTTATAGGCAAGATAGGAAATTCTGTTGGAGTTTGTGACGTGTTCGGGCCAATCATGGCTTGACACGTGGAGGAATTCTGCAAATCCACTTTGAAGGTGATGAACTTGAATTGGGGGTTTTTGATTCAATGGATGATATGTTAAATGGATTGCACCATTGAATTCGTCTTTTAAAATTGAGTAACTTTGGTGTTTTGATCTTCTCTTGAAAAGCTTCAATCAAAATCCCGTTCCTGGCAATATTTTTGTTAAAGAAGATGGACACGTGGCGGCCTTTGATTGGTTTAAAACATTGCACATGGATCACACTATAGAGATATGGTATTAATTGTGACGGCTGTGAGTGGATATTTATTACTTGATCCGTGTGAACTCTTTCCTTGTTTCTGATTGGTTTATAGCTTTTCACTTGGATTCAACTTTGCAAAACTTTCCAAACTTGGCAAAATAAGCCCTTGTACTTGGCAGATTCCCATTTCAAGCTAATATCTTCATTCCTTTGACATTTTTGGTCCTTTAACTTCCAAAACTTGTATAAAATGACCCTTTGACTGAGTTGACTTGATAGTTTGACCAGATTTGACTTTAATCTTGACTTTCCATACTTTGCACTTTAAGTCCTTCAACTTTCACAAATTGTCAAGATAGGTCCTTGAACTTCAAAGTCTTGTCACTTTTGATCCTCTTTTGTCTTTTTCATCCATTTGAGCTTGGTTTTTCCTTGTTTGCTTGAAATTGTATCCTTTTACCTACATAAGATCACACAAACACAAACATACCACATAACACTGCTTTTTACAAGATAAATGGGTATTTTGCTTCATGTTTTAGGGTTATTTGTTGATAAAAGGATATGAGTTTAAGCTCATATCAGTCACCCACTCTCATGATAAGCTCACCCGCTTCTACATCGATGAGAGTGCGACCGGTCCTCAAGAATGAACGTCCAACGATTAATGGCACACGAGGGTCCATATCGTAGTCGACCACGACGAAATCGGCAGGAAAAGTGAATTTTTCGACTCCTACAAAAACATCTTCGGCTATCCCCACTGGATAAGCAACCGTACGGTTAGCTAATTCCAAAGTCATTTTGGTGGGGACTAGCTCAGGGAGAGATAATTGCTTCCAAACACTTAAAGGCATTAAATTAATACTAGAACCTAGATCGGCTGAGGCCATGCAATTCTCTACTCCCGGGAAGTTGCAAGGGATTAAGAAGCGACCCGGATCACCAAGCTTGGTTGGCAATTTCCTTAAGAGCACTGCAGAGAAATTCTCATTAAGTTGGGTATTAGCGATATCAAGAAGCTTCTCCTTGTCGCTAAGAAGATCTTTGAACATTTTTGCATATTTAGGCATGTGAGCGAGAGCCTCAGCGAAGGAGATGTTAAAATTCAATTGTTTAAACATTTTAAGAAAGTTCGAAACTTGAATATCATCCTTGCTTTTGAGCTTCTCTTTCCTCAACCTTGAGGGATAAGGTATATCGGAAGAAGAGGAAGGCTTTGGAATAGTAGGATCACTCACATACTTGGGTGGAGGAGGGGTAGAAGTAAGAGGTGGAGAAATTGGGGAAGTAGAAGGATGAGGAATAGGAGCAGGTGACTCGTTTTCCTTAGTCACAATCACCGGTGGAGGTATAGGAAGCTCGGGTTCCTTGGTACCTTTGCCACTGCGAGTGGTGATTGCTTTCATCTCCCCTCTTGGATTCGCAACGGTGTTACTCGGAAGACTACCCGAAGAAGAGAATTGATTACCTTGGAAGAAACCAGCCATCATGTTCCTTAAGTCGTTCGTTTGACTTGCCAAAGTGTTTCTCATATCAGCTCGAAGATCGTTCCCTTGTTTCACCATGTCTGATTTCAAGTTGAGCACTTCCCGCTGGAGATTGTCCACGATCACATCATTAGTCCTCATGTAGGTTCCAATATCTTGGGGTAATGCGGTGGGTTGGTTGGGAGGAGCATTGTAGGCGGGTGGTTGATAAGCAGGTTGTTGGTAAACTTGGTTGTTTCTCTGAGGTGGATATGGTTGTCTTTTAGGTGGTTGGTATGGTGCACGAGGTTGTTGTTGAGGAGGGCGATTGAGGTTTTGTTGTTGGTTTGGGTTGTTAGGAGGAAAACCGGGCGGGGAAAGAAAGTTGTTTGAGCGGTAGCTAAGCAAGTTGCGGTCACCTTGAGGACGAGCTTGATAAGCGGCCGGAGGATAGGTACCGTATGCTGCATTAACATTCTCAGAAGGATAGTCTTGGGTGGTGGTACAAGTGGTGTAAGAGTGAGGACCTCCGCATATTTCACATGGTTGGCTGACAGCATTGACTTGAGCGTTTTTAGCGTTGATGTTGTTGGTGTTGCTAGCGGTTTGGGTAGCAAGGGATTCAAGAAGCGACATAATATTGTCAAGTCTCTTGTCGTTGTCACTAGTACTAGCACTAGCGGCATTGGTCCGAACACTATTGGTTTGCACACGAGACTTATTCTCGATAATATCCCATGCGGCATTAGAAGTCTTAACCAAAATATTACCCCCCGAGGCACTATTTAGTGAATCTTGGTCATTCATGCTTAAACCATTATAAAAAGTATTAATTTGGTGCACTTTGGTAAAACCATGTTGTGGGCACTTTCTTAAAAGGTCTTTAAAACGGTCCCAAGATTCACTAAAAGTCTCATCGTACTTTTGTTCAAAATTAATGATTTCATTCCGCAAAGCGGTAGTACGAGAGGGTGGGAAAAAGTAGTTTATGAATTTGGTCTCCAAATCCGTCCACGTCAGAATACTTTGTGGCGGTTCCTTTGCAAGCCAATGCCGGGCTTGTCCCTCTAAAGAAAAGGGAAAAAGTTGTAAATGGATTACCTCTTGTGGAACACCATTGAATTTGATCGTATTGTTGAGTTGCAAGAACCGTTTGATATGGTCATGAGGATCATCAATGGTACGCCCCAAGAATGGTTGAGCAGAGACCATCTGGATAAAGCCGGATTTGAGCTTAAAGTTGTTGGATGCAATCGCGGGTATAACAATTGGATCATTGTTGCCGTCTACATGTGCTTGCAAAAGTTCAATCATCGGGCGATTGTCCGGTAGAGGTTCATTGTTTTTGTTATTATTGTTGTTGAGAGGTGGATTGTTATTGTTGTTGTTATTATTGTTGTTTTGAGGTGGATTGTTATTGTTGTTGTGTACACCGGCCATGTCTAAGTCTTCGAGAGGCTCGGGCTCTTGATAAGACGTTGATCGTGTACGCATGCACCTGCAAAAGAACTAACAAAGCAAACAAGAAATATTTTTGTCTTTTTTATGTTTTTTACTTTTTAGGATTTTTGAAAATTTTATATTTTTTTGGGTTTTTGAAAGTTTTTATGAAAAAGTAACGTTCACGGTGAACGGATCCCAAAATCCAAGTTCTCACAAAAAACTGTTAATCCTTACGAGAAGAGCCGGCAGCGGCGCCATTTAATACATGAGATTTTGGATGGGTTCAAATTTTGTTCTCGGAATCTTCTCGAATAGATCACATCTCAAAGTGGAATAGTTGTTCTTGGGGACAAATAGGGGGTTTGGTTTTCTATTCTACTCAAAGGTAAATGCGTGAAGTAATTAAAAGTAAACTAGAAGCAGTTAATCAATAAAAATAAATCTTGAATTAAAATTAAACTATTAAACAATTAAACAGTAGAATAACCTTGCAGAAATAGTTGCTTGATTCAGAATGTATGCTTGATTTGGAATATTTTTGTTGATGCGGAATAACTGAAGAAATGCTCTATCCGGAATAGTCAATAAGAATAGTTCATTCGGAATAAAAGGTTTATCCAGAATAAATGCTCTATGCGGAATAAAGGGTCCGTGCGGAATAAAGTTTCTACTCGGAGTAAAGTTCTACTCGGAATAAAGTTCTACTCGGAATAAAAGTGCTATCAGGAATAAATAGGTGATCCGGAATAAGGTGCTACTCGGAATAAATGGTGATGCGGAATAAAGGAAACTCCGAATAGACAATGTTGATCCGGAATATTAGATTATTCCGGATGGAAGGAGTTGATCCGAAATATAAAATATTCCGGATAGATAAGGTTTTGATACTGAATAAAATTGCTTATGCGGGATCTGGGGAAATATGAAGAACTCAGAAAAAACAGGGAATACGATTCTACCAAAAATCAGCCAAGATTTTAACCAAAACTTAAACAAAACTAATCACCAATCATATACTAACCATAAACATCAAATCCCAACAATAAAAACACAAAACCCAATAACTTTTGAAGATCAAAATCAACCAAATAAGAACTTTAAGCTTTAACTCAAAAAGATGAAGATGAACAAGATTGATGGAAGGATTAGATTGATGATTAAGGTTTAAACAATCAAAGGAAAAGATTAAAACTACAAGATTTGTGAAAACAAGAATCAAAATCACCAAACACCCTAATTGTGTTGGTGATACCTACGACCAAATAGGAAAGAAGAGAGAAAAAACTAAAAACTAAAAAAACTGGTCCAAATGTGTGAAGGGAATCCCTTTATATAGTCCTTGTCTTTGGTTGGTGAGTGGGCTTTCTCCCGTTCTTCTTGTCTTCTCGTCTTTTCAGAAAAGTGGACGTTTTTTATTCTGATTCGGGATTTGTCGCCGATTAAATTCAACTCGTCTTTTAATTTCTTCGTTTAATAGACTTGAGTTCTTTCGACATGTGTAAATCTTCCATCTTTGGTCCTTTTCTTCGATAAATCTTCAAATAGGCCCATTGACTTCAAATCTTTTGCATCTCTTGGACAATAGACTTCGTCTTGAGTCTTTTTCTTCGATAAAACCTGTGCAATCCTATGTTTTCTTCAATATTCATCCGGTTGACTCTGAAAACACAATAAACACAAAAACACGCATAATTCCAAACAAATGATATTAAATACGCGTTTTGGTCTTGTTTTAGCAAGAAATAAGTTGTAAAAGGATGGGTGTTTTAACACCTATCATAGGGCCTTTTCGGACTCGCCAATCTTCGCATCCCGCTTCAATAAGTTATGCCTTGGCTATGAACTCTAATCCATACCGAGCAACTTTTAAACGATCTTGGGCTAGAAGATAAGTAACTTTTCAAATCGTACAACCTTATTTATTGCAGATAAATTTATTAGCAAGCGATGGGAGAATAGGCTTATAATTAACTCACATAAATTCACGAAAGGATACCAAACTTATAATTGACTCTATCATCTCTCGTTCTCCACAGTTTAAAATCTCAAGGAATGAGACTCGTGGATGCTTAGCCTATTAAATCCAAGTTTTGGGTTTTCGAGTCATCTATAGGGTCTTGCAAACTGTTAGACTTTTTCAAGTTTTGAAATCGCATTTTAAAGTTCCCTTGATAAACGACTCTCTAGGATCAATTATAGGAACTTGCAAAAAGTTCTTGTTCTTAACTCGTATGAATTAAGACTTTCGTGTTTTAAAGCTCCCTATATAAAAGCCTAGCAAAACTTGACTTAAACACGTTAAGGATACTAGCTAGAGTAAACTTAGACAAGTAAACTCGGGTTGAGTCAAAAGATTCACAACGTTTGAAAATTAAAACCACTTTATTAAAAATTTATCATAATAAGGAAAGAAAATAACTATACAAAGGTAAAAACAACTATACAACTAGGCCAAAATAGATTAATAATTTTGAAAAATGTCGAAAAATAAAATTTTCCGGTTAAAATGAGGACAAATACAAGGAAAAGGCCACTTAACTTCGATAGAAGTCCCCCTACACTTGATATAAACATTGTCCTCAATGTTTAAGCATGTGGGAGTAAACTCCCCTACACTTAGGACATTGTGCACTTTGTTTAAATCTCGCTAAGAAAGAGACAACTAAAGAGATTCCTATTTTAATATTGAGAAATATAAAATAGTGAATCGAAAAGAGTTTAGGATAGAACCAGGAAGAAGGGAACACGGAATCACGGTTCGTCAAAATTCATCAAGAGTGTGTCTTTGAAGTTCTAATCCCTGCACATGATAAGAAAGAAAACAAGAAACACCAACGGGGCTCCCCCTACACTTATGGTGAAAACAGGGAAAGATAGATAGATAATTGGGTTGCCTCCCAAAAAGTGCTTGTTTATATTAACCGAGTCACGAGCCTGACTCGTCCCCAAATTAAATAGTCCATGGGGAAGCCTCGAATGTAATACCGGGATCAAAGACCTTGTCCTCGTTCCCGGTTGACATCAACAAAGGAGAGGCGGGGTGGGTAAAGTAAGCACATTGTCGGCCCCCAAAGACAATGGATGTTGAGCAAGCGGCAAAGCCGTAATGGTATCAATCATAGCATAATCAATGTCACCTCCCGGGTCAAAGCACTCATCCTCCGTGATAGTGGCTAAAGGGGAGGATGCAAGGTGCTCGAGAGGGGGACTTGGGACAATACCTTCCTGCAGAAAATCATCCAAAATAATATCCCCCTCCGCGTCATCATCATCAATACCTGGAGGTATGGAGTGAATGTCGATTTCTTCCAGCAATGGGTCATTATCTTCAACGGGAGGAATAGATGGAGGTAAAGACTCGGAAAGAGGAGGAGAAGTCAACTCTTCGATTTGAGCAATAAGGAGATGCACTTTCCGTAATCTATCACAGAGAATCACGTCTTCCACCTCATCTTCAAGAGCAAGTTCATCGGTGAACTTCTCATAAGCCGGAGAGAATAAATCGTCATCGCCCGCATCTCCCGGTGGAGATTGAGAAATTTCAAAAGTGAAATTCTCATAGCGTGGAGAAAAATCGTCATCATTAGGATCGACCTCTTCGTAAGAGCAACGTCGTCCTCAAACTCCATAGCAGGTAAGTCACACACCTCATCATTCAATAATTTGTCGAGACCAACATCACTAAGCTCATTCAACGAATCTAGATCCTTAGACGTAGTAGGAACATCGAGAGTAGGAGCAACAACTTCAGAAGATTGGTTGAAAGTGTAGACATCATCGTCGTCGTCATCATCATAATAGATGGGACGAGTCTAGTTAGGAGTGACGTAGTCGGCTAACTCTTCCTTGATAACCTCCAACTCTTTAAGAAGCTCATGAAACAATTTTTGTTGTTCATCTCCCCGAGTATGTTCATTTTCACCAATTCTATCCCACGCTGTAATTAAACATTTTGGTGTAGAAAAGAAGGGAAAACGACCAAATTGGCTCAAAAAGGTGTTGGTGGTTTTCAAGGTTTCGTCCACATCAAGCAAAGGTTTCCTTTCTTGATGCAAGTCAGCTCGGATTTGAGCTAAACTTTCTAGAATATGGTTCAAAGAAGTGAGTTGTTGGTCAAGATTAATTTGCTGAGAGGATTCATGATTGAGGGTGTGATGTGGGGGCTCAAAGTTATACACACTGGGATGATAGCACGAAACTTTCTCAAAGACCTGCAACGGATCACAAAAAGAAGCATCGTGAGGGCCCCCACTAATATAGCACCACGAGTATGGAGAGAAACTGGGTGCGTAATGTGGATAGCTATTACCATTGTCATAATTGTAATCCAGTTCTTGCTCGCCATGAGGCGGGTATCGAATTGGACACGAAACATGCCAATGAGAATCGCTTCCACAATAGATGTATGGGGGAACAGGAGGTGGATTTAAAAAGGACGAATTAGTCGAGTTGCACAAAGGACAAAATCCGAATTGTGTGTTGTCGATATCGTTTCCACACCGCTCACATGTACACTATTGACATGAGTCGTTCCCATATAATCGTCTCCCACACCCGACGTAATGGACATAAGAATCCTTAAAGGAAAATAGATAAGCAAGAAGATATTTTTGGTGCAAAACTTTGAAAAAGAAATGTCTTTTATGATTTTTCAAATGTTTTTGGGATTTTTGAAAATTTTTGACACGAAAAATAACGTTCACGAGTGAATCGATCCCAAAAGCCAACGCGTCTCTCACAAAAAACCGTTAATCCTCACGAAAAGAGCCGGCAGCGGCGCCATTTTAATGTAGATATTTTGCTAGTTTGAAAAGTTTGTTTCTCGGAATCTTCTCGAATTGATAACTGGTTAAGTGCAAGAGATTAGTTTTTCTTGGTGAAACAAAGAAAGGGTGTCGTTGTCTAAAACTATTGGAAAATAAAGACTTGAAACAAATAAGAATAAAATAAAAAAGGTGAAAAGAAATACTGAAAGATAAAAACTTGACGAAAAGTAAATGACGAGAAATTAAAAGGGAAATAAAGTAAATGACGCAAACTTAAACTTAAACTAAAAGTAAAGCAAGTAAAAGTGCAAATAAGGAAAAAGGCGGGAAAAGTAAAGCTTGAAAATAAATATGGAAAAATAAAATAAATAAAAAAAAGAAACACTCATTCGGAGTAACCAAGTGATCCGGAATATGTCACTTATCCGAAACAACACCTTGATTCGGAATAATGTGACTGATCTGGAATAACAAAGAAGAGAAGTTGATTCAGAATGTTAAGAAAATGAGGTTGATATGGAATCTTAGATATTCCGGATGGAAAATCTTGATTCGGAATGTTATTTCGGATGGAAACCTTTATCCGGAATATTGGATATCCGGATGAACCAGATTGATTCGGAATGTTAAGCTCGATCCGGACTAATATATACCCGGATGAACAACAATTGATTCGGAATGGAGGAAATGATCCGGAATAATATTCCGAATGAACTAATTGATCCGGAATAATATATATTCTGAATAGAAACTTTGATCTAGAATATTTGGATATTCCGAATGGACCTTGATAAAGTTCTTGATGCGGAATAAAAGTAAAAGTGCTTGACTCAGAATAAGTAATTGATCCGGAATCTGGGTAGCATGAACAGAACGAAGAACAGGGAATGAAGAACAAGGACGAATTTAACCAAAACTAATCAAGACTAACCAAAAGATTAAACAAAACTAATCAATAAACATCCACTAATGATAAACCAACAATCCTAATTAATAAAATCAACAAATAACACCATGAAATTAAAAACCCACTTAATCTAAAACCATAAAAAATCAAGAACATGAACAATAAAGATGAAGAATAAATCAAACAAGAAAGGTAGAAGGAGATTAACAATAAAGTGAAGATTCAAGAACAATAAAAGACAACTTACTTGGAAATTAATTGAATTAAAGGTGCAAGACAATGAATTAAAGGTGCATAAATTTAAAGTGCTAGAATGAAAATGGTGGAAGAAGTGGGTTGTCAATCCACCCAACAACAACAAAATAAAGGAAAATATAAACTGTATATAGGGAGATTAGGGAGGATCTTAGGAAGCTTCCTCCCCTCTTTCGTCTTTCTTTAATTGCGTCATTAAGTCCTTAGTCTTCTTAATCTTTTGACTTTAATGACTTTGTCTCGGGATTTCTTCAAACTCGTCTTGTAATTCTTCAATAAATTAGACTTGAGTTCTTCGGCTTTTAGTAAACTTCCGTCTTTTGACTTTTTCTTCGATAAATCTTTAGAATTGGTCTTGGACTTCCGTTCTTTTTGCACTCTTGATTTTTTGACTTTTTCTTTCGTCTTTTTCTTTGATAAAAGCCCGTGAAAGCCGTGTTTTCTCCCCTTTTAACATTTTGATCCTAAAATCACAACAAAAACACAAACCACGCATAATTCCAACATTTACGACATAAAATACACGTTTTGGTCCGGTTATTATTGTAATTAAGTGGTAAAAAGGATGGGTGTTTTCACACCTATCAGGCTTCTTATGTCTATAAAAGAAGACCTTTAGGTTATTGTTCAATATAAGTTTTCATACCTTAAACACTTTCATTGTAAGCAAGTTTGATATCATTAATCAAAGTGAAAGTTTGTTTACATCTTGTATGTTCTTGTTTAAGTGTTAATTCCGCATAACACTTAGATTTTCATATACATATACAAAGGTTTCTCTAAGTGTATTACTTGATCTAATATCGTATACATAAAGCTAAATCGATCTAAGTTTGGGATCAACAAGTGGTATCAGAGCTTGTTGAGGAACTTTTGATCTTAAAGAACACAAGAACCCTAAAATCACCAAAACCCTAATTTTATCAAACCCCTAACAACATCATGTCAAATCCAGAAATAACCTCTTCCTCCGCACCTTTGCCAAACATCAAGATTCCCATG
The DNA here is from genome assembly GCA_025667525.1 of Glebionis coronaria. Classification (NCBI taxonomy): domain Eukaryota; kingdom Viridiplantae; phylum Streptophyta; class Magnoliopsida; order Asterales; family Asteraceae; genus Glebionis; species Glebionis coronaria. The sequence goes on from JANFOE010000518.1 coordinate 571,612, forward strand.
CTTGATGCAACCAACTTTGAATTGTGGAAATTTAACTTTGAGCAATATCTGGGGATCTATGACTACACTCTCTGGGAGATCATTGAGTATGGAAACACATACAATAGAGCTGAAAAGGTTGCTGCTGCCATTGATACAAGAACTGATGTTGCTGGATGTCTAGAAGCAGATAAGAATGAAAAACCTGGTGATGGTATAGCTGTGTCTGCTGAAGACATAGCAAAGAGAAGGGTTGATATGAAAACCTTAAATATTCTGAAACTCTCTTTGGGACAAGAGAACCAACATAAATACAGAGGTTATGATTCTGCTAAAGACCTTTGGGCAGCTCTTGAAGTTGCTTATGGTGGCAATGAAGATACTAGGGAAGAAAAGAAGAAGCAACTCATGCATGATTATGCTGTTTTCAAGGATCAACCTAATGAGAAGCTTAGCAATGTGAGAAGCAGACTGCTTGACATTACAAGCAAGTTGTCCTTCATGGGGACACAACTTGGTGATGTTGACATTAATGCCACTTTTCTTAAAAGTCTTGGTGATGCATGGAAGATTGAGGCAAGATCTATACTTGCCAAAAACACTCACAAAAGTTCTACTTTTGATGATATCTACAACAAACTAAGGCTGTTGGAGAATGAAAATCTTTTGGAGCATGGAAGTAAGTCTACTAATAGTAACATGGCCTTCTTCTCACATAGTGAAGGCCAATTTGATCAGAAGGACTCTTACATGCATCCAATCACTGGATCAACATGTGTCAACGCTGGAACATGTCCTGTCAACGCCTCATATTCAGACGCTGACACATACAAAAGTGACTCACCAAGAGTTAAACCTGCTGGTTTGGATCTAGATATTGTATGTGCTTATATTGCTTCTTTGCCCAATGGTTCAGTGATTACATATGAGGACCTTGAGAAAATAAGTGATGAACACTTGGAAGAGATGGACATTAAGTGGAACATGGCTCTTGCTAGTATAAGAGCAAACAAGTGGAATAGAAGGTTTAAGAAGAAGATGACCTTTAATGCAAAGGACACTGCTGGATTTGATAAATCCAAAGTTGAATGCTACAATTGTCATCGTATAGGGCACTTCATGAGGGAATGCAGATCTCCTAGAAGATCTGATGCTGGCAAACCCTCAAGCCAAATTGTTAAGGCTCAGGATCCTAATGCCATGGTTGCAGTGCAAGAAATTGATGGTATGGGATGGGACTGGAGCTATTTGGCTAAGGATGTGGAAGAGGATAAAGCTTTGGTTGCTGAAATTGAAGAAGAAGAGCATGTTCAATATGCTCTCATGGCACACTCCTCCTCTTCATCAGATAATGAGGTATACGATGATGCTTTTTGTAGTAAGGGTTGTAGGTTAAATACTGAGAAACTTAACAAAGAGGTGGTAAGGTTGTTAGATGATGTGAGTACTGAGAGATGCAAACTGTCTAACTATCAATTAGCTCTCACTCAAACTGAGAAAACAGTTTCTGAATACAAGAAAATGGAATTTGATTTAAAGGATAAAATAAATATCTTAAAACATGAGTTAGATGCTAGTAATGATGTTAGGAACATCATGGAAAGGGTTAATAGTGAATTACAGGCTAAGTTAGATGAAGCCATTAAGAATAAGGATAATGTGGGCCTTAAAATTCAGAGATTTGATAAGGCCACACAAACCCTAGGAGAATGTGTTAATAAACAAATGGATCCTAAGGACACGACTGGGATTGGGATGAAAGACTATACTGTGGTTCCACCACCAGCTGGTGACTTCTATGGTGTCCAAAGAAAGGACCTATCTTGGACTAGTTTACCAGAACTCCAAGAGGAGTAATTCATTCCTCCACCAAGAATCATTACCCTAGTTGAAGAGTATCAATAGAAGTTGACTGGCTTAAATGAATGGAAGAAAGCCAACCCTACCTTATTTGTTAAGGGTGGCTTGTTATGTGAAAGTCCTAATGAGTCAACCCCTATTAAGGTAACAAACCCAATCACTGGTAAGGCTGTTAACCTTGGCTCAAACACTGTTAGAAAACCTAGTGTCAAGTATGCAAAAATATATAGGAATACTAGGTCACCCAAAAGCCAAGTTAGTAATGATGGAACAGGATTCTTCTCTTCTAGACCTAGGGTTGTGTTTAGAAAAGCCTGTTACATTTGTGGTAGCTTTTCACATTTAGCATATAAATGTATCAACGCTTCCAAGGTCAACACTGTTAAAAAGTCAAACGTTGTCAGACCCAAACCTTGTGTGAAGCAAAGTCCACAAGTTGTTAGACCTTCCCCATTCTTCACTAGAGGGTCTAACACTCATGGACAAAGACCATTTCAAAAGACAAATACTTGGTCTAATAGGAAATGGGTTTCTGTAGCAAACCCTAGGTTCAACGCTGACAAGGGTAATTTCAGCGCTGACAGGACCAAATCCAACGCTGACAGAAACGTGATCAAACCTAAATATTTGCAACCACAAGGTAAGGGGTCTAAAGCTTCTTCAAGCTTGACATGGAGACCAAAGAAAGATCAAAACCCTAATGATAATGGGATTTCAATGACCTGCAACAGATTTAATTACATTTCAAAGTTCATTACAAAACCTATTGGGGTTAACTGGGTATTTCATCCAAAGAGGGATGAACAAGGGGTTGTTATGAGAACTAAGTCTGTTCTTATTGAAAAAACAGATGAATCCAAGTCTGCTAAGGATTGGGTTCCCAAAGAAAACCAACTTGTTTTCTTTATGTGCAGGGCATTCAAAAACAGGTCAAAGATTATGGATATTGGGACAGTGGATGCTCAAGGCACATGACAGGGAAGGAAGATTATTTAACTAACTTCACTCCCATTAAGGATTGTGATAAGGTTTAGTTTAGAGGCGGATATGGAGCTATCACAGGCAAAGGAACACTTCTCACCAAGAACATGCGTTTTGAGAACGTATTTCTGGTAAAGGAACTTGATTACAATCTTTTTAGTGTATCATAAGTTTGTGATAACAAAAATAAAGTTTTGTTTACTGATACTGAATGTTTGGTGTTAAGCAAGGATTATAAGATCCCAGATGAGAAATATATTGACTATAGAACACCTAGACATAAAGACATATATAATGTGAATCTAAATGGGATTAGGATGAATAACAATATGTCATGTTTTTATGCTAAAGCTTCAGTAGATGAGAGTAATCTATGGCACAGGAGACTAGGGCACATAAACTTTAAGAATATAAACAGGCTTGTGATACTTGGCTTGGTTGATGGTTTGCCTGAAAAGGCTTTCCACAATGACCACTCTTGTGTTGCATGTCTTAAAGGCAAGTAGCACACGGTCTCATTCAAGTCTAAACAGGTGCACTCTAGTACTAGACCACTTCACTTGCTTCATATGGACCTATTTGGTCCAACCAATATAGAAAGTTTGAATTGTAAATCATACTGCTTTGTCATCACAGATGACTTTTCTAGGTTTACTTGGACTTTATTTTTAGCTATGAAGAGTGATACAGTTGACACTTTAATTGACTTTATCACTCAAATTGAGAAGAAGACTGGTACTGAAGTTAAAATGCTTAGGAGTGATAATGGTGGTGAATTTAGGAATAAAGTTTTAGATGATTTTTGTGCCAGGAAAGGGATTACTAGGCAGTTTAGTGTTGCTAGAACCCCACAGCAAAATAGGGTTGTAGAAAGAAAGAATAGAACCCTAATTAAAGCAGCCAGAACTATGTTGGCTGATGCTCATTTCCCCATAGCTTTTTGGGCTGAGGCTGTTAATACAACTTGCTATGTTCAAAATAGAGCATTGGTCAACAAGATATAGAACAAAACACCTTATGAGTTACTTTGGGGAAGAAAACCCAATATTGGTTTTCTTAGACATTTTGGTTGTCATGTAGTTGTTCTAGATACTAGTGATGCCTTATGTAAATTTAGTGCAAAAGGTGATGAAGGCTATTTCATGGGGTATTCAGTGCAGAGCAAGGGATATAGGGTTTATCTTAAAAAGGAAAAATGTATACTTGAAAGAGTACATAGGTTTTTAGAGAGTAAACCTAGTGATCCTGAAAGTGGTCCAAATTGGTTGTTTGACTTGGAACCTTTATCCAGGACTTTAAATTATATGCCTGTCACTAATCTAGACATTGTGAAGGTAACTTCAAATGTTGTGGAAGAACAAGTTGTTGATGTTTCATGTATACAGGTTAATGAAAAGGTTAGATCACAAGCAGAAAAGTCATCTCCTATACTAGAGTATGTCACAATTCCCATATGGACAGATGCTTTTGCTGCTGCTAGAAAGGATAATGGTGGTCCCCAAGTACCACCAGATAACAACATACATGGTCCCTCAGGCACTGACAAAGGCAAATCTAGCACTGACAGGACAAATTCAGACGTTGATGGCTCAAACGTTGACAACACCAATTCAGGCGTTGACAACCCAAACGCTGAAAACAAGGTTCAGACGTTGACAACACTTTTGCGCATCTTTTCTCTTCTACTTTTGAACAGGGTGAACCTTCTAATTTATATGAAGAGGTTCATCCTCATATTGATGAAAGAGAGTCTGAAGAAAAAGATATTGGCAACATGGATAATGAGATTGAAGACACCAAACTTTTTGAAGGAGGATTTCTCACTTCTACTATGAAGAATCACCCTACTTCTCAAATCATTGGTGATATTATGACTCCTGTTCAGACTAGAAGATCTCATCAAGGTCTTGGTGGATTTATTGCTAATATTCACAAGAAGGTTGATACCCCTCTTGTGCAAGCATGTTTGTTTGCCTATTTTCTGTCACAACAGGAACCCAAGAAGATATTTGATGCTCTCAAAGAACCAAGTTGGGTGGAAGCAATGCAGGATGAGCTTCACTAATTTGCAATTCAGGATGTTTGGGAACTGGTTGATTGTCCCAGATATGTCAGACCTATAGGGACAAGATGGGTTCTAAGAAACAAGAGAGATGAAAGAGGTATTGTGGTCAGAAACAAGGTAAGATTAGTGGCTCAGGGATATACACAAGAGGAGGGGATAGAATATGAGGAGGTCTTTGCACCAGTTGCAAGGATTGAAGCTATTAGGATCTTTTTATCCTATGCATCCTACATGGGCTTCACTGTCTATCAAATGGATGTCAAGAGTGCCTTCCTCTATGGAACAATTGTTGAGGAGGTGTATGTCATGCAGCCTCCTGGTTTTGAAGATCTAGAGAATCTAGATAAGGTGTATAGAGTCAAGAAGGCTATGTATGGACTTCATCAAGCCCCAAGAGCATGTTATGGCACATTATCCACTTATTTGGTGGACAATAGATTCAAGAGGGGCACCATAGATCAGACATTATTTACAAAGAAGAATGGTAAGGATGTTCTACTTGTTCAGGTCTATGTTGAAGATATCATCTTTGGATCTACCAATCCAAAGATAAGTGAGGATTTCTCCAAACTCATGACAGACAAATTCAAGATGAGTGCAATGGGGGAGATGAACTTCTTTCTAGGGTTACAAGTTCAGCAGAAAGAAGATGGTATCTTCATCTCCCAGGATAAATATGTGGCAGAGATCTTGAAGAAGTTTGGTTTTTCTCCACATGAAAAGAGGGCTACTACTCCTATGGATAGAGAACACCCTTGGGGAAAGATTGGAGATGGGAAAGATGTTGATGTCAGGCACTATAGATCAATGATTGGTTCATTGATGTATCTCACAGCCTCCATACCTGACATCATGTTTGCTGTGTGTGCTTGTGCACGTCATCAAGTGACTCCCAAAGAATGTCACCTTTATGCTGTCAAGAGAATCTTTAGGTACCTAAGATGTTATCCTAGTCTTGGCTTGTGGTACCCAAAAGATTCACCTTTGGAGCTTATAGCATATTCAGACAATGACTATGGAGGTGATAAGTTTGATAGAAAATCCACAACTGGTGGATGTCAGTTTCTTGGGAGCAGGTTGATATCTTGGCAATGCAAGAAACAAACAGTGGTGGCTAATTCTACAACTGAAGAAGAGTATGTGGCTACAGCTGCTTGTTGTGGACAAGTTTTATGGATTCAGAACCAGCTGTTGGACTATGGGTATAATTTTATGCATACCAAGATATTTGTTGACAATAACAACACTTTATTCATTATTAAGAATCCTGTACATCATTCTAAAACTAAACACATAGAAATTAGACACCATTTTATAAGAGATTGTTTTGAAAAGGATTTAATACTACCAGATAGGGTTGACACAGAAGAAAATGTGTCAGATTTACTAACTAAACCTTTTGATGCTGGAAGGTTTCAATACTTGGTAACAAGTATTGGAATGATCAATCTCACATAATTTGTGTTTGGAGTCTTTTTGTAAAAGTATGTACAGGATAATGCATTGTTATTGGTCTTTTTGAGGATTTAGATTTTCCACTATATTTTTCTTACACTGACAAAGGTTTCTTTAACGCTGATAAGTGTTATTGTAACGTTGTCAGCAATATATTTGTCTAACGCTGACAAAGCTTTCCTTAACGCTGACAAGTGTTATCGGGGCGTTGTCAGCAATAATGTTAGTTTTGTGGTTTTCAATCTAAATGTGCAGGTGGTGTTAGCATTATACCATTGGATACAGAGTTGCTTATGGATCATTGGAGAAGCATTTGGACATGTTTTTATTTATGGATGATGGTTGGAATTTTCTATTCCTATCTTGATATAAATTTTTTATGTTCATGCATATTATTGGCAACATTTGTATCACAGTTTTAGGGGAGGTCTTAGGAACCTTTAGGATTTTTGGGTATCCTTATGATACTCTTATCACAATTTTAGATTGTGTCCACAGGTGAGTATGAGTTAGTTTTACTAAATCATGAGGCACTGTAGCATGCAAAGTTGATATACTATGCATGATGCCAAGACATTTTTGGCCTAGAATTGGTTGTGGTCTGTTGGGAGACTTGGGAATGATTTTATCACGGGTTTTACCTGGGAGTAACAAGGAATTTTATAAGGTAACTTAGTTTTTAAGAGTTTTGGTTAGCAAGGGACACTAGAGGACTGTTATGTCTATCTTGCATAAGCAAGTGTGCATAACTGGACAGTGTTTGCCGCCCTATAATAATTATCAACTTTTTGGTTATCTTCTCTAGGATAAATTACTTTGTTAAGGTCATTTTTCATTTTTATAAATTTTTATTTTTAGACGCTGACAAGTATTTTTCCAAGCGTTGTTGTGACCGATTTAGACGCTGACATGGTTTTGGCAAACGTTGACACTCAATGGGACCTACCTAGTTGTTACTTTTTGACATATTTTTGGGCCGTAATTTTGGGAGCAGATAACTCTCATTTAATGCATGAGATAAACTTATTCTTTTTTAATATTTTCATGATTGTATTTTGAAAATAGTTGCCTAATTTTTGACAAATCACATGCATATTTTCTCTCCTATATATTTGGCTCCTATTTTAAACAGGGTACCTATCATTCTTGTCTAATCATATTTTCTCCTATAACTTCATCTTTATCAATCATTCAAAACAGCTTTCAATAATGGCACCAAAATTTAAACCAACTTATTTGGAATTGGGGTTCAGAAGTCAACACAACATGGTAGCATATCTTGATGCTGATGATACTTTGTTTCCCCAATACACACAAATGGTGGCGTATTTGAATCCCCTTTTAGGTATGCTCTTTCTCATGCTCCACTCATTCCTGTCACACATATTAACCAGTTTTAGACCAATGTTAGTTCCTCAACAATTAATAGGGTGACTACATTATCATCTATAGTTCATGGGAGAACATGGGTGGTTACTGAAGCTTTGGTTCGCCAAGATTTGCATCTTGATGATGTTGATGGTATAACCACCATACCCATTAGTGAAATAAAACAAGGACTAAGGGTTTTGGGTTATCCTTTTCCTGATGAAGGAACTTTAAATAAATATCATAAACAGGAGTTTCCCCCAGCCTGGAAGTACCTAATACATGTCCACTTGCAATGTTTGAGTCCCAAGTGCACTGCACACAATGAGATCAATAGATCTATTGCTAGTGCTATTGTGTGCATTGCTACTGGGCAAAAGTTTAATTATTCCAAAATGATTTTGAGGGCATGTGTAAAAATAAAGGGAACAAAATGACTTTAGCTTATCCCAGATTTTTACAAATGGTTTTTGAGGTGCAAAACTACTGCACAAGGGATCATGATGATTTTTATGAGATCCCTGTGCAAAAGAAAGCAATTTTTATGAAGATGAACTCACCCCCCACATCGTGACCTACCCCTAACCCCATCTATGATTGCTGTCATTGAAGCAGCACAACCCCAACCAGACCCACAACCCCAAATTGACCCAATACCTGAACCATTACCTTCACCACAACACATGCAACTTGACCAAGAACCCTTCGACGCTGACACGTTAAATGTTGGCGTTGACATGCCTATTCTAAACTTTGACACCAATCCTTCACAGACCCAAGCACCCCTTAACCAACCCACATCCACCCAATCCACATCATCGTTTCCCCTACCACAATATAGGTTACAAAAACGCCAAAGGACTACTGGAGTGTTCCCTTCTAGTGGTCCTAGCCATGTAGCAGAGAGAACCACCACCATAAGTGTGGTTGGTGCTATGGATAAGGCTAGGACTATTGGTTTTGGCTTAGAAGCTGGCCAAGACAGTACTACCATAATTAAGACCTCATCTATGCCCAATGAATCTAACTTGGGAGGTCAAATACCCATTTTAGAAGAGGGCAGATTGGAACCAATGACTTTGATGGAATTGACGGCAGTCTGCATTAGCTTGCAAAAGCAAAATGCAGACTTGGTACAAGTTGTCAGCACACAAGGCCTTGAACTCAAGCAACTGAGGGAGAGGATTGTTGTTTTGGAAAATGCTAGCAGAAAGGAGAGGGATGGAGGAATCTTACAAAGGGGAGGATGAACAAGTAAATGTGAGTGATAAGGGTTCTCATGATGGTGAATCTTTGGGTGTTGCTGAGGCCCTAACAAGTTTGAAGAAACAGACAGGTTTTGATACGTCTCTAGTCTCTCCTACAAACTTAAATTTGTCATTTACATCCATGTTGGAGGAAATTGCAAGAGGCGCTGAGACAGGTAATTTCAGCGTTGACAAGCAGAATTTGAACGCTGACAAAGCAAACTTGGGCGTTGACAGACCTGCAAATGAGGTTGATGTATTCCAGTCATCATCCATCATCAAAGAGGTTTCTTCACATGTATTATCATCTACCTTACCAACAGTTGATCCATTAGATAAGGGTAAGGGTATTATGGTAGAACAAGTTGTTCCAAAGAATGCAACACAAATTGAGTTTGATTGAAGGTTGGCTGCACAAATGGTGGAACAAGAAAGAAAGAAGGTGGGTGAATCACCTTTTGTTGTCACCTCAGAAGAGCAAGAAGGAAGTGATGAAGGCAGTTCAGACTCAAGTGTAATGATCATAGAACAGCCAGAAAGACTTGAGTATGGTGATGAGTTGGAAAAAGAGAAGTTGAATGAGTTGAAATTGCAGGTTGATTTTGATATGCCAGAAGTTGTTCAGATGTACCATGCTTGGGAAGATAGGTGTATGGAGAATCCACATTTGACCATTTCAGATCAGATATGGGGTTTGGAGATTCTTCTCAGAGTACAAAAGGATTGCAAGGTCATTTTGAAACATAAAGCAAGCAATGTTCTCTCAAATTTGAAAAGGGATAGAAGGGAGTTGTACTACATGCTACTCATATGTCATGGAATAGGGTGGACTCATAAGAAATTGATTGGATTGACATTTGAAGAGTTGGAGTGTAGAGCTTATCCCATTTGGGTTAGAGTGCAGGAAGAAAACACTCTAAGACTTCTTTCTGATGAAAGAAAAGAAGAACTTGCAGAGGAAATGGAGCTTAAGAAGGCAATGTTTGTTCCCAGACCTGTGAAAAAGGGAGTCCCTCTTGAGTTTCCCAAAGATATGGATCCATTAAATCCAAGTGAAGTTGTTATAAGAAGGAGCCTCAAGCTCTCACCATTAGAAGCTTCAGATATGGTACAAGTGTTACCACTTGATTCCAGAAACCCTATTATAAGCTATGAAGAATATGAATGTGGGTTTTGGAAGATTGGCAGGTATGGAAAAGAGGTTCACACTTTTACCACTCTTATATCTTTGTTTGCAAGTTTTGATAGAGAATCCTTGGTGGACCTATGGAGGTTGTTAGAGGCCAAGTATGAGACTGAAGCTCCCACTTCAGTCAATGTAATAAAACTGTGGTCAACATTCAAGAGAATGTGTGGACCAATTGATGAAGATCCTGCTATTTGGAAGGATCTTGAACATGACCTCAGTGGTCTTCAATGGTGTTTGTATTCAGCTGCTGGTGTTTATTATTTGAGTTCTACAAAGTTTGCTGAGTATCTACTTGTAGATGGCCAGTATTTCATGTCCAAGGAAGTCTTGGAGAAGATGAAGGATACACAGCTAGAAATTGATTATTCAAGTGACGTGGCAAAAGATTTGATCAGATTTATTTATTACCAATATGATAAGTGTTGTAAGATTCCTCCTAGTTCTTAATGTTAATTCAGAAACTTGATTACTAGAGTAGATATCATGTTTAGGGGAGGATTGTTGGGAATAAAATATAGCCATTCTACTTGAGCGCTGACAAGAGTAAAACAAGCGTTGATAGGAAGAAAACAAACGCTGACAGATCAAGCGTTGACAAGACAAAGTCAAGCGTCGATACATTGAAGACAAGCACTGATGAAAGGATATGATCTACACGTTTATTATGTTCTAGATTACTTCTAGTAAAGATAGGAACAACAATGTATTTTCTATATTTATCTTTACCTAGAATAGTTGATACGTAGATTATTGTACAAGTCTTCTTATGTCTATAAAAGAAGACCTTTAGGTTATTGTTCAATATAAGTTTTCATACGTTAAACACTTTCATTGTAAGCAAGTTTGATATCATTAATCAAAGTGAAATTTTGTTTACATCTTGTGTGTTCTTGTTTAAGCGTTAATTCCGCATAACACTTAGATTGTCATATACATATACAAAGGTTTCTATAAGTGTATTACTTGATCTAATCTCGTATACATAAAGCTAAATCGATCTAAGTTTGTGATCAACACACCTAAAACAAATTATAAGTTTTATTCTTCTATTTGGATTTAAGACTAAATATAAATAAGCTCATAATAAGCTTATAAGAATATCCTAAGTTAAAACTTACATAAAATGTAAAGTAGTGTTAATGGACTATTTAAGCCCATGAAATGTTAATTCAAAACTTAATGGACCCAATAAGCACATTTAATAATTCGTAGTAACTTAATGGACTTAAGATTACACTTAGGTCCATTTAACTAATTAAAGGACTTAAAAATGTAGTTAAGCCTAATAAATGATTTAAAGGCCCATTTAAATAAATTAGTAGACTTGAGATATATTTAAGCCCACTAAAATAGCCCATTAGATGTTTAGCCCATTTAATGAGCCCATATACTATTTTGAATGTTAAATAAGAGTTTTTATAATAGAATATAACTTATAAAAACTTTTTGGATTAAAATGATAATTTATGAAACTTAAGGGCTAAAACCGTAACTTATGAAACTTGTTTTGATAAACTTGTAAACATAAGGACTGAAAATGTAATTATCCAAAAGTCTAGGGTTTAATAAATACTATTCGTGGCAAATTAAACCCTAGGGACCATTTTGGGAAGTTTCTAAAAGTTATTTTGTCATTTTATAACCCTAGGGACCATTCTTGTAATTAGCTGAAACTTAAAGAAGCCCTAGGGACTGTTTTTGTAATTTTAGTAAAGTTACAAAACCTAGATATAACAAGGGGGACTAAACCTACCATAATTCAAAACTATAACAAGCCCTAGGTACTAAATATGTAAAATCCGAAAGTTATACTTGTTTAAAAATATAGAGGGACTAGTTTTGCCATATTCCGAAACATTAATAAGCCCTAACTCTAAGTTCTATTTTTAATTATAATAAAAAATAATTAAATACTTAGACCATAAGAATTAATGTATAAATTCTTAAGTTTAAATTATTTTATAAATGTTAAAATAATTTATGGAAACTTTAAAGTTAAATAAAATATTATATTTAATTTTCAAAATAAAATATTTATATTTACTTTAGGAAATAATTGTATAAACAATTATGAATATGTATTACTCATACATAAACTCATATACTTTTAGAAAATAAAAACTCTATGAACGTTGAACAAATTGAATGCTAATATGTAAGTAAACACCTTACGTTTACTTAAAATATGAAACTTAATAATAAGTTTAAATGGATGATTATAATACATGAACGGAGAACGTAAACAAATATTTTAATTAGAACATTTTATGTCTACTTAAATAAGAAACTTAATAGTAAGTTGAATGTTTATTATAAATACATGTATGCTAACTGATATTAATAGTTTAACATTTTATGTTTACTTAGAAATGAAACTTATATAAATAAGTTTAAATGAATATTGACGCTACTTGAACTACGGTTATTTAGATAAATACCGTAGCATAAATGAACTAAATAAAATATGTATAAGCATACATATATGTTCTTTGTACTATCTATTAAGACTGTACTATCTGATTATGCATAACTTTTAGCGTGAGCTTTATTTGGATAATCGTATTAAACAGCAATTGCCTACCCCCAGGTGAGTTTACAACCCCATATAAACTTTTGATAAAACTTTCCCTTTTGGGAAAGAAAATATGCAAACACATAATGGACATAACTATATTGTATAAACTTGACTATGATTGATTATTATTGGTACTGTTAAATTGTTGTAAATCGCCCGAATGTTATAAATAGATCTATTAGGGATTGACCATCCCTGTCTGGGTGAGTCATGACCGCTGTGCCTTGGCTGGGACAACAGACGTATACCATGTTGGAACTGGAATGGGTGTCTTTCTGTAAGACACTACGTCCTCATCTGTTGAGGACTATGGAAGGTTAAGCTTCAGTTTCTAATAATAAACAAATGTAATCTACATTTTAGTAAAATGCTTTGTGCATTGTTACTTGAATGATTAATGTATGTCCATACTAATTAATTGTTAAAAACCTGTAAATTCACCAACTTTATGTTAACCCCTTTAGTATGTTTTGCATAGGAATATGAAGTTAGTACGTGGTGTGTGTATGGTCTCCAGCATACTAGTAATCTGCCTTGTAGGACTCGTCAGGGGTTCTATTTAAAAACATAAACAATCACCTTCTGTCCTGTTTAAGACAATTTTATTTTATTTGTTATCAAACATGTAAACTGATTTAAATAACTCTTTATCTTATGCTCTATGGACTATATGCTATCGATCCACCCTAGTGACATCTCTGTGGATATTTCCGCATATTTCCACCCTACCCGGGGTGTCACAAGGAATGGTATCAGAGCATTAGTTATAGAGAACCAAATAAATTTTTAAATAAAATAAAAAAATAAAATGATTTTTCTTTTATTTAAAACTGGACTATAACTTATAAAAATCTTTTTGGGATTTTATTTTGGGACCGTATTAGTTAAGCATATAGATCTTAGGGCATTTTATGCTATGTGAACTAAGTGTATATATATTGTTACTAAACTTGATTATTCGTACTGTTTAGTGAGATATTGCTATGAAAAATGTTAGACGTGCTAAACTTGAAAATTTTACACTACAAAGTAAAATACTGAAATGAGAATATAGGTAATATTAAACCAAACTTCGCACTTACAAATTGATAAATGAACTACTTAAATGATAATATATATATATATATATATATATATATATATATATATATATATATATATATATATATATATATATATATATACATATAAATATATATATATATATATATATATATATATATATATATATATATATATATATATATATATATATTTATATATATATATATATATATATATATATATATATATATATATTTATATATATATATATATATATATATATATATATATATATATATATATATATATATATATATATATATATATATATATATATATATATATATATATATATATATATATATATATATATATATATATATATATATATATATAAGTATTAATATTTGTAACCTTAAAACATTATAATAATTGTTTAAAAGGGATATATTACATAAAACATGTAATCTAAAATAATATTGTTCTTTGTTTGTGAGCTTATACTCACTTCAAACTTAAAATAATACTATTTCAGAGCATCATGACTCTGCCTACTGCATCCTCGACTCTTCTACCCGTAGTAGCTCCTACTCCAGTTGTTTGTTAATCCCCACGATCGACGCAGTATGGATGGTTGTCAGCCTCGGATTCAGAGGATGACCCAGCCATCGAAGTTGTACTCCCAGAGGACCTTTTTCTATCTCAGCACCTGCCACATTGGCCCCAACCTCTATGGAGGAGGACCGGGTCCCTCCTAGCATACCATCTTCCATGCCTCCATCCTTATCATCAGACTATTTTTCCGGGCCCACACCCGTCTCCACTAATGAGATCAGGGAAGGCTCCGGGGCAGGACGTGTCGATTCCTTTCAGGCCCAGATTACCGCACTGGCTTCACGCCAGGAGCGAGAGATATCCGACCTCTGCAGCCAGTTGACAGTCAGTCAACAAAGCCATGCCGTCATCTATGATCGTATCGACACTCTTTTCCGCACTATGAGGGGAGACTCCCAGACCGCTAAGAGCATCCAGGCTAGGACGAATGAGGCACTGAAGTGGTTATTGGAGGAGAACTACCGCCTCCACCAGCGCATTCAGGTCATGGAGGGTCTGCAGCATCAGACACATGCTGCTCTTACCGCTTAGGAGCAATCATTATCCATTTTCTTTGATCTCGCCACTGTCCGGCATGATGGGGTTACTGGCGAGATGGAATATCTCTGAGGGGTCGTTGATAGACTCTGGAACCAGCTACTGTATGCACTCTGTATGCTCAAGGAGACCCGAACGAAAGTTCAGACTTTATGGAACACCAGGAGGAATTCTGCAGCCCCACCAGCTCCATCAGTACCATCAGCCCCGGCATCATATAGTGGACAATCCAGGCAGGATTAGTATAGACATACTAGACTTCTTGTACGTCATGATAAGCTTACGGGTTACATCCTGACTATCATGACATAGGGCCTTTGTACTTTTATTTCTTTTTCAGCTTTGTTGATGTAATCCCGTACTTTACCTTTCCTTTTCTTTTGGACATGTAATTTTGGGATATGATGTTTTAAAGATTGTGTGTACCATTACCTTGGACTAGGCCCGACCGGCTTATTACTTAGATTGTGTTATGCTTGATGAATGTTAAATTTCTCATGGAAATAACATGTAATCACTTTCTTTATTATATCTGCTGTGCAATGTATTATATTATGAGATCTTGACAGGTTATCCAAATTTGTTATGAAATCAGTGCATAAGTTTTCTCGTGCAAATAATATAAAAACTTTACTAATGCTTTAACTAATAATCTCATTTTTATATGATTATAGACAAATGGTGATTACAAGATCAAATCCCAATAATGCAACCACTTCCAATGCCGATAATGCTGAATCCCCAGAAGCTACTCGAAATGTTACTGCCGCACAACTGCGGGAAATGATAAGTGAAGGCATCACAACGGCCAGGGAAGCCAGAGGAGCTGACCGAATGCAAGCAATGATCCAAACTTGGATGCACGAAGAAACAACACCAACAGGGGTTGCTCTTACCCCGACTTCTTAAAATGCGAACCCTCATACTACCGAGGAAAAGAAGGAGTTGTTGAATTAATGTAGTGGTTTGAAAGACTAGAGACAGTCTTCCGCATCAGCGGTTGTGCTGACGAGAACAGAGTTAAGTTTGCTACATGCACTCTGCTTGAGAGCGCCCTTACTTGGTGGAACTTTGTGGTCGCTATCCTTGGACATGAAACTGCTTATACTCTCACTTGGGCCAACCTCAAAGAGAGAATGACCGAGAAGTATTATCCCAGAGGAGAAATGAAGAAGGAAGTCGAGCTGTCGGATCTAAAGTGTAAGAACAATGATATCCTTTGGTACAACCAAAGATTTCAAGAGTTAAGCTTGATGTGCACCAGAATGTTTCCTCTAAGGAGTGACAAGATTGACAAGTATGTCAGCGGACTCCCTGACAACATTCATAAAAGTGTGCTAGCTTCACGACCCACTACCATTGAAGGTGCTATGGAATTTGCGACTGAGCTGATCAACAAGCGAGCCCGCAATCTGTCCGAGAGGCAAACGGACAACAAGAGGAAATCCGATGAAAACTCTCGTAGCCAGCACCAGCAGCCTTCCAAAAAACAAAACGTTGGGCAAGCGGATGACACTACTCCCACAACCCGCACCAAGAACTACTTAGGGACCAATCCTAAGTGTTCAAAGTGCAACTACCATCATGTTGCTGGAGGACAATGCCAAGGATCCTACAAGTGTGGCCAACAAGGCCATTTTGCTCGCGATTTTCAAACAAATGTTGCTACCCCAGGTCGACCTAATACCAATCCCGGGAACAGCAACAAGGGCAAGTCCAATGCACATGGGAGTGGAAGTGGGCAGCAGGGAACCGAAACCCCGCAGGTGGAAGCAGTAGTGGACCAAAGAAAGCTGTGGTATGTTACGATTGTGGAACCCCTGGGCATGTGAGACCTGATTGTCCCAAGTTGGCCAACCAGAAGAAGGACACAAGGGAACTCCTTTGCAAGTATACATGGCCGGCAATGCCCAAGCAAATCCAGGCTCCAACATCGTACCTGGTACGTTCTTACTAAACCAATGATATGCATGTATCTTGTTTGATACATGAGCAGACCAAAGCATTATAATTGCTAAATTCAGTGAGGAATTGGAAATCTCTCCGTTAGTTCTAGACTCCTATTACACTGTGGAATAGTCAACGGAAGAGTTATGATAGTTAAACACCATCATTCGAGGTTGTTACATAAAACTTCCCAATCACCCGCTTTACATCAATCGGATCCTAGAAAGTCTTGATAGCTCTGATGTCGTCATTAGCATGAATTGACTAGCAAGTATCATACAATTATCCTATATGACCCAAAAATTGGTTCGTGTACCTTGGGGGAGATGAAACCTTGATTATATTAGGGAGCCATAACCCCGATATAGTTAACACTAGATTTAGTGTCATTTCTAGCACCAATAAGCCAGAGAGTACTTGGTCCGGGGATACTCCATTTCCCTAACCAGTTTCTCCCCTGCCTAAACCTGAAAGATACATCCAAATCACAATGGGTGTATTTCGTAGGGTTATATCCGCCACTTAGGCAACCCTAAACCTGGAAGGCACATCCAACTCACAATTGGTGTACTTTTTAGGGCTATGGCTGACATCCCTCGTAAAGAGATGTTGAATGACCCATGTTTTTGGGACATTCCTCTTTCCTCTACGGGTCCATATAGTTCAACAATACCATCACCCAGTAGACTTTGGGAGATCTGATTTCCTCTGTTTAGAAGTCATAATTTGTAAAAATTTTGAACCAGTGATAGTGAATGCATGACCCTTGTTACGGCACCCTACAAGGCGCGCACTTCTTTATTCTTGGTATCTTCTTTTATTTCCACCATTTGAGGTACTTCTTTTCTGCGCCCCTCTCGCTCAACCCCACGGCAAATGAAGCAAACTCTTTGCAACTTCTTACGCAATCGCCATCAACAACAATCTTAACCTCTCTGTTGGGTAGAAACTTTAGTACTATTAACTAATGTTTGTATCCCACAAGCTTGAGGTATAATCGTAAGTCTTTTCTTAAAACATGTTTATATAGGAGGGGTTATAGTTAAAATGTTTTGTTTTACCTTCAACCCCCAATCTTCATCATCGGGTGTGGAGATATAACCTGTATCTCACCCGTGAAAAGGATGAAGATATAATACATCCCCAACCCCACCCCAATGTATAAAACATGCTGGCGTATCCTCCTCATATCAGAAACCATTTGCAATGGATTTATCCTCCTAACCAAATCCGCAATGCCATTGGTCCTCTCCCAGATCCTGGAAGGGTATGGCTGCGATCCCCGTTGGGAAGCCTGCACCTATTCATCCACAGCAGCAGTCTCCTTTACTGCTCAATCGGATGTATAGTGCGATCCATATAAAGATCTCTTTGCATTCCCCCCTTTCCATCCACAACAGCAGTCTCCTTTACTGCTCAATCGGATGTATAGTACGATCCAGAAAAAAATCTCTTTGCAATCCCCCTATCCATCCACAACAGCAGTCTCCTTTACTGCTCAATTGGATATATAGTACGATCCAAATAAAGATCTCTTTGAATTCCCCCCTATCCATCCACAATAGCAGTCTCCTTTACTGCTCAATCGGATGTATAGTGCGATCCAGATAAAGATCTCTTTGCATTCCCTCCCTATCCATCCACAGCAGCAGTCTCCTTTACTACTCAATCGGATGTATAGTGCGATCCGAATAAAGATCTCCTTGCATTCCCTCCCTATCCATCCACAACAGCAGTCTCCTTTACTACTCAATCGGATGTATAATTCGATCCGGATAAAGATCTCTGTGGATTGTTCCTATCCATCCATAGCAGTAGTCTCTTTTACTGCTCAATCGGATGAATAGTGCAACCCGGATAAAAATCCCTTTGCATTCTCTTCTGTTCACCTGTAACAACAGAAGCTTTCACTAATGCCCAATCGGACGTATAAGGGAAACCTAGGTGTAGACCAGTTCGCGTTCATGCCGTCATCAGTACCTGAGAGAGAGTCTGAAACAAATCATATACTTAGAACATCCTTTACTTAAAAGATAACCACGTTTTTAATAGCTTTGAGGACAAAGCTTAAATAACGGGGTGGTGCTTTAAAATCCATGATTTTATCATGATTTTATATAATAAATTTCCACCCAATAATCCTAGAACACTTATTCATGTTGTAACACCCCCAAATTTATACAACTCAATACAGCAGAAGACTAGTTGGTGTTACGGGATAGCACATTACTCACATCATAGACAACGCTTAAAAATCGCGTCGTTTAATATTAAAGCATTTCCATTCATAAATATCAAAGTTACATCGGTCCCAAGTCATATTAATTCATACAAAGTTTTACAAGGTATTTGAATGGAAAATATTGTTTAACTGCGGGCCATGAATTCTTGTCGTCTTCACGAGAATTACCTTCAAGTACCTGAGATAAAACATGTTAAAAGAAAAGGGTCAGCGATAACGCCGAGTGAATTCATAGAGTTTAATAAATTCCATCAATATAATATCAGTATAAAAGTATTACTGAAAATCATTTTGTACAAATCGTTTTGATAGGCCATTAAATAGCCAAAATCATTTTATACAAATCCTTATCGAAAATCATAATATAGGCATTTGCCTTAAAAATCATTATACGAGCCAATGTCGTAAAAACATCATACAATACGTCTTATGACGTTGTATAAAAATAAAAACCGTTATATGAATATGGTTATGCAAACCAAAATACAAACATAATATCAATAGTATGACCCTGTATTGCTAGTCAGGCAATACATCGTAATTCGGAGCGTCTAGTAGTATTTCGTTAGTTTTGGATTATTATAAGCCGCATGACATTGTTACCTTACTAAACCAACAACGGGTAGCTAACCCGATACCAATTTTGCCCATCTAAAGTAGCGTGTCGTCACAAAGGTCACGCTATGGAAATCTTCTCATACATAAATTCGCTTGCCAATCAATGTGGCACGACGGGGATCAACCGTCAAGGCGCGAACTGGGGTGATCGTCCCCAAATAGTACTATTATATGCACAAGCGTCTACCAAATCCCGGTAGTTCACAATTCATGCTAATGGGACTCTTAGTGACATAACCTAACTTTAATAATCCATTTTATTTCATCTATCGGGTCCTTTAATCATTTATCGGGTCATACAATCGGGTCATTCAATCATTCGGGTCCAAAATCAATAAACAATCAATCGAGACAAATGGTGTCCTATTTAATAAAAACTAACATGTTATCTCCCTCGCGGGTTTATAAAATATTCATAAAACATTTAAAAGAGTGCGAGTCTATGAACTCACGTTGATGTGGGAAGGCGGGTTATCGGCAATTCGGACGTACGGTACGTGCTTCAATCACGGAAACCTAGACAAATAATACTCGTCTTAGACTCATGTCCAACGACTTTATAAAAATATCAATTATGTATACATATGACTATTATATATATATGATGATCAAGTGGGTTTACATATTCTTGTTTACTCATTTTAGTGTTATATGTCGATAACTTTTATACTAGTTTTCTCGTTTTACCTATTTACGTGTTTTAGGTCCAATAAGCCTATTATAAGTTCTTAACTTGTATTAATCATTGTTATACTTATATTATCAGTATCTACACTTTACAAGTTGGGCCTAAAAGGGTTAAGTCCAATAAATAAGTTTATAAGTGTTTTAGTCCATTTTGTTGTTTTATTAGTCCAATAACGTTAATTTAGTCCGTTAACGTCCGTATGTCCTATAGTTCGGGTCTTATCGGTTTTTACTTGTTATACATGTCTATATATCAGTATATAAGTTTTATAAAGTTTTCATTAGACGGGTCCAACCATTTAAGTTTTATTTAACAAAAACGTTAATTTTACGGTATTAGCCGAAAAAGTCGTAAAAATCATGTTTATAGTTTTATAACTTATAAAACATAACAAGTTACCATTTTTATAAAATGTCCACTTATTTATCATTGTGCATTCTTATTTAAATAAAATTCATGAGTTAGTGGGTTTTAACTTTACATTTTATACAATATAATTTTGAGTGCTTATATAATAGTATTATACTTTAATTTCCAAAATCTGATTTTTATCTTCACTTTCACCAAAACTGCCATATCTAGAGTTCTATATGGAGATAGAAGCTCAAATTATTATCACATAAACTACATGATATGTGCTACATTTAACTCTTTTATAGCTACTGTTGAATCATCCTCTAAGTATTTTCTAAAAATCGTCCAAAACAGTGAACTCAGATTTGTACCTTAAACTTGTTTTGATCATATCTCACTCATTACAATGATTCCATTGCATGGCCAACTCTCACATGTGTACAAGACATATAGCTTACTGTAAATGGATTCTACTTCATCATTTTATCATCCATGACCTGTTTCTTTACTGTTTTATACAGCCATTACTTTTAAGCAAGATTTTAGCCTTGTTCTTTATAGTTTTTCACCTTTTTAATCATGTTTATCAACACCAAATCCTCACATAAAATTTTTATCATCATATAATCATCATATACATATACAATAGGAAATAAAATACATGTTTACATAATCAAAATAATAAGAAGATGAGGAGGACAATCTTTATACCACCATGATGATGTAGGTTGATCAAAACATGGATTTTTGATGGAGAAACTTGTGATCCACCAAGACCTTCTTCATGACCACCAATCTTCATAAACACCTTGTGGAAAATCAGCCTTACTACTCCATGAAAACTCCTCCTTGTATGTTATAAGTACCACCAATCAATAGGGTTTCAAAGGGGCTTCAACATATGTGTAAATAACACATGATTTCATGGTTGATTTTGATCAAATTTGATGTTTAAGGGGAGAAATGGGACGACATTCATGAGAGGAGAAGAGAGAGTTGTAGCTAGTTTGCATGAGTGGAATGAAATCAAATGGTTTGCTTGATGGTTTTGTGTGTTGGTTAGCTTACAATGTAAGCTTTAAGTGACAAGTGTTAAGCTAGTTGCTTAACCTTTGACACCTCTTTGGTGTTGTATCTAGTTTTGGCCGGTTTTGAGTGGGGGTGGGACAAGTGTCCCACTTGTCTCATCCTCATTTATTTACGGGTACTCCTCGATTCTATTTTCCTTGATTTGCGTGCCCTCGGGTCGTTTTACGAAAAACGTTTTTATAAATTATGAATCAACGTCACAAAACGAATCCAATAAAAATTGTCTCATCAAAAACGGAGTTCGAAAACGTAAATACGTAATCCTAGGGTTTCCGGTTTAGTCGTAAAGGACGTTAAAATAAAATCGTAAGTCCTAATCTCTTCTCGTAAATTTGTGAGTTTATGAACCAACAAAAATTTAAAACTCCAAAATAATATTCATGGACAAATTTATTTTCTGAAATGTCGGACTGCCACCAAAGACGGTGTATGTAAACGTAAGCACGTAACGTTGAATCCTCTGGTTTAGACGTAGTCGATGCTACTCCAAGACGTAAATCCAAATTTCTTCCCAAAAATAAGTGAGTTCTTATTGTAACATTAAAATAATGTTTTCAAATAAATATTGAGAATAAAATATCAACCAAAAATTGACGGATTGTCACAGCATTTACCCCTAAACAGGATCTTTGTCCTCAAAGATCATCTTACCTTACTACTCGCTTCTTATAGAGTTAAAGCCATGTGGGTATTTCTTCCACATTAGGTCTTTTCTCACAAGTGTAATCCATTACAATACGCGAGTTTCATCAAACATAACTACGGGAATAAGATCTGGCTTAATGTTGACTTACCTTCTCTATCCATGATGTTCACGGGTTTTTGATGAATGCAACTTTTTGCCGATCTAAGCTCTACTAAGAATAATCAGATTCTCACTTGATAGATATTCCATCAAGTTCGATATATGAAACATAATTCACGCAGTCTTTGAATTCCTAGGGTAGATCCAGCTTATATGCCTTTCAAACCAATCTTTTATATCATCTCAATGGTCCCATACAACGGGGACTTATATCCCATGATTTGTCAGATCATGAATTCATTTTTCCAAGGTTAAAAATTGTGGCATAACTTCGCTGCCCATTTGGCACTTCAAGATCTACATTTCATATTCACATAACCTCCTGCCCAGTATTGGCAGTTAATAATCAAATCCTAATTTCAACAATCATTTCAGATCTCGCGGGTCGGGTATTTTGTAAGGTTAGGTTTACCAACATAGGAAACCTTAAACTTAAAAGACATGTCCAACTCATAGTGGGTGTATGTCGATTGTCTTCATCTCACCTCTTGCTTACAGATGCTCTAATATTTAGATCCTAACAAGATTCGATCTCGATCCTAATACGATGACTATCAATGATATTCTCTCCAAAGGGAAATGATTTTACAGTCTATCACCAAAGGTCAATCATTCAAACATAAAATAGTGCTTATAGTACTTTGTATCGTTACTTTACCTCGTCCCTTCGATTTGGGGTGGTACATAGTACTCTCATCAAGGTTCGTTCTCAATGATTTCTGAGCAAATCTCTAGAAATTCGATGCAAAGCGAGGATCTTGATAGAGATGATCGATACAGGCACACCATGTTTACATAACTCTTTTGCATTTATCATTAACGGGAATGATATTAGTAGATTTGGTCAGTCTGCCGACGATGACCCAAATCGTATCAAATTCAGATGATGACCTTTGCAATAGCTAAACGTTTACTAATGTATGAGGCGATGTCTGCCTTCATAATTGCCATCAGTACAACTTCTTTAGACAAAAATACTTTTAGTCATAAATGATATAAATAGAATACTTATACTTACAAATTCCAACATAACTATATCTCACAGTCTCCATATTTAGACAATCACATGTGGTCTTTAAAACATTTAACGCTATCGGCTTCTCAATTATAATGGTTCACATTAGCTGTGAAACCTTTCACTATTTATATTATCCTTCTTATAAGCATTTTTTATTTTTATATTGCTCGGCAATTTTATTTTGCACCTTCATTATTAAGAAATATATCCTAGATGGTTCTTTATCCTTTTTATATAATATGTCAGTATCTATATTCACTTCTCATGATGATGTGATTATCATGTCCACAATTTACTCAGATATTCTTTCTATATTATACTTCAGTAATTATGTTCACCTTCCTGATGAAATAAATATCACAACCGTATTTATTCAAAATTCTTTCTTCATATCTTCTATGTTTTAGTTTCGTCTTTACTATTATCTTTATCTGTTTTACTCAATCCGACGTCTAAAGCGTCGATAATTATTACATGTAAGTTAACAATAAATATTTAATTTTTATGAAACGTAAACGTTAAAAGTTTAAATTTCTTTGTTCGACCAATTATATAAAAATGTTCAAAATAAATTTGAATTTAATTAACAAGATTTTTGTTGATTTATCGAAAGTACTTAATAAGATCCGTAAATGTTCGAAAAACCTTTGTTTATATTTTGGTCAAAATTTTCTTAGTTGAAAAGCAAAAATTGTCGTTTCAATTTCAAGTAATAAGTTATATAGTTTCCTTAATTCTTCTTAGGTTGTCTAGAAGTATACACAAACATTTACCCCTAAACAGAAGTTTAGTTAAATGGTTTGTGTATAAGGGAATAATCCCTTAAAATCCTTTGTTAAAACATTTGTCAAAATACATTCGCACTTTCTTTTTGGTAAAATCCAAAGTTCTAAATGACTTCTGAATTTTGAAGATTCAATTTATATTCCATTATCTATTAATCACATAGTTAAATCATGTAAAGGATTAAGTCTTTAATCACATGTTAAATATTCAACGTACAGGTTTTAATTGTTCGGCCAATTCATGGCAATCTATAATTAACTATTAACTCATTCTTATTCTTATAAACAAACATATAGTCCTTAATGATCACGAGCATGAATTTATCAAATTACAGCCTACACACGTGATTCACCAAATTTATGAATGCTACATGTGTATAAGTCAATCCAAACGACATCACGTGAAACTCATAATGTTCATTACAAGTACCGGATGTGGTGATTGGAATAGATAATCTTTTTTGCAGATGCGAAGTTGATGATAACCATGCTGAGGATCAAAAACCTTGTAAATGATCGAACAAATCTTCCATTTCGAGTTATGGATATCGTTTTCGATTGTCAATTTACTCAGTTCACAGTAATCTATAAATATAAGGTATGATAACATCATAGCTCTTCATGATGACAGGCTTGGTACAATAAAATCTTTCTCCGTCAACTCTCTCAGTTGTATGGTAATTCCTTTTATTTCAAATGGTGCTGACGTACAGTGCACAAGCCACAAGTGCAGCACCGGGAATATAATCAATACCAATTTCTACTTGCCTTAATGGCGAAAGTCTAGGTAATTCACCAACAAATACCTCCTAAAGTTTCAGATAAGATAAACATCTTTTAATAAATTCATATTAGGTTCTTCTAGATTATAATATCTATGACTAATTCACAACCATCCGCGGTATAATTTCAAGTCATCCATCAAGAATTATTTAGATCACTTTTGATAATCAACATCTTATCTTTTCGGGGAATTCTACTCGTGTTCCCATCAATTAAGAGAATGTCGTCATGTCATAATCAATCAATCCATTTAACTGGCAATATCAACTTTCTAGTTTCAGTGTCGTCGATAAGATGTGAACTTCTCAAAAGACTAATAATAACTCATAATCCTTCACAAATTCAAGGATATATGGAGACACAACTACCATCTAAAGAGTAAGGTCAACACATAATCTACGCGAGAGAACTTCAAATCAGATTCAGACGAAAACATTTAACGAATATGAATATATCCCATGTTTTCTTGATTCGAGTACGCATTCGGAAGCTCCCCAGATCGTTACCCAGGTCATTCAAATGAAATCAAATCAAGAGAAATGATAAGAACGTCGATACATCCAGTCGGGTATCAACACTCGGTAATCAGATACTTTTCCTAAGAATCTCACTACGGGAGAATTGGACAAGAAAGAATTGTCAATTGTCAAATAAGACAATTTCCACAGATGAGTAAATTCGACTCAGAAGAATAGATGCTACAGGCACATATGTAGGTGTCCCTAACATTATGTCCTTATTTTTCACTTCTTGCAGATCTCATAAAATTTTAATCTTTCACAATCTTTAAAGAAAATTTAGCGTTTATTCATTAGTTTCATGGTGACTACTAATCAGTCTTGCATAGTCCATTCCAAATTGTATGTAGGCGCGCAACTATATACAATTTCAAGATCAACGATGCAATACTCAGTTCGTCAAAATGTTATCATCATGTTTATAATAAAATCATTTTCATGCTTAATTCTTAAATAAGAATCAAAAATAAATTTACAAAGATTTTATTTGTTATGGAAATAATTAAGTTTCCAAAGCGTCTCATAAACAACTTTACTTTGATATCAATCACTTATAAATCTCACTTTAAATAATCCTTATTGTGATGAAAATTTAATTTCCTCAAAGGATACCATTTTAACTTTATAAAAACAATGTGTGATCTGCAAAAGAGTGATGAAGAGTTTTTCACCAAGAACTAACTACAATATCATAGGAAATGAGCTTAGCCAAATAAATCATGAGGTTCATGATCTCGATGGCACTCAAAAGAATAATCCACAACGTAACTCAATTCAAGATGAGTACTTGTTCAATGGTTGCATCACTAATGCGAGCATTAGGATGAAGCAATAAGAGATAGATAACATCGATACATGTAGAATTTAGCAATCAAAGGTAGTCTTTTTCATTAATAACGGACAAGTCAAATTTGTACTGTAACACATTACGTGTCACTATGTCATACAATTCTCAGAACTCATCCTACCAACTGATATCTCAGTTAAGTTAGGGATTTTTAAAAGATACCACAATGAATACTAATCTACAAGAGTTATTAGGTGTTCCACATGTCCCGGAAGATCCATCGGTCCCAATTCAGAAGAAGATTTCTTCAATTTATTTCTTGGACACTGGGCATCCTCATTAGTGGACAATGTCCTAGGAACAACCCTTAACACGAACCTACAATCAATTAAAACCTTATAATTCAATCACAGGGCTTAACGACTTCCTCTTAACAATTTCATATTCCATATAGGTTAAATTTTATTTCATTCAAGTTTTCAATCAACTTATACTCAATTCGATATCCTACCTGATATTCCAATACTTTCAGCCTTATTCTTACACCTTAATAGGGCAATAAAAGCTCGATATGATCAACACTTAATTTCAATCCTATAGCTCTTACAATAACAATTATCAAATGAGTCACTAGTATGAAATGACTCGATCAGTCAATTAGACTTCTCGGAAAGGTATTAGTGGCATGAGGCTTTTGGGTACTGGTTCCAATGACAGCCTCAAGTGCAACATTCACCCTTTCGATTTCAATTTAAGAATTGGATGGCAACAAATCATATGACATCTTTCTAGGTGGTAATGTTTTGTCAAACTCCACTCTATAAGAAAAGATCGTCATGACATCGATATCAGTGTTAATCTCGCCAATTCTTCTTCAATATCACAATCAACTAATATCTACATTTCTACGAATATCAACCATTTGTTGGGATCATAAATATCCACAACTTGGTTTAGATCTAGGATAGCTAGAATTCCTACGAGAATATCTTCGATTAATTTACAAAGGGATTTAGGGTTACTTGTGACAATCTACGTCGTATAAATACCTCGTATAAAAATCAAAATAATCATCAAACAATCATGTAATAAAAATACATCATATATATATATAATCCAAGTTATATATATATTAAAATAACACTTCTCAGTCTTGGCCTTGTCGGTAACTCGAGAATTCTTCGGCACCGTTATAGTCAAATGATTTTTAGACATTTTTAGAAAAATGTTTGTAGTTAAAAGATTTTGAAAAGTTTTATTCAAAACCTTAGTTTTAAAAATCTTTCGTTCTCTATAACAAGATCTCTGATACCAAACTGTAACACCCCCAAATTTATACAACTCAATACAGCGGAAGACTAGTTGGTGTTACGGGATAGCACATTACTCACATCATAGACAACTCTTAAAAATTGCGTCGTTTAATATTAAAGCATTTCCATTCATAAATATCAAAGTTACATCGGTCCCAAGTCATATTATTTCATACAAAGTTTTACAAGGTATTTGAATGGAAAATATTGTTTAAGTGCGGGCCATGAATTCTTGTTGTCTTCCAGAGAATTACCTTCAAGTACCTGAGATAAAACATGTTAAAAGAAAAGGGTCAGCGATAACGCCGAGGGAATTCATAGAGTTTAATAAATTCCATCAATATAATATCAGTATAAAAGTATTACTGAAAATCATTTTGTACAAATCGTTTTGATAGGCCATTAAATAGCCAAAATCATTTTATACAAATCCTTATCGAAAATCATAATATAGGCATTTGCCTTAAAAATCATTATACGAGCCAATGTCGTAAAAACATCATACAATACGTCTTATGACGTTGTAT